>CM034360.1:32902312-33338316 GCA_019925275.1 Mytilus edulis
CACGGCAGAAAGTCATTCAAGATAAGACCAATACTGACATGAGTTTTCTAGTTAATTCTACTTTCAAACATATGCCGAAACCTTTTAAGACCTAGACCTAGACTTTTGAACTCATTGGTGTGTAACTTTTATAAAGGTAAAACAACTAAACCTGTATCCACCAAACTTGTTTTGAGATGAATTTGAAAATTGAGCGAGCATGGGAGATGGATATAACTTGTCATTTTTGTCAAATTTTAAAACTATAAAATATAACGACATAAGGTCTTCGCCATTAACCTCCCAATACGTAGTCTTGGTAAGGTCAGAGACATAGTTTAAGGTCTCCTAAATCTGATCATCTAACAGGAACGTTAAAAGCCAAAAAATGTATAGGTACAGAAACGAGTTACAGAAATATTGTTAAAAAGGACACAAGAAATACTATCCAAAAATATGAGATACAAAAGAGGGAGAAAAGATACCAAAGTACAGTACAAGTGGAACATATCAACGAAAAAAAGGAAAATAAAAATGTTATCTCCTAACTTAACTTTGTGAAACATTTGTGTATTCACATTGAGTAGTTGTTGAGTAATCAATGTTTTAAATTTTATTGTCAATCAAGTCAGTCTTTTTAGCCAAAATTTTGAGACAAGACCCTAATGGATACAAGAAATTAATTAACCGGAAAAATTTACATCCCATATCACTCTTTTCTCCTTCAAATTATTAGATAGGTATTTTTTTCAACCATTTATAACAAAGAAGTTGAAAAAATATGCATTTTATTCTTGTAACAGAGAAAAAATTTTGCAACATTAACAGCAACTTTCTAATATTAACACCTACCGAATTGTTTTTTTAATTTAGAATTATTCAGAAGATTGATCTACTTAATCAGTATTGAAAGTATGAAAAAAAGTTTATGTCCGGAACTTTATTTTTTTTCACGATGCTAGCCCCAAACTAGATTAAAATTGAGGAAAAATGGGAAATTCATCGAAATTGAGTACTTTCAAATGGCCGTTGCAAAAATGTAAGTGCAAATATGATTTTTTTAACCAAAACTATTTTAAAGTCATATCAACCTAAAAATCAGGATTAGAAAATAAAATTTTCTAGAAATTTTTGGCTCCTCAAAGATGTTACAGATTTATGGCATAGTTCTTGAAAAAACATATGTAAACAAAGGCTTTACACAAACATTTTTTTACATAAATGAACATCTTATTAAATTTAAGTTGAAGCAAAATTTATTTGGTTAAAGCCTATGTTTAAATCTGAATATAATGATAAGTTCTTAGCAAATGATAAGCTATTTCGTCAATTTAAACAGATTGTATAGGTGTCAATGAGACAACTCTCCATCCAAGTCACAATTATAAATAAAACACTATAGGTCAAAGAACCGTCTTTACGGCAGAGTCTTGATTCACACCGAACATCAAGTTACAAAGCGCACAAAAATGACTAGTGTCAAACTATCAAAACGGGAAAACCAATGTTAAAATCTATACAACAAATGAGAAACGAGAAACCATTATGAACCACATCAACAAACGACCAGCACTGAAATTCAGGTTCCAGACTTAGGACAGGTTCAAACAAATGCAACGGGTTTAAACGATTGAAAATGTACGAATCTTCACCCTTCCCTGAACCAATAGTGTAATATCACAATATAGAAAGTAACACTATAAAATATTAATTGAAACGATTTCATTAAATCAAAAGACATATTAACACAAGTGAGCATACACTGATCGAACTATAACAATTCAATTAGGTCAGACAGAATACAAACTGATCATAACTAAGCCTAATGTCTCACAAACACCTGGTGGACAAGTATTTTGTAGGTTTGAATTTTAAAACAAATTCGGATTGAAGAACTAAAAAAGGTTGCCGTCTGATTCCCTCTCCTTTATCAACACATCGACAACTATGTATTTTCGGGAAGTTCTAAAAGGCTACATGCCAACCAATTATTTCTTTCATAACTAATGTAAACCAGGAAAGACCTTTTGAACAATAGCCGTAATCATATTTGCATAAATATTTTTTTGCGGTTTTGTGACATGGCCTCATCCTCCCAAAGTTGTGGTGTGTGTGACCTCCGACACATGAACAAACCATCCATAATCTGGCGTACGGAATGTGATGAAGGGCTTTGTCAAGAATGTCAGGAACACCATAGTTTGTCCAAGGGAACCAGAAACCATAGCACCAAAGCAATTACGGAATACCAAACATTACCTAGTGATGTACTTAAAATCACTCAGTACTGTAACAGTCACGAAGACAAATTTATAATGTATTGCCGGAAACACGAACGTCCCTGCTGCAGGAAATGTATAGTCGAAACTCCGAATGCCCGGATATTGACAATTTAGAAGACGTCATTCAAAATGTAAAAACCTCAAATGCCTTCTACGATATTGAATAAACATTGGTTGAAGTAGCAGAAAATTTAAAGAAAATCAGTCAACATCAGCAGAAAAATCTGTTGAATTTGACAGAAAAAAGAAAACGAATTCAAAAAAAAATTCAAAAGACCCGTACAGCCATCAACAACCATCTGGACAAATTACAGGAAGACTTGATAAAACAACTAAATGCTATTGACATAACCCAGAACACGAAAATCTGTCAATTGTTGTCATCACTTGAACAGAGAGAAAAAGAAATAACCAAATACAAGAAAAACTTTGCTAGCATTAAACAACACGCATCAGAACTACAGATTTTTCTTTCACTGAAGCAAATAGAAGAAGACATTGAAATCGAAGATAAATTCCCACAGTCTATAATGAATGGTGAGGAATTGAAGCAATGTCATCTAGAATATAGAACCAACATTGCTATTCACGATATCATGTCCAATATCAACAGTTTTGGAGAAGTACAGATTTAAGTAAGTAAAGTATGTGACATCGTTCTTAGCAGGAAGAAGACCAAACAAGCACAGATAAGGGTACCAACCATTCAAACAGGATCCATTGACAATATAAAGCTGAAGAAAAACAAGACAATAGCAACTAAAGGAACATACATCTTTGGATGTTGCATAATACCAGTTGGTAGAATGGCGTTTACTTACTTCTATGATCATGCAGTTAGAGTATTCAGTGATACAGGATTAAAAGATTTTGAGGTGAAGATGCCGTGTTACGTACTAGATGTACTGTATATAAGTAAGGACGATACTTTAGCCTTATCATCTGATGGTTCAAAACAGCATTGTTTTTGTATTATAAACGTGGAAAGAAAACAAATCACGAGAACAATTTTACTAGATTCGGAAAATTATGGTATAGCACTTAGAGAAAATGAATTAATATATTCGGGTCAAAGTAAAGGAATACGAATGAGTACTCTTTCCGACGAGTCTATAACTCCCATAGTCCGAGATAAAATGCCAAGTTTGTGTTACATTGCAACATTTCGAAACCAAATATATCACACAAACTCGGAAACACATGCCGTTACTTGTTATGATCAACAAGGTAAACCACAATGGACATTCAAAAATGAAAGCGTTCTGAAGTATCCTCGTGGTATTGATGTAGATATTGATGGTAATGGGTATGTGGTAGGAGTGATTTCGAACAATGTTGTAGTTATTTCTCCTGACGGACAACGCCATCGAGAAGTATTGGCAGCAAGGGATGGTCTTTATGGTCCTATTTCGATTTGTTATGACGATCAAAAGAAGCAGTTGCTTGTGGCTAACTGTAATAGTGAAGCATGGCTGTATGCTTTGATTTGAAAAGTCTTTTTAATTATGTATTATTTTTAATTCTGGTCGTCCCAGCTACACATTTTTCGATGAAATGATTTGTTTGACAATAGACATAAATTATGTCAGGAAATATCGTGATGTTTTAATATGTTTTTATTAGATTTTTTATAAACAAAATACACAAAACAGAACGATTTTACACGATCCATTCTTTAAAAAAGTGTTGATATATAATTAACAAAGTTCCAAAATATTCAGGATTCAGAATTTTGTTTAAAGATCTTATTATTATTAGCTAATTAATTTGTTATAACTATATATGGAGATGTTATCTTGCATATCGTACATCAGTGTTATAACTTACATTATGTTAACGATTTTTTTGTGTTGACACATGCACTGTATGTTCTGATCAGAAAGTGCAAAAGGAATTTTGCCTTTTCATTTGATTATTGTAAAAAAAAAAATGCTAATTTTAACGTCGAAGAAAGGTATCTGATACATCAATTTCATTCTACAATCATTGCATAAATATGATATATTGTGATATATTCAACCTTCGTATTTAAAGTACCACAGGAAATGGTTTGTTGGTTAGGCTGAGAGAGGTTTTTCATTCAAAGCAACATCAGGAGGACCTACACATAGTTGTTGACTATCTCTACACGCAGCTTAGAATTAAGGTTTCCATTCCCAGAACGGACATGCGTACAAATACCTTTATTCCTCCCTCGCATATTGCCAAAACGAACACTCCTCTGTAGCATGGATTTTACTGCAGGATGGTGGTATGATTTATAATTTACTATTTAGAAATGAATCGAGTCTTTGATTAAATGTTATCACATTTGCTTACTTCGAATAAAGTTTGGTTGAATGGAATTAAAACAGTATTGTTAGTACTTGCTGAACCTGACAGTATAACAACATTCGTGTAAAATTTCGACAGTATGAATTGTTAGTTCGTAAGGTCTAAAATTGTGCGCTTGGTTGTTATAAACCAGCTGCAACTTCTTATACGGTATGTGTTGTGTTCATTGCTGAAGACAGTGTTGTTGTTCATATTTATAACTTTTTTATGAAGTTTTGTCATAAGCACTTATACTACTAGTACCTCCCATCACCTTAATCTGCATAATTTTCAAATTTTATAATCATAAACATGATGAGATGAATTATGATTACAACTATCCACTAGAGACCAATTGTCGTTTATGTTAGCAACTATAGGTTACCTTACGGCTTTGAACAATAAGCAAAATCCATACTGTATAGTAAGCAATGAAAGCCATGAAATGACAAATGTTAAACGAAAAACCCAACGGCTTTATGTAAGGCAAAACAAATAACGAAAACAAATATGTCAGACAACAAACAATGACAACCATAAAATTACAGGTTACTGACTTTGGACAGACATATAAATCAGCTGTAAAATTCAATTAGAAAGGGGTCGACTCGTAAGATCGGCACGATCAACAACAGGAACACGAACAAAACACAACGCACTTATTATGTTTTTCAAGAAAACTTTTCAAATACTTTTTAATAAATATTATTAATGAAATCTTATTATTAATACAACACTACAGACCGAACGGAACTTGTAAATGCTTTTTTCACAGACATAAGATGTATTAATATGAATTAGTATACAATTCAATAAATCGCCCACAAGAGACAGAACAAGGTGAAAACACTGTCTGCAATAGAAGATTGATAAACTACCTCTCAATATAGAAATTTTAGCATGAATTATAAGATTCATTGCCTAACCCCCTCTTAATATATTTTTTTTAGCATGAACTCTAAGATTCATTGTCAAACCATTTGAGGTATTTCAAACAAACTTTGTGTTAAGCCATACGCTTATCTAACTGAATGTTTACATTTAAAGTTTGTGTTATAATTAATTGTACCTCTCTTTTATAGTTATAAATTGTGCAAAAGAAGGAATGACAAACTTATGAACATTCGCTGTCATTTGAATCACGTAGTTAGACGATACTTTAATAACGATTTGTGGTTTCATGGATACTCGTAGTTGAAAGGGGAGGGGGTATTCCTCAACACATACTGCTATTTCTGACAATGCTTCTACTTTTTGTCCCTTGCGCAACGCGTTGCAGGGGACATAGAAACACCGGGCTTGGGTCCGTCCATCTATCGACCCACCGGTATGTGCGTCTGTCTGTCTAATCTTGTTATTGCTATTATCTATGATGAGATCATTTACAACCACTGGGTCGATGCCAATGCTGGCGGAGTTTTAATTCCGCATTTCTGTGTTGACTTCAGTTATCATTGATATATTCATAATTATAAATTATCTTTTAACAAAACTTTCAATTTTTGAAATACTAAGGCTTTTCTACCTTAGGAATAGATTACCTTAGCTGTACTGTAAACCAACTTATTTTCGCGGATACTTTATTTCGCGTTTGAAACTGTGAACACCACTTCGCGGCTATTTAATTTCGCGATTAATTGATTTATTTGATGTAGTTTAATAAGGAAAGATCTAAGTTTTACATATTCGCGACAATTTATATTCGCTTTAGTTTTCTACTCGCGAAAGTCGCGAAAATAAATCGCTCGCGAAAATAATTTGGTTTACAGTATTTGGCAAAACTTTTAGGAATATTTAGCCTTCAATGCTCTTCAACTTCGAACTATATTCTGCCTTTTCCATTTTTTGAATCGAGCGTCACTGATCATGCTGATGAGTCTTTTGTAGACTGATTAAACGCGCGTCTGGCGTAAATAAAATTTCAATCCTGGTATCTATGATGTGTTTATTTACTTATACAATTCTTGTCAGATTTTTATAACATTTATATCATATGTTTGTATCAGCAATATTTTAGACAAGTTCGAAAATCAGTGCCAATCAATATGTTTTAAAGGGTGAAGCCCCTGGTAAGGAGTATCGACTTAATCGTTGTTATCTTGATACTCTGTAAAACAGGTTACATACTAATTTTACTACAACATATGTGCGAGTTGACAATACATGTCTCCTCAGTTAATCTCTAAGCTTAAATGGACAATTGACATAACCAATAGACATAATTGATACAATAGTTCCTGATAAAAGAGATAGTAGAAACCGGCCTACAATTCATCAGGTATAACTGGTAGATAACATAACGTCTTAAAACTTGGTATATCAAGATGATGTTTATTTTTTACTGGTCTAAAAAAATGAAAAAAAATATTTATTAACTTCGTGCATCCGAAGCGAATTCTGGATTTATTTTCTTAAGGACGCTTACACCAAAGATTTGAGAGTTTTTTTTCAAATAAAGGATGAGGATGTAAAAAATTGTCCGATTTTGTAATGATTATATAAATGTCGAGACGTTACCGAAACACGTGGTTTAACAGCGCAAAAACGCTTCTGGACAGATGCAATCTTTCACACCTAACTGAAAACGACTCCGCTATCTCAACAAGATTCATACTAGACTATGTAAAAAGTAAAATTGTAGCAGACGTCAAAGACAAGTGGTTTAACGAAATAAACAATTTGCCAAAGTTGAGGACATATAAACATTTAAAACCCGAATTTTATGCCGAGCCATACGTACAAAAGCATTTAACAAGGACACAAAGATCTGCAATCGCTAGAATTCGTTGTGGTACTTTCCCACTAGAAGTCGATCGAGGACGCTATAGAAACATACCAATCGAACAACGGGTATGTAAAATGTGCAATTCTGGATCTATTGAAGATAAGCAACAATTCATCTTATACTGTGATCGTTACTCTGTTTTGAGAAATAAACTATTTACTGCAATATCACCAGATCCTGCTTATCCTGTACGCATAAATGAACTTCCTCCAAATGCTGCCTTAATTGAACTGTTATCTAACAACAACAAAAGTATAGCGAACTTTATCTTGGACTGTGATCGTATCAGCAGAGAAATTATTTAACTGTTTTACTTGAACTATTGAATTTTCTAATAATTTAGACATTCGTCCAAAACTATGTGTTATCAATTTTTTCAAAATTTTGAACTTTAATTTGTCAGTGCATCGTAAGCCTATCTGGCTGGCTGTAATGTAATGTAATATTGTATTGATATGTATCTATTGTATATATACAGGTTGCACTATAATAAATCATTCATTCATTCATTCATTCATTCATTCATTCATTCATATACATGGAAAAAACGTAATTTCTTTGTAGGAATAGAAAATAAAGCAAGTAATAGGATATACAATAAAATATGAAAAGCTTGCTTTTATAGACGTTTTTTTTCAGCTTTTTGACAGTGAAACAGTCATGCAATGATGAGGCTCTTCATTTGAAATTGAATGCTTCTCTTTGAAAATTTAATCAGATATAAAAGCATTGACCGAAGTACATTTTGTTTGAATAAAGCGCTGAATCGCTTCATTCTAGAAATGTGCGCACGGTCAACACGTTTACAACCCTATTAAATTACTAAAAGAAGCATTCAATACTTATAATCACATTTTTTTGATAGGATCATGAAAAAGAATTCTATTATCTTTTCTCTTTATTTACCTGTGCACTTTTTAAATTGCGGAAGCTCGTGTCATCATGATTGTTACATTTCACAGTGAAATAAGGGTTGATTTCAGAATGACGCGAGATAGCCATTATAAAATCAAAATAATTATCAACGATGTAAAACATCACAGTTATCTTTCTTTACATGAACATATAGCTTTCTTGCTAAGTTGCTTTCTAGTTTAATTATAAATTAGATATTAATCCACTTCAGCAGATTCAGTTCATTCATATAATCAGATAGAATAGGACTGATTTGAGACAAGGTTTGTCGATCAATAAGATATTGGTAAGACTTGAAAATCATTAAGACATGCTATGTCATACCCACGAGAGAAGAAAAAAAACAGATTCTGAGTTGCTCTACATAAACTGCCATAACTAGAAATTATACATGTTGTAAGTCAGACATACATCCATACCAAGCACCAGGCTTTTCGATCGCGCTCATTTGGGGTAATTTTTCGATCGATTGGCAGGTGTATATTGACGTTGATAGTTGCGAAATGTACCTTGGGGTTTGATAGTTTTTATGTATTTTTTTCTTAAAAATTAAGGAGATTCAAAGGGTTCCCGTCTCAGAAACAGCAAACCAAAGACAAAAATAATCGATTGGAAACAAATTATAAATATATGATCAAACATCTACATTTTTACTATTATCACCATCTTTTTAATTCTCTATGGTCTTTTTTATATTTTTTAAATTTTCTATTTTTCTTATTTATTTATTCTTTTTCCAATGCAGTGGTTTTATTTCATTGCAATCTACAAGCTGACAAGTATATATTGTACCAATTCGGTTGTATATTTTACCTTGTTACTGCTTCGACACATTTTACGAAGCTTTTGGTTTCGTTTGATATTTACACCATATTGAAATTGTTTTTTCAACAACTATCGGTTCTGATTAGTTGCCGTATCATAATGTGACTGATATTCGATTGGCTTTAATGAGATATGATAGAATTTGGAATATGCTCCAAATAGAATAAGATACAATATACTGTTTGGGCATGCAAGACCAGACTAATATTATTGCTTCGTTTTGAAGCAATTTATGATACAGCGAAGTGTTCCAAGTTTTACAAATCATTAGATTTAGATTAATTTCAGCATGCCAAGAAACGGTCTTCTAAATATACTCAAAATACTCCACCTTGTTTCATACGCATTTGAAAGAAAAAAAATGAAATAAATTTCATATGTAAGGTGTTAACACACAAGTGTGTTTTGGAAAATTAATATTCAAGCGACTATTTTAAATATAAACAGGATAAACACCAAATATTATAGGTACCTTAACTATGCTTTTTTTTTTTTAGATCTAAGCAAAAGTTATATTCATAGTTTGAATTTTGTGCATGCTCTTCAAATTCAATTCCTTGTATAGTATCAAAATGTAAAAAACTTAAATTCGGTTTAAAATTAGAATTTGTTTAATTTTAAAATAATTACTCCACTAGCCCACTTTTTACCGCTGAAAACAAGACATAAATCTATACCTTGTACTATGATATCGGCAATATGTTGTTTCTTCTTTCCTTCCATTTCGACTGTATCCATTGTTGCAGTTTCACTTTCACTTCTTCTTTTTCTCATTGTTAAATTAAATACTGATTGAAGTTGTTGAAAAATCCCGTTCTCTGAACAAAGACAAAGTATAAAATGGACCTGGTATTCGTTCGTCATCTATTATAGTCAGACGATCGAGGAGGGATGTCTGGTACATTTCGCCTTCTTGTCAGTCGTACTTAATGGGTTTATAAATGACAAAGAAAAAAGTTCCGGTTGTTCCTTTGTTAAGTGAAAAAAAAAAACATTTTGAAAATTGCATAATTATTTCTTTACTGTTTTTTTTTTATATTATATGAAAGGTTGACGTTTTATCATTTAGACTGAAGACCGGAACTGAATCAAGCTGCGCATGTCGACGTAAAGTCAACCTAATGAAGCCAGTTTTATATTACATTTGTACGTTTATATTAGTAATTATGAGTAGGAAAACAAATATATCGAAGAATTGATTTGACGTTATAGAAACATTTTTATTGTATGCTTTTTACTTATCGTGACTTTAATGCACAAAAAATATAAAATTTGGCTGCATAAAGGGGAATGATCCTTTGTTCCGTTTTTTTTTGTATAGAAATTTGAAATTCAGCAGCAGTTTTAGAGGAGTGCGTACGGCCTTTGTTTCATTAATTGCCTTGCCCAAATAACATGATTATTTATAGACAGTGTCGAAAATTGTTCAACGATGAGGTGGAAAATATGTTTCGATAATATTGACAAATAAAAAGGGAAAATCCGGACTCCAAGAAAAATTCAAATAGGGAAGCTTCTTATCAAAAGACAAAAATCAAAAACAAATGTTCAAATCTATCAAACAAATGGAAAGCAACTGTGATACTAAAATGATTCTAAAATAGAAAACTGAACCCTTAATAATATTTAACATGTTTTGTCATAGGCTAGCATAAATATATACTTATTATCATTATTGTAAATAGTAAATAGTAAATCACATTTATGATATACATTTTTTCGTGACAAATCAAATCAATTCTATGCTTAAAAATTTACCCAGGACAAACATTTCTTGTAACATCTGACACTAAAAAAATTTCTAAGTTTCTAAAGAAATAAAATTAACATTTTAGAATCCAAAAAATCTGATCCCCAATTTGATTGAGAAAAAAACTATTGTGGTCAAGCAGATGACTAAAAAATGTATTCTGAATCCAGATTTTCCAAAATTCTTCTTACTCAGACAAAAAAAAACCTCCTGAAGTTAAAGGGTTGCTCCCTAATGTAGACCAAGAGCGGTTAATTAATATATAACGCTAATCCAGGACTCACTATCACATTCAATCAGACAATCACTGGGATCAACATGCTCCGGAAGTACACGATAAAAAATTTAAATGATATCACATCTGGCAGAACAACTGACCACACTAATTCCCGACTAGGATGTATAGAAATATGGTCATCATCGGGATGCATAAATACACATGCACGCAGCCACGTGATATCATGCCTTGCGTAGAGAGATTGCCACATTCTGCATATTAAAAACCCTAACAATAACTCATTCTCTATTTCATAAGTATTATTACTTTTTATGATTTTTGTTATCTGAATTCTTTGACTCATGCTCCCTATGGACAGAAATGTCCTCTTAAAAAGACTATATGTTCTGGTTTTATTTACAAGTGGCATATTTTTATGTCATCGTTTAAAGATAAATACCTAATTTATTGTACGTGTGTTTAAACCAATTTCAAATAAAAATTTTAAAACTAGGCATAATATTTTAAAATTCGAGATAAAGAACGTATATACAAGGTATACTAAATCACACTTACATACAGTAAACGTGTGTCAATGAATAAAGTGTACTGAGTTAATTGAACTTTATTTTTGTTAATACAATTATAAGTAACTAGCTTTTTTCTCCTGCCAGTTGATTATGTTCTTTTATTCATATTACGTTCATAGGAAAATACAGTATAAATTTCCTTTAAAGAGAAATAGTAAGAGAAGCTAAATTACCAGATTTACATAGAAGTGTAGTATATAAAATGATGAAACAGTGAAAATGGCTGACACAAACGTATTGTACATACTCAAATTGGTACAATTTTGTTTTATCAAATACTTCTATAGTACAAGCATGAGGATCTTTTGGTGGATATTTGTTTTGTATTCTTTTATTCAATAGCAACATCTCTATTCTTAATTGTTTACGTATTATTTTCTGTTCTTTATGTTTTAACATCTCATGGTTTGGGTTTTTTTTGCTTTTATCTCGTGTCCATTTTTCTTCTTTTTGTTAAGCCTACGCGACTTCATAAAGTGGGAATCACATTACAACTAGTCCGGCCGATCGGTGAAAAAATTGCTCAAATAATGAGGAAAGCACCAATTTTTGCATGATGGCACATTTTTTGTGGACTGAGCAATATTATCTATGGACCCACCCTCAAAATTCAATATGGCGGCTTATTTCAAGATGGCTGCAGTACATTCTAAAATACTTTCCAGTATTGCACAAACCACAGTGGATTTGATGCTGGAAGCACAAAAATCAACATATTTGAATGACTTGGTATTCTTAGCAAGATTTTGTTTTGATCTATCTTTGAAATACAAAATGGCGGCTATTTTCAAAATGGCCGCCTTGAAAAATAAGCAAATATTCATAATTGAGAATTGACCTGACTATAAGCATTTTATTGATGTATAGTGTCATTTAGTATATGTCCCAGTTCTGTCCTTTTTGAGTTTGCCTTGCTTGTCAATTCATACACAAAGTAGTAGCTTTCATAAAAAGCTGCAGTAGTAGCTTTCATAAAAAGCTGCTGTAGTAGCTTTCATTAAAAGTTACACTATTTGTTATCTTGGGTCACACATAAAAGCTGTGATTAGGGATTTATTCGCGTTAAGATATTATGCAGTGTCTATCGTATTTCTGGGTTGCAATTTTTTGCAATTTGAGATATTAAACTGAATTGAGAATCATTTAAACACATATCAGTGAATTGGCAGGAATTGAGGACAACACGGACAAGAACATTGAAATGGCAGAAACTGAATCACTTTGGGATATGGCGAAACCCACAGCTGAAGACGCTTTAACAGAAGACAGCTCAGAAATGACTATTAACAAATATACTAAGAATTTCTAGCAGATAGTAAATCTAATGCTCAAAGAACAACTGAGATTTACTGCAATATAAAACAGAGCGAAGTGCGAATTGATAAAATATGTGTTGGTCTCATTACGTTTCAAGCTGAACAGAAAGAAGCAATAAATATTAATAACAAACAGATGAGAGCAATATCTCAGCAACTTCAGCAGTCTTAAGACAGGTTAGACCACAAGGTTAGTAATAATTGCCTGGCGGAATTGATGGCCAGACCAATAAGATATTCAATGTTGTGGTGAGACGAATGGACAAGCTGACAACAACTGAAGAAAGAAACACAGTTCAATTTAAAAGTGCATTTGAACAGCAGGATACCTTCCAACAGCTGGCATCAGTTGTAAATGAATTAGTGGACAATCGAAATAAAGAAGTTAAACTTCCTGCAATGGACACATCATCTAAGCCAAAATTTGACCTTAGCCAGTACAACGCAAGGTTACCAAAAATACACAACAAAATCCATGCGTTTGGTCTTTCCCCTATTGTAGTTCGCATGAATCATCAACCTCACCAACTCTGTTGAAGTAGTTAGTAGTTATCAAAGGTACCAGGATTATAATCCTGTACGCCAGACGCGCGTTTCGTCTACATAAGATTCATCAGTGACGGTCATATCAAAGTATGTATCAAGCCAAACAATTACGAAGTTGAACAGCAATGAGATTCCAAAATTCCACAAAGTTGTATCAAATACGGCTAAGGTAATCTATTCCTGGGATAAGAAAATCCTTAGTTTTTCGATAAAATCAAAGTTTTGTAAACGGAAAATTTATAAAAATGACCACATAATTGATATTCATGTCAACACGTACCGAAGTGCTCACTACTGGGCTGGTGGATTGAAGGTTTCTTCACCTTAAGTCAAAAGTCCTATGTCAAGGTCCTTGGCCCTGCATGAGACAGTTCAAATTATTCAACAACAATCTCCATATAAGAACATACTATAAACCTCTAGTACTTATCAATGATACTAGAAAAAGGCTTGTGTCTTCTTACGCACACCATTACAGAAACAATTGGCTTCAAGTGGATTCTATCAAGTTTCTCCAATGCTGAATGCAGTGCCTACTTACGGTATCCTCACCGTCGAGTCAATGGTAAATCCCACATTTAACACCCCAATTATGACAACCTCGTCAGGTCCTGGAGCTCTAACAGGCTTCACATAACAGCAAGCTGACTCCACTGACCGATCCAGGAAAGGGCAAAGGAAATCAAAAGAGTGTGACAACACCTCTTCTTCCGACTCCTCATTGGAGAGAGAATATACCCGATGGCAAGAAAATACTGGTGCAAGGGACCGGAGCCGAAGCCTACAACTCCCAAAAATGCAAAAACGTAATTGAAGAGGATCCATGACTTGGGAGTCGTTTATTTACCAATTTGAACGAACTGCCGGTAAATGAAAATGGGAAAACAGAAAAAATGTGTGTAGCAGCGCTTCAACAAGAAAGACGATCAAACCAGATTGGAACTGAAGCATTCCGTCGAGGATGTATAGACAAAGATTCTGCAAGGCATGTAATAGACAGGAACCCAGGAACATTAAACAAGGCGTTCAAACAATTGAAAACCTCAATAGCAAACCATATGGCGATATATGGATCAAAAAGTGCCAATTATGACCATCGACAAGTCTACTTTGCTGATGGCGCAGTATCACCGACCGATAATGGAAATATAAGCAGTCATTTGGATAATGAGGTGCATAACCTGACATAAATTGTCACAAAACTAGCTGATATTATGCTTTCAACTAATCAGCATAACTGTGGATTGGCCGATTAATATATAACCTCGGTTCTTCTTATCAAATAATCATGGAAGATCACCAGTTCAATGGAAGATCACCTGATCAATAAACACGTGGAAGATCTTCTGAACAATACAATCGCGGTAGATCGCCAGAAAGAAATACACCCTAGCTTAATGTCCATCGATCACACCCCCTCCCCCACTCCCTACTAAGCTAGATATCATATAGTCCATAAAGACAACGGTTAGCATCTTCACGGACAAACTGCAGAAATCCCGGTTATTTCAGACAACGGTCACCTTCACCAGGATACGGACCAAATCAAAGTGTAACCCCAACAATGGAGTCTTTAAACAGCAAAGGATCGGGCCAGTAGGTTAAAGTCTACTGGCCATGAAACATCACCTCATTACAAAATCGAACAGAGGCCCACGGCCTCGTTCGATATTGTCATCAGACGAACCATTTGAAAGAGCTTAGCAGTACGAGGTACTATACATGACAAGAATGTGAGCATGATTGTGGACACTGCTGCAATGATAACATTAGTAAATGAAAACGCGATAAGTGACGTAAGACGTGGCATTGAAGAGACACGAAACAAGGTGCCCTCGGCACTGCCTCAAAGTTCAGATGAGTTACCTACTATTCAACCACATTTAACCGACCTATATATATTAACGTTCAATCGACTAGTTTCAACCTATGTCATTCCAACCATTAAAACTGAAAACGTTTAAAGAACAATTACAATAACATGTAAAATATTGATTAACATTTTGAATTTCACTATTTGTTTTAGTATATGCAGCCATATTTGCAAATGTATGTGTTATATAAATAACCTTATTATTTTTTTTTTATATTTTAAAATTAATTGATAACAAATTCAAAAACATGAAGTCCATTTTTAAAGAATCATTACTTTAATTTCCGAAATTATATAGAATACCTTTAGGACAATCTTGATATTTATACCTTTTTCCGCAATCTTGAAAATGGCAGCCATATTGGATATTTCAGAGTGGGGCCCAATAGCTGAAATCAAATGGTATATAACCAAAAACTACTATGCAAAGTTCCATGCTTTCCTCATCAAGTGAGCAATTCTGCTCTATATCTGCACCAATCGGCCGGACTACATGAGAACCTCGAAACAAAAAACAAAGAAAAGAAAAGTAGCGAAGTTAACTATCAAAATAAATGACAAAAAAATAAAAATAAAACGAACATAAAAATGAATCAAATTATTTTATAATGATAAAGAAATCTTTGATCTTTTGTATTCATTTACTTTTTTAAATGAGCGGATTATTTGATGTTTCCCTAAAATCAAAGTTATGTCTGCTTACCCTTCCGGAGCACCTGAGATCACTCCTAGTTTTTTGGTGGGGTTCGTGTTGTTTATTCTTAAGTTTTCTATGTTGTGTCATGTGTGCTGTTGTTTGTTTGTTTGTCTTTTTCATTTTTAGCCATGGCGTTCTTAGTTTGTTTTAGATGTAGGAGTTTGACTGTCCCTTTGGTATCTTTCGTCCCTCTTTTATCATACCATCTGATGTTTATCTTTATCTGATGTTGCACAGCAACGTATCATTGAAAGTGAGGTAGCTTTTAAAACTTTGGAAAAAAAACCTATAATCCTTTAATACCAAAAGCACAAGGTGTTCTGATGCGATATTCTGAAAAAAAATTTCTATCGATTTCATTAAGACTTTAGCTAGTGTATATTAAAGCGATTATTTATATGTAGTCTTTACACGTTTAACGTTTGAGTATGCGGGATGTACAAATATGCAGCCACATACGAAATGCACTCATTTTAAAGTAGCTCTCATATTATTGTCCTTCATCCCAGTCGATCTACCTGCAGAACCTAGCTTTGGAATTTAAAAATATTTGTCACTGGGCGTTAAGCAACCTACAATCAACCTAGCGTATACTTAAAGCATTTATATGTATTCTTTAAATGTATATCATCTGTTTTGTAAACCAAAACAATATCAAAATCAATCCAATCTTATAATTAAATCACATGTCGTTTTCTTTCCATGGTTTAATATCAGTTTTAAGGCTTGTCGTGTAATCATGACATATTTTTACCAACCTCAATCATACTTCATCCACAAAGGTTGTTAATGGTATATTATCAAATTATAAATGTATCCTTCGGACTACTTTTGTTCGGCAATCTTGCTAAAACGGGACATACGTTTGAGAATGCGGGATGTACAAATATGCAGCCACGTTGTTCCGAATTGGAACGTATTATATGATTCCGTATCAAGGAAGTGTGTCAATGAACCCTTGCAACAACTTCTTTCTGGTTTCATACATGTTCCATAGGAGGGCTCTGTTCCATATACGAAATCAATCATTCTAAGTAGCTCTCGAAATTATTGTCCTTTATCCAAGTTGATCTACCATTGCAGAACCTAGCTTTTAAATCTAAAATATATTTGTCGCTGGGAGTTAAGCAACCTACAATCAATTCAGAATATCTTGCCGTTGTGATAATCAGCACTTTCTGGTTTGCACAGATTCCTATACAAGATATTAAGAATATCAGAAGAGCATAAGTTAAAGACCAAAGTTAACTAAAAATATTGATAAGTTATGTGCTCTTTTCAAGATATTTTTTTCTTCTTCTATTGACAGGAAAAGGCTTACTCGGACTTTTATCCTATATTTGCATTGGTTTTTTTATGTCTCCAATCGAGAAAAAATCAGATATGGTAAATGACGATTAATCTTGGATCCTCAATGCTCTTCAACTTTGTACTTGTTTGGCTTTATACATATTTTGATATGAGCGTCACTGATGAGTCTTATGTAGACTAAACGCGCGTCTGACTTACTAAACTATAATCCTGGTACCTTTGATAACTGTTTTATCCTTTATAAGATTGGTGTAATGTTCTCTGAAAATTAAAACTTTACGTTTTATCTATCACAGTGAACTTATTAAATATGTTAAACAAGGACATCCTTTACACATCTGAATCATATTTGGACCAATTAGGGGAACAGTAGTTAAACCATGGTTTCCAAGTTGGTTTCTTAATATTCCTTATTCCTTATTCGTTACTTATTAAAGACTTATTCCTTATTCGTTACTTATTTGATTTTTAATTTCTTCCCCCTTTTTAATCCCTAATTTTCTTATCTCCTGATTTGAATACGTTCTGCCTTTAAACTACTTTATGTTCGTATGTATGGAGGTGTTGGTTAGAAGAGATGAAAAAAACCTAATAGAGCGTGAGCATCGTTTCGGAGCTAAATTAATACCGTGTTTCTAATTCGTTCCTTATTCGCCTATAATACGTTTGTTTTGTGTTGTACCTTTAAAAGCAGATTTTCTATTTTTTCTTGTCTATGGTAGTAACTATCGGTTTTTAGAGGTAAAATGAACTTTTAGCGCGTACGAACCTGTTTCAGCGCTCGACTGATACCCTGTTACTTATTCGTTACTTATTCGCTAATAATACGTTTGTTATAAGTTGTGCCTTTAAAAAAAAAAGATTTTGTCTTTGGAGGAACTATGGGTTCTTAGTAATAAATAAACCTCTTAGCGTGTATGTTCTCGTTTCCGCGCTCGGCCGATATCCTGTTACTTATTCGCTTATAATACTTGTGATATATGTTGCACCTAAAAGGGTAATTTCTTCTCTGAAAACCAATAATTACCACCAGAGACGCGAAAAAAATGAAAATCTTTCTTTGAAAGGTGGAAAGTATAACAAACGTATTTGTTTATGTATTACATATTTTTTTTTTTTTTTTTTTTTTTTATATATAAATATGGCCGTTAGTTTTCTCGTTTGAATTGTTTTACATTGTCTTATCGGGGCCTTTTTATAGCTGACTATGCGGTATGGGCTTTGCTCATTGTTGAAGGCCGTACGGTGACCTATAGTTGTTAATGTCTGTGTCATTTTGGTTTTTGGTGGACAGTTGTCTCATTGGCAATCTTTTTTATATGTATTACAAGCGAATAAGTGACGAATAAGGAATAGGGTATCAGTCGAGCGCTGAAACGGGCAACTAAGCGCTTATAGGGTTTATTTCGCCTCTGAGAACCGATAGTTACCACCAGAGACAAGAACATAATTGAAATTTTTTTTTAAGGTGCACCGTGTAATACACGTATGATAAATAGACGGTTGTTCACCTCTAAGAACCCATAGTTACCACCAACGACAATAAATGAAATTGGAATTTTTTTTGAAAAGGTTCAACCTATAACACATCTTTTATAAGCGAATAAGGAACGATTTAAAAAAAAAACCCAAGGTATTAGTCATTGGTAGCTTCAAAAATATACTATTTGTCATCTCTAAGTACATGTAATGCTTATTGAATTAAAAATGACTTTGGGGAAGTTTGGATTTTAATTAAAACACAATTTTGTCAGTATTTTTCTGTTAGTCATGGCAGTTATTAATCAAACTGATATTGTATAACGTCTGTGCTGATTATATATTTTTTGTTTTTTTGTTTTACGATGATAATTTTGTATTGAAGTCTCGGAGAATATAGATCAGATTGGCGACGTCGTTAATGAGGTTCTATATTTGGTTAAGAACAAACGACCAATATATCACAGAATAGTGGAGCAAAACAATAAAGAACGGAGAAAAAGAGGGCGAGAATAGAGTATATTGTAGTTTTTTGATATAAAGAATAAGGAAAAAGGATATAAAAAAATACAAAACAGAATTGAGTGACTCCTCAACCCTACCCTTGCGTATCACATTTTGAAATATACTTCATTTATGTACTTCCTAATTTCTGTCCATAAATTGACTACCCAGTTTCAAGAACAGCTGCTTCGAAGTTCCATCAATTATAAATGCATTGACCCGCCACATTATGTATGTATGTGCCTGTCCCAAGTCAGCAGCCTGTTATGCAGTGATGTCGTTTGTTTCTGTGTAACCTTTTTTTTTCGTTTTTTTTTTTACATAAATAATGCCGTTAGTTTTTCTCGTTTGAACTGTTTTACATTGTCATTTTGAAGCCTTTTATAGCTGACTATGCGGTATGAACTTTGCTCATTGTTGAAGACCTATAGTTGTTAATTTGTATGTCATTTTGGTCTCTTGTTGAGAGTTGTCCCATTTGCAATCATACAACATCTTCTTTTTTATATTCAAATATGCAGTTGTGGAGAATGGTAAGTAATGTAAAAGACCAATTTATATTACTTTTAAACCCTGTATTTGGTCAATAGATGTTAGTAACAGACCACGGCTTTGGTCAATACATGTATATGTATATTATAATATATTAACCATGTATTAGGTCCATGAGGTTGGTAACCGACTATGTTTTGTTTAATAGAATAAGATTGTTATGTATGATATGTATTTGTTCAAAAGAATATGAATTGAATTATAAAGATATGTATTTTTTATGAACAGAATCTATTTTTATTAAATAGAATTTAATTTTTTATTTTTTTTGATACATACATTTAATACTGTGTGTGTTTTAATTTTGTTATTATACATGTATGTTTCGTTTTTGGTCATTTTATATTATACATTGTATATTATAGTAAAAGACCATGTATATGGTCATTATATGTTACGTAGAGACCATGGTTTTGGTCGTTTGATATTATACATGTATATTAAAGTAACAGACCATGTATTTGGTCATTATATGTTATGTGAGACCATGGTTTTTGGTCGTTTGATATTATATTATAGTAACAGACCATGTATTTGGTCATTATATATTACATAGACCATGGTTTTGGTCAATAGATATTAGTAACAGACCATGTATTTGGTCATTATATGTGAAGTAGACCATGGTTTTGGTCGTTTGGTATTATATATTATAGTAACAGACCATGTATTTGGTCATTATATGTTATGTAGAGACCATGGTTTTGGTCGTTTGATATTATATATTATTGTAACAGACCATGTATTTGTTCATTATATGTTAAGTAGAGACCATGGTTTTGGTCGTTTGATATTATTATAGTAACAGACCATGTATTTGGTCATTATATGTTACGTAGGCCATGGTTTTGGTCATTTGATATTATTATAGTAACAGACCATGTATTTGGTCATTATATGTTACGTAGGCCATGGTTTTGGTCATTTGATATTATTATAGTAACAGACCATGTATTTGGTCATTATATGTTACGTAGGCCATGGTTTTGGTCATTTGATATTATTATAGTAACAGACCATGTATTTGGTCATTATATGTTACGTAGGCCATGGTTTTGGTCATTTGATATTATTATAGTAACAGACCATGTATTTGGTCATTATATGTTACGTAGGCCATGGTTTTGGTCATTTGATATTATTATAGTAACAGACCATGTATTTGGTCATTATATGTTACGTATTCATTCAATAGAATATGAATTTTATTTATTATTAGAAAATATATATATATATACATGTATATTTGATGTACACATTATACATGTATTTGTTCATAAAAATTTGATTTTTAGATACATACAATTTATGTAAACTAAATACAATGTTGCTTGTTGGTAAAAGACCAATTTATATTACTTTTAAACCCTGTATTTGGTCAATAGATGTTAGTAACAGACCACGGTTTTGGTCAATACATGTATATGTATATTATAATATATTAACCATGTATTAGGTCCATGAGGTTGGTAACCGACTATGTTTTGTTTAATAGAATAAGATTGTTATGTATGATATGTATTTGTTCAAAAGAATATGAATTGAATTATAAAGATATGTATTTTTTATGAACAGAATCTATTTTTATTAAATAGAATTTAATTTTTTTTTATTTTTTTTTTTGATACATACATTTAATACTGTGTGTGTTTTAATTTTGTTATTATACATGTATGTTTCGTTTTTGGTGATTTTATATTATACATTGTATATTATAGTAAAAGACCATATATATGGTCATTATATGTTACGTAGAGACCATGGTTTTGGTCGTTTGATATTATACATGTATATTATAGTAACAGACCATGTATTTGGTCATTATATGTTATGTGAGACCATGGTTTTTGGTCGTTTGATATTATATTATAGTAACAGACCATGTATTTGGTCATTATATATTACATAGACCATGGTTTTGGTCATTAGATATTAGTAACAGACCAGGTATTTGGTCATTATATGTGACGTAGACCATGGTTTTGGTCGTTTGGTATTATATATTATAGTAACAGACCATGTATTTGGTCATTATATGTTATGTAGAGACCATGGTTTTGGTCGTTTGATATTATATATTATTGTAACAGACCATGTATTTGTTCATTATATGTTAAGTAGAGACCATGGTTTTGGTCGTTTGATATTATTATAGTAACAGACCATGTATTTGGTCATTATATGTTACGTAGGCCATGGTTTTGGTCATTTGATATTATTATAGTAACAGACCATGTATTTGGTCATTATATGTTACGTAGGCCATGGTTTTGGTCATTTGATATTATTATAGTAACAGACCATGTATTTGGTCATTATATGTTACGTAGGCCATGGTTTTGGTCATTTGATATTATTATAGTAACAGACCATGTATTTGGTCATTATATGTTACGTAGGCCATGGTTTTGGTCATTTGATATTATTATAGTAACAGACCATGTATTTGGTCATTATATGTTACGTAGGCCATGGTTTTGGTCATTTGATATTATTATAGTAACAGACCATGTATTTGGTCATTATATCATGTATATGTTACGTAGACCATGGTTTTGGTCATTTGATATTATTATAGTAACAGACCATGTATTTGGTCATTATATGTTACGTAGGCCATGGTTTTGGTCATTTGATATTATTATAGTAATTTTAAGTTATATAAATTCTGTGTATGTATTTTTTGTTCAATAGAATATGATTAAATGTATATTTAGTTTATGTAGACCTTACATTTGTGTATAGAATATGATTTTTAAAATCAAACATGACCAGTTTACTTTAACCTGGTATTTGTTCATTAGAATATGATTTTTAGATATATACATTTTAGATAGACATTGCATTTGTTCAATATATTATGCTTTAAAAGAGACTCCAATAGACAATGTTTTGACATTTCTACTAATATAATTACCTGCATGGACTGGTAGTTAGTGTTAGAACCTTTTTGTTTTTGTTTTCAAAAATTCTACATAAAGTAAGCCTTTCATAAAAATTATTTTTATGCACAAAATATGTGTCATAACAGTAGGATATCATGCTAGTTTAACTAAACTTAACTGCTTGGGCCGTTAAGTCATTATGACAAAATGAATGCTTTGATTTAATCTCTCATTCAGATATTTGCTTATATGTCTTGCTCATTTAGTTGTTTTGTTTAGGTGAAAACAGTCTTTTATTGAAGTTTGATATTGTAATATATATATAATCACTGAAAAGATTGTTGACAAGGACATTGTCTCATTGTTATTTTGCAGAACTTGCTTGGGCTGGTACTGTATTGCAACTTATTTATAGGTTTTTCAAATATTCTTAATCACATTCAGTATTTTCACTGTTAGTTACAAACATAGATTGAGCTTGAACTAATATAGCTAATATTAGAAATTGAACATCTTGTGAAGGCATAAATAACTTGTTGAACATCAAATATGACGAACAGTTCTGAATTTTGCCAAGTGCTTGGCCTTTGTGGGGTAGGAAAGATTTATTTTATTGCATCTTTCCTGGTGGCTTAGTTGACCCCTTCCTAGGCCAAGCTATTGTATTCTGTATTATTTTATTATCGTTTTATGTTTTGCATTCATTATTATCAGAGACATATAATACATTATATGTCTCTGTTATTATCTTGTTGGAAAATGTATATGTATATATTATATATTGTTTATTTTTGTATGAGAAACATTTTTACTCTGAATAAGTAAAAATATTGCAATTCAACTTCTTGTTTCTCTTTTCATTTATGCATTGCCCAAATGGTCCAATAATGTTAAATACATGAGATACTCGCCGATTCATTCAAGTGAAAGGTAAACCTCTCGTTGTTGTTTGGGTTGAAGGAGGAAAGCATAAAGGCAAGTTATTTTAATAACTTATTTTATGCAAACGACGTAAACCATTTATTCATTTCTTTTTGATTATTTTCATAATCCTTTGGGGAACCCTGCATTACGCTCTTTTGACTGGATGCCCATTGGTTAGTTTCTTCACTATGTATCTTATTACACTTTCTTGCTTATCTACAGATCGATAGTTTTGTAAACAAGATTTTTATTTTGAGATTTTATAAACTTTCCCACCCTCCTTCCCCTTTTCAACACCTTTAGCTTTTTATTTAAGATATTGGTTAGATGTTCATATATATTTTTGGTCGATTACAAATGTATTTCGGTAATAACGCCAGTTTATTAAGTTTGTTGGCTACCATCTTCATTTTTGTATGCTTATGTAGCATGTGTTACATTTATCATTTTATATATTTATATGGCTTAGTTGACCCCTTCCTAGGCCAAGCTATTGTATTCTGTATTATTTTATTATCGTTTTATGTTTTGCATTCATTATTATCAGAGACATATAATACATTATATGTCTCTGTTATTATCTTGTTGGAAAATGTATATGTATATATTATATATTGTTTATTTTTGTATGAGAAACATTTTTACTCTGAATAAGTAAAAATATTGCAATTCAACTTCTTGTTTCTCTTTTCATTTATGCATTGCCCAAATGGTCCAATAATGTTAAATACATGAGATACTCGCCGATTCATTCAAGTGAAAGGTAAACCTCTCGTTGTTGTTTGGGTTGAAGGAGGAAAGCATAAAGACTATTTAATATATTTAAGATAGGGATATCAAAGTATAAAAAATGCATTAAAGATTAGTTCTAGCAAATTCTTCAACATCTTAAGGTTTTTTTCATAATATTTACGGACGTGCGGTAAATGGATACCTTGTAGGAAATTTTTTTATCGGGACAAGTGCCTGTGCTTTAAATGCACTATATGTAATGGAGTTGAACCATTTTACCCTCGTCCACTACTATTTTCGCCGATCTTTAAATCTTCCCAGAGTTTAAGCACAAATAGAAAAAAAAATTGTGTGACCGCTACGCATAGAGATTTTGATTTAAATAACTTGGTATCTAGTGATTAGTTTTTTACTGCACTTCTTTCTCTTGAAAGTGAAAGTAAGAAGACTCCAACGATGATCTAAAACATCTTTGGAATAAATTGACAAACCGAACTACATTTAATACCTGCAAGAGTACGTATAATCTGACATAAAATTGAGAATGGAAATGGGGAATGTGCCAAAGAGACAACAACCCGACCATAGAAAAAAACAACAGCAGAAGGTCACCAACAGGTCTTCAATGTAGCGAGAAATTCCCGCACCCGGAGGCGTCCTTTAACTGGCCCCCAAACAAATATATACTAGTTCAGTGATAATGAACGCCTTACTCCTTACTTCGATGAAGATTGAATAAAAAAACATAATCCACCCTTGGAGTTAAATGGTTGCTCCCAAATACATTTAAGGACATTTGCGCCCCAAATGTTTTAAACACAATGGACATTTCCGTTTTTATATTTTGGGGCACTAGATACGAGATATATCAAAAATCCTAAAATATGATTTGTTTTGTTTAATCATTAACATGATATAGTGAAATAATAATTCGCTTTTAGCAGTCAATATGATTCAATGTTTGTCAAAACGAGCTAATATGCATTGGTGATGAATAATTCGCTTGTAAGTAAAGATCATGGACGAGTTAATATAGGGATACAAATGCCTTGGATATAAATTCCTAGGACAATAAGTCTGAGCACATACATGTTATTACAAGATTCATGAACAACTGTAACACAACATTAAAACAAAATGATAAAAAAAATCAATTGTTTACATGTGAATTAGTTCTTTTCTTGAACATAGGTAAATACAGGACATGGACTTTTCAATATAGGAATATTACGGACCCATCACGAGTTGGTTGACTATTATGGAATAACCGTTTCACAGATGATATCGGATATATTTCGTACGTCGTAATTGACATCCCCTTCCCTTTTCATAAATGTGACCTACCGAATTAGACTATTTACCGGATTTGTAATAACATGAGCAACACGACGGAAACCACATGTGGAGCCGAATCTGCTTAGCCTTCTGGAGCACCTGGTATCACCCCCAGTTGATGGTTGTGTTGCTTAGTCTTTAGTTTTCTATGTTGTTTCTTGTGTATTATTATTTGTCTGTTTGGCCTTTTCATTTTTAGCCATGGCATTGTCAGTTTATTTTCGATTTATGAGTTTGACTGTCCCTCTGTCATCTTTCGCCCCACTTTTGATGACATGTATATTCATTCCTAGGAAAATTAGTCTGGGCACATAAATTACTGACATCGGACTAAATACACTAGTAAATTATGTAACCATAACGTTATGTAACACATGACATGGTACAATCTCTTTGTTCTGACTGCGTTATTATCTGGATAATGCACAGCAAATGTGTCATTAACTACCTCAGATATACTGTACAGTTCAACAGTTGTCTTACCGTTAGAGGCTGATCCTGGAATTTGGAAAGTTGTGTTATTCCATAAAATTTGAAAAAAAAATTTCACCGAGTGTAGCAAGATTTTAAGCCTAAACATGATATTTTGTGTACAATTTAAATCTGAAATAAGTATTTCACAGTCAAACGGTAGAAAATTACAATTGTTTCCGAGAGAGTATTCTCTATCAAAGAAATCATGATTGAAAATACCAGCCCGGGAATATCGTTTCAATTGACAGATATATACTCCGAATGCAGGCGCTGCTGGAATGATGCTATAAAGAAATAGAAAGTTCACAATAGGAAACCTGAAATCATTTCTTTTGTCGTAAAATATTGTTTTCAACCAACTTTCATTGTCATTTTCTAGATGTAATAAAATTGAGAATGGAAATGGGGAATGTGCCAAAGAGACAACAACCCGACCATAGAAAAAAACAACAACAGCAGAAGGTCACCAACAGGTCTTCAATGTAGCGAGAAATTCCCGAACCCGGAGGCGTCCTTCAGCTTGCCCCTAAACAAATATATACTAGTTCAGTGATAATGAACGCCATACTAATTTCCAAATTGTACACAAGAAACTAAAATTAAAATAATACAAGACTAACAAAGGCCAGAGGCTCCTGACTTGGGACAGGCGCAAAAATGCGGCGGGGTTAAACATGTTTGTGAGATCTCAACCCTCCCCCTATATATGTAGAAAAGTAAACGCATAACAATACGCACATTAAAATTAAATTCAAGAGAAGTCCGAGTCTGATGTCAGAGCCTTAACTGTATCTGTTGTATCATTTATCTCTAGTTCGATGGAATACACGTGTTGTAACAAATTCGCTTACTTGTTTTCTATATTGGATTGGCAACATTTCAAATTGATTTGACAATAAAGTTAATAAAGTATTTGGTCTTACCAATGGTTAACATCTTTTTATTTGTAAGGTCCACACATTTACATTGAAGAATGCTTACCAAATTGTACCCTTTTTAACAGTTGTTAGTACTTGTTCTATAAAGAATGTAATAGTTCGTAATATGTCAAGTGCACTAGGTTTTATCGATATTGTCAACATCTTTTACGGTATCGTTTCGTTATTGTGTTTACATTGTATCGTATTTATACCTTGTTTTTCTATTGTTTCACATAGTAGAAATTTCGATGTTGACAACAGCAGCGAGATAATATCTTGGTAATGTTTTATACCAAGCTTATACATTTGTGTTTATATCGTTAACATCGTAGATATTGTGTTTTATTGTATACAAAGTCTATACATTTGTGTTACACATTGTTCACATTGAATACTTCAGATGCTTTCAATTGAGTGTCAACATCGTACATATTGTATACAAAGTCAATACCTCAACATCGAGATGTGAACACGATATCGTTACTACATTGTATACATTCCGATGATAACGGGATCAACTATATACAAGAGTTCTTGTAATTGTTAATGTTGTTTCGTATAGAATCTTATCCATACATTGATATTTTACAGTTGTCTGTTTATGTTGTAATGTTTTACTACTGTTACAGATTAGGGTTAAGGTTCGTGCCTATTAAACCGTGTACACCTAGTGCATTTGTATGTACATGCCATGAGTCAAGAGCCTGTTTTATCAGTCGTTGTCATTTATAATTGTTGGTGTGGTTCATAGTGTTTTCTAGTTTCACGCTTTTATATATATTAGACCATTGGTTTTCCTGTTTGAATTGTTTTACACTAGTCTTTTTGGGTCACTTTATAACTTGCTGTTCGATGTGAACCAAAGCTCAGTGTTAAAGGCTATTATACTCTGACCATCATTGATTAACTTTTCATACAATGGGACATGGATGGGGAGTTGACACTCATACCAGATATTATTGTTTATATATAGTATACATCGCGATGGTGACAATACAGTGTCAATTTAGGCAAACATTAACCTCTCATTTCACATACACATGGGTGACTCTTTTGAAGAGACATCTGCAAGTCTATTTACGACTGAAAAATAATAAGTCAATTTTAACCTCAATATACCGGTTGACTTCTACAAAAATCAACGTGGGGATTACTGGTTACAATGCAAATTGTTTACTGCTTTGAATTGCAACCACGCTTCGTATAAATATTCTGTACTATTATAGCTGTGACATGATATTATAAAGTTGAAGTCCATTCTCCTTAAATTAGAGTTGACGAATCTTTCATCGTGTAATATCTTTATACCTAATTTCTGTGCAACTAATGACACATACACATCGTCAAGAAATATCGGTTTCATATAAGGAAATGCTATTCTCAATTTTCGTACTACAGTTATGTGCGTAAAAACAGATCCACCTGAAAGAAACGGCGGTAAAATAGGTGGCTGATATTCTTCCTCTGATATGTACCATTTTTTATACTTTGATGATTTTGATCTCACGGGATTTTGTGGATTACACTGCTTATGTCCAAACATTACATCTTTGCCGTCCATTTTGTTTTCACGGGCGAATTGTAAGAGGTTTGGTATGGTTACAAAATAATCGTCGTCAACAAAAAAGACAAACTGACTATTTGAACAATTCGATATAACCCAATCATATGCCATCAATGTTTTATATATATTATTCCTGTATTCGTCATTAAATGAACCTTGGACTATATCCTTGTATTCATCATATTCGTTCCTTGTATTTTCATTTAACTCGGCAGAATATCCGAGAAGGAAGACAACTCTTACATTTTCACCATGACAATGTAAGACTTAATCAATATTATCAATTCGGTATAAGATGCACATTTCACATTGTATATTGTGTTATATTGGTTGTAAATGTGATTTATTGGTTGACTAGTGGTCGTACCGTTATTTTTAGCTCATTTAGAATATCTTTCACATTGTTTAGAGGATGATTATAATGAAAGTCATAACAACGCTGCTGTTCAGCTGGTTGCTGATTCGTATGTAAACAAATCAGTACAACTGTAATGATGAAAACAACTTGGGTTATAGTTCTTTTGCTCTTGTTAAGTTCGTTTCTGTACGATATAGAAATCATTACTATCTTTTTCCTCTTCTCTTTGTTTTAAACTACTCCACCTACAAAAAAAATAAAATATTTATAACACTGCTGACAAGATTTATTTCCCCGAGGTTATCACCAACCCGGTAGTCAGCACTTCTATGTTGACTTGATTTATCATGGATATGTTGATAATTATAAAGTTACTTTTAACAAAATTTCGAAATTTTGAAAACTAAGACTTTTCTACCTCAGGGAATAGATTACTTCAGCTGTATTTGGCAAAACCTTTAGAAATGTTTGGTCCTCAATGTTCTTCAAATTCGTATTTTATTTGGCCATTTAACATTCTTTTATTCGAGCGTCACTGATGAGTCTTTTGTAGACGAAACGCGCGTCTGGCGTAAATATTAAATGTTAATCCAGGTATCTATTATCACAAACTAGTCAAGACATTTACTAAATTTTATCATCGGTAAAAGGAAATAATTCTCAATTATAACTCAACATGCAGACATCTTATACGTTCAGGTATTTCACATCCAATCTTTTATGGTAATATTCTTTAGAAAGCACATAATGTCAGTATTCACCTCAAAAACTTACAAAACCTTTAAACCGACTTATTAAGAAGGGATAAAGTTACGATACTGTTGTCAGATCATTAAAGATTGCATATTTTGGGTTTAATATTGATTCACGTATAGGTGTCATACCACCAATTACGCCCTTAAATTTAGAACGTATGTGAAAGTAGGCCTACTCGGACAAAAAATAGTGCATTTGATGTCATTGTTTACTTAAACTAACCAACAAATTGGCAGAAATGAAACTTTTGGTGAAAGAGAAATATATTAAGACCATTTTGCGCTAAAATTTACTTGTTTATGAGTTTGCATTCAAAATTGAGGATTAATGCACCCCATAGTATACTAATTTAAGATTTCCAGAAAACCAGGGTTATTTTTAGTGGTACCTCTATTCGGAAGACCTTTTCTTTTTTATATGATTTTAAACACCTGTTGACAATTGGCATGTAGAAAGCTGATACATGTACAATTCAGGATATACCTGGTTTCTATGAAGTTTAACTTAAGGTAAAATATTTAGAAAGCTGTGAAAATTGTCAAATTTGGTTGAACAGATAGGGACTTTTAATTGGTGGTATGACATCTTTAAGTAAAATGCGGTGAAACATCAAAATCAGAAAACAATTGTTTTTTTTGTCTTAACTGATCATTTGAGATAATAGTAGCCACATTTCAATCTTTTTGGAGGCAAAATGTCACAAATTGCAAATTTAGAGCCTAAAACTTGAGTTTGTGCTTTTTTTTAGCTTTTCCCATCCTGACAATATGCTTTTATATAAAAAAAAAAAAAAAAAGTGTCCTAAATAATGTTATAAATGCACAGAAAATTATTCTGTGGTGTTAAACATTGAAACATAGGTTGTTTACTACCCCCAAACAAATTTTGTCATGCAGATTAAATGAAATTATTTGATTTTTACCCCTTATATCATTGCGTCGTACTATGTACTTGGCAGATAGCATAGCCTAATGTAAACACTTCAGAAACTAAAAAAAGTACCAATTATTACGCTAAATGAAATTTTTATATCTTAAATTTTATTAACTGATGTAAATAAACACAGTTAAATGACCATGACTGCACTTTTGATCAATTTGTAGTACTTTACTGACACCAGATGAAAAAAAGGGGGATCAATATTCCTTGACACTTCAATACCTTGGATTTTTTACTTAATTCATTGCAAAAATTGTGGAAAGTCTTTAAAGATGTAGAACAAACAAGGAAAAATCAGCAAAAACTGATCTTGATATTGAAAGTTTATGTTCCTGTAGCCCAAAATGAAATTTTCGAGTATTTTCTATCAAAGTTATACATTACAGTCAGTTTAAATTGAGCTGTGAAATTTTTAATATAAGTCGCATAATGCTCAAATAGGCTGTTTTTAACTACAAATTGATTAAGGATTAGGAATAAAGCAAAATAAAAGATTTCTAATCAAATTTTTTGTCTCTTTAGGTGTCATACCACCAATTACGCCCTTAAATGTAGAACGTATGTGAAAGTAGGACTACTCGGACAAAAAATAGTGCATTTGATGTCATTGTTTACTAAAAATAACCAACATATTGGCAGAAATGAAACTTTTGGTGAAAGAGAAATATATTAAGACCATTTTGAGCTAAAATTTACTTGTTTATGAGTTTGCATTCAAAATTCAGGATTAATGCACCCCATAGTATACTAATTTAAGATTTCCAGAAAACCAGGGGTTATTTTTAGTGCTACCTCTATTCGGAAGACCTTTTCTTTTTATATGATTTTAAACACCTGTTGAAAATTGGCATCTAGAAAGCTGATACATGTACAATTCAGGATATACCTGGTTTCTATGAAGTTAAACTTAAGGTAAAATATTTAGAAAGCTGTGAAAATTGTAAAATTTGGTTGAACAGATAGGGACTTTTAATTGGTGGTATGACACCTATAGGGTCTTTACATCGATACTTAACACATTTATTTAAAAAACATAGTTTTGGCATGACACAGGTTACGTTCTTCTCATATATTTAATGATAGTATGATACTAATTAAACCCATAATGGGATGGATTGTGCCCAATATTCATATGATGAAGGCATAATCTTTCAATCAGTTAAATTGAAGTCTGGAGCTGGCATGTCAGTTAACTACTAGTAGTCCTTTGTTATTTATGTATTATTGTCATATTGTTTAGTTTCTTTTGTTACATCTTTTGACATCGGCCTCGGACTTTAACCCCGCCGCATTTTTGCGCCTGTCCTAAGTCAGGAGCCTCTGGCCTTTGTTAGATTTGTATTATTTTTAATTTTAGTTACTTATGTATAATTCAGAGTTTAGTATGACGTCCATTATCACTGAACTAGAATACATATTTTTCATATGTCGGGTTGTTGTCGCTTTGACACATTCACCATTTCCTTTCTCAATTTTATCTATAATGTTTATTTACTCACATATTTTAAATGTAGAAATAGTATAATGGAAATGGACTTCAATGTTGAAGACCGTACTTTAACCTATAAGGTTAATTTTTACAAATTATGACTAGGGTGGAGAGTTGTCTCATTGGCAATCATACCACATCTTCTTATATCTATATCTTTTTGTGTATCTAACATTATATTTTACAAGATAATTAATATTGACCGTCCACATATGTACAATACTATGACTCAAAATATCAGCACAACAACGTTAAATTTGCAAATTTGCGGAACAAATTTATTTTAACTTTCCGGGTCCAGTGCCGATTGTTTTACAGGTAAATTACAGATGAATGATATTTTTAATTTATCCTTAATGATCTCTTCCGTTAGCCAGTTGTACAAATGATATGAATTGTCAATCATAACATGTTGAAAATTTTTTATTGCACGCCAAAAGACATAAAAACTCGCATGGCTTATAAGCCATGCAAGAAGACAAGTCATATTGAAACACTTGAAAATATATCTCGAATTCGACATAAGTGGTATTCTAAGTACCGAAACCTAAAAAACGAAACGTTTTGATGATGACATAATAAATTCTGTCAACCTAAGCAGCAGTATACCAACTTCAACTGTATATAGGATATATCTTTCCTTATTCATCGGGTATTCAAGAGCTTGCAGCTACAAATCAGACTTGAACAACAAAAATATGTCCATATTACACGGACACGGACGGACGAACGGTACAACGGACAGACCAGAAAACATAATGTCCATAAATGATGCATATAAAGTTGATGAACCAGAGTTGTGGAAGGGAACTTCTCGTCCATTCTTAAAAAAAAAGTGCATCGGCAGATATCAAGACCTTGTTGTGAAATATTCCGTATCAACTTCAAAGATAATAAAATTATTGTCTCGAAGTATCGATTATAGCTTCTAATGATGTTTATCATCTTAACTACGTGTTATATTGATATTTTTATTTGCTTTTTTTAACCGTGTATGTTTATTCAAATTTTAGTAAATAATATCCTTTTGGCGTTCCTCGGATTTTATAAATCTCGCCACTGTGTTGTGCTATGGCCATGTTTTGTATTTTTTATTTCTTATTTCCTTTGTCTTTAGAGTATCGTCACGCATTGTTGGAATTTTGCCATGGTTGTTTGTTTAATAGTGATTAAGATTACAACACAATGCTACCTGCTTAGCTCCAACTTTTTACTAAAATTGAAAATGGAAATGGGGAATGTGTCTAAGAGACAACAACTCGACCATAGAACAGACAACAACAGAAGGTCACCAACAGGTCTTCACTGCAGCGAGAAGTTCAGGCACCCGGAGGCGTTCTTCAGCTGGACCCTAAACAAATATATATACTAGTTCAGTGATAATGAACGCCATACTAAACTCCAAATTGTGCACAAGAATAAAATTAAAAATAATACAAGACTGTATGTTTTGTTTTCAATATAATAGAATTTTATGAAACTGTCATGCAAGTTGGAGGTTTAACTAGCTAGTAAACCAAGATTTACTCAGCCATTTTCTGCATAAGGAAATGCATTTACAAAATCAGGAATATAAAAGCAGTTTTCCATTCGGTTCATGTGTTTTGCCACTTTATAATAATATGGTCTTTTCGATTTGAATTTTTCTTGGAGTTTGGTTTTGTTATACTTCTTTTTTTTCTATTATATCTAAGTTATATGAGTTGACGCTAGTTATAAAATCAGGCTTAATCCACTATTTTCTAAAGAAGAAAAATGTCTGTACCAAATCAGGAATATGACAGTTATTTTCAATTCGTTTGATGTGTTTGACCTTTTTACTTTGCCATTCCCCTTTGAATTTTCCTTGTAGTTCTGTATTTTTTGTTATCTAATTTTTGGTGAGACAGGAAACAAAATAGTTTTTAGACAGAAAAAACGGACTGTTTATGACATTTGTCATTTCGGCAATAACTCCTGTGAATTTTTTTTCTGAAAGTTCTGATATAAATTATTAGAAGGTATATATTTTAACATTCGGAACCGTTCTTGCACTATCAGATAAGCGGTTTTCAAGATGATAGATAACACATTAATTTAACCTCAATTGTTTTATTTGTAGCCATGTTGACAATGTTGGGTTTCCATTGAAATCGTCGAACACAGTTAAGAACTCGCTACCCGAATAAGCGAGTGGCTAATTTTGGTTAAATTTGAGCAAGAAGTTTCAGAGGAAAAGATTTTTGTAAAATTTAGCTGAGACGGCGGACAATGAACGCCAGATGAGGATTTAAGCTTACTCAGTGGTAAACTACTTAACTGTTGCCTTTATTATTCACACCTTTTGACAAGGTGAGCAATAAAAAAAGAACGAGACTTAGTATGGATTCCTACTATCTTTCAATTGGTGTTCCAATAACGTCGGTGTGTTCAACTTTTCAACAATTAAGAAAATACATACCCTATAGACAGCAATTAAAAGTTCCTTCCTGACATGAAAAATGGAAAACACATAAACAAGAATATCAACGAATTGGTTTATGAGAAAAAATACAAATAAAATCAAATAAGAAAGCAAACAATGACTATCAATGGTAATAAGTTTATTTGTTTGGGGTTTTGACTATATGTTTGTTACTAAGTAAATAAGGTCTTGTAGTGGTTATTTTAATCTTTCTTGAAAGTTAACTTTTGAATGATATTACAACAAAGATGCATTAACATAGATTTTATATTATTATAACACTGAAGGTTCTCTTTGGACTACTGAAAATTTACAAATATTCACTATAACGAAAGAAGGCGTTTGTGGTGGCATTACAGAAAACTACATTCTTAATTTAACCTTATAGTCATACCTCAAGAAATGTCACTTAAGGCTAAAAAAATATATTTCGGCAAAATCTTTAGCTCAGCTCGTAAGTAGACTTATATCTATGACTCCCGTAATCGGAAATGTGGCTAGAATTGTGTCAAAGTTCTGTTACATGGAAATTGAGAAGTAGAATTGGGTGATATAATCACATTTCAGGATACAAACCATTCGAAGTTTTATTAAAAAATGTAACTTTGATTAACTATCGTAAATTAAGTGACTTAATCGACTACTTATGTTCTAGAAGGGGTCATAGAAAAAAGGTCATTCAGTTATTAAAAAATACCCTATAATATCACATATTTTGACAATAGTATATGTAAATTTAATATGCTAATAATACTTGTAATTTAAAAGATGTCAGACTAGCATGTAATGTTTATTAGCCTTTGTTTTGTTTTAGATTGTCACATGTATAAAATTGCTGAATTTACCATAAAAAGCAATTGAGCTACGAATTAGTGATTTTATGCCTTATAACCTTTATTAAAATTGACTAACAAATTTGAAATATTGTCCAATTGCAAATCACTAAAACATTGAAAGATGTGTTTTATCAGTTTAAGATAGTGTACCATAAAAACGAACGACATTGTTTACCCTTTAGAATTACATTTTTCCAGAGTGACCATTTTAGTATACATGTACAAATACAGGTAAACATACAAAATCGGGCGATAAACTATATCTCGCTTCACCTACTGTGACATACCTGGGTTTCTTATTTCATAAAAGAAATCTCTTGTTTGTGTAAAAAAAAGAAAATCGTTATCTAGTCTTGGTATGAATGACTTGTGAGATAATCAGTGGTATTTTAATGTATACTTCTCATATTTACCTTTTGAAAATGTTATATGAGACAGTATTTGTTCGATCAAGCTTTACAACAGTTTCATCTTACTATGAAATAGATACATCGACATTGTATAAAAGAATTCTGATATGCGTAAAAACATATATAAAAAAAATATTACTGATCTAGGCCATCAACTTTTAAGTTAATAGAATTATTGTCTGGTGAAAACGCAAAACGGTTTTATAGCTTAGGACAATATATACATTTCTCTTTCAGATATTTAGTAATCATAAAACTTCTGACATCACATATGGTTGTTTATATATATTGTTATACCTCCGTTCGAGAAAAATGGGGATATATTGATTTCCTTTGTCCATCCATGCATCTTTCAGTCCATCTATTCATCCATTGTCAGTCCGTCCGTCCCATGAATATTTCGTCATATTGTTTTCATGAACTACTTGACGAAGGATTTCAGAAATTTGGTTTCAGGGTTTATATTAATAAGTTATACCGTGTGATGCGTTTTCAGATTCGTCACTCAACAACTTCCTGTTTACCGAACACTTGTATCATTTTACACATGATAGCCGAATTGAAAAGTTTTATCACATTTATGATAGCCAAGTTAAAAACTTTTGTCACATTTTTCTCGAAAAACTACAATACAAAGATTTCTAAAATTTTGTTTCAGGGTTTATTCATTAAGTCAGCTATACCCTATGATGGGTTTTCAGATTCATCACACGACAACTTCCTGTTTGCCGAAATATTTCGGCGGGGGTATTATCAGTGAGCAGTAACTCGCAGTTTTTTAATATTGTTTGTAATATGCCATATGTATACACTGTGTTTCGTTGTAAATTTGTGTTTTAAAAAGCTGTATATTTTATATGTAACAAGTGGTGAGACTTTAATAAAGTATGTGTCTTGTCTTGTCTTGTCTTGTCTTGTCATAAATCAATACAGTGGTCAGTGACCGGAAATTTGATAACACGTGTATTGTCAGATTAACTGTTCAATCTATTAAATCCCGGAGGTCATGTTTTGATATATGTGTATTAGTTCGAGATAAATAATGAATTTTGAATGCTTTTTTTAACCTTAGGACCGTAAATTTAGTTCGACTCAACCGAAATTTCGACTCATCCAATTTCGACTCATCATGAGTCGAATTACATACATGTGTATGGAACAATGTTCAGGACCACGTGAAAACTTCGACTCATCCGAAATTTCGAGTCAACCGAGTTCGAGACAACGAGAGGTAACTGTAAATTTTTGAGAGATTCATACACCGTTCGACAAGTTATTGTCTGGAAACAAGAAAAATGCTTATTTGGGCTTTTTTTTGAACGATGAGGTTTTGATATTATTGACAAATAAAAAGGGGAAAACCGGACTCCAAGGAAAACTGAAATAAGGAAGTTTCTTATCAAATGACAAAATCAAATTCGACAGTTAAAACCCATCAAACAAATAGAAAGCAACTGTGATTCTAAAGTCATTATAAAATAGAAAACTGAACCCTTAATAATATTTAACATGTTTTGTCATAGGCTAGCATAAATATTTACTTATCATATTTGTCAATAGTAAATAGAAAATCACATTTATGCTATACATTTTTTCGTGACAAATATAATCAATGTTAATTTTTTTTTTATTCATGACAAACATTTCTTGTAACAACTGACACTAAGAAATTTACTAAGTTTCTAAAAAAATTAAATTAACATTTTAAAATCCTAAAAATCGATCCCCAATTAAATAGGTAAAAAAAATTATTGTGGTCCAGAAGATGACAAAATTTTTATTCTGAATCCAGATTTTTCCCGATCCTTCTGACTCAGACAAAAAAACATCAACCCCCTCCTGAAGTTAAAGTCTTGCTTCCTAATGTAGACCACGAGCAGTTAATTAATTATAATATACACCGCTAATCTATAACTCACTATCACAATCCATAAGACAATCACTGTAATAAACATGCATGCTCTGGAAATACACGATAAAAAAAAATAAAATTATAGCACATCTAGCAGGACGACATGATATCAATACCCGATTAGGATGGTATAGAAATATGGTCATCATCGGAATGCATAAATACGCAGCCACGTGAGATCATAATGCCTTGTGTAGAGGTGGCACGGTAGTATTAGCATTCCAGAATTTATGTTGCTCTTTTGTGTACCCTACCTAAGTCAATGTATCTGGACAAAAAATACAGTATCAACTGAACACAAAGTGGTAAAAAAAATCTTAAAAGGCTATCAATATACGTTATGGGCCAGGATTAAACTCTAGTGGCAGTTGACATTTCCCGCCTTTTATCACGTTCGACAATTATTACAGCACCTTCCTACTGTATTTTATGTTAAATAAATTTTGTTCTCGATCGTGGTGATGCATACATGTATGAACTATTTACCACTGGACTTATAACAGACAGCACCACTCAATAAATCATCTGAAAAAAATCCAGACGTATAAACGATACATGGAATGTGTAAATATCAAAATCTGTATATATACAATACATAATTGAAATTGAAAATTGAAAATTAGAAAAACTTTTCGTTTATGTTCTGAACAATGGAAGCTCTATCAATTCCTAAAGTTTAAAGTTTAAGTACAACGTGGCGTTGGTTATCTATTGCACCAAGTCTTCTATATCTACCTTTCTCTATTTCATACGCGATGATTTTAATTTTCCTATAGTCAACTTTCCATTTCTGTGTAGCAACATCCCAGCGGCACCAGCATATGGAGTATGTGTCTCAATTGATACGTTACTCTCGAGCTAGCTCAAAGTACGTTGATTTTGTTGAACGAGGAATACTGCTTTCTCAAAAGTTGCTAAGACAGGGCTATAAACCAATCAAATTAAGGTCATCACTCATGAATTTTAAGGTCACCATCATGAGCTGATTGGCCATTATGACAAAAGTGTGTCAGAAATCATATCTGATATTCTTCCTCAGGCATAAGAACCTTCCATCATTACCGAACTGAACAAAGAAATAACACGACGGGTGCCGTATACGGTGCAGGAAATGCTCACCCTTCAGGATCACCCGATTTCACTCCCGGTGTTTAGTGGAGTTCGTGTTGTTTCTTAATTATTATTTATAACTATTTATGTAAATGTCCTTTGGTTTTGTGAGTCTTTGTTTACTCTTTGGTTTTGATTGTTATTGTCTCATCAGTATAATTAGTTGTTCAGATTTTTGTTATCTGAAATATTTGACTCGTGCTCCCCATAGATAAACATGGTTCAAAACGTATGTCCTTTTGAAAAGACTATACATGTATATGTTCTGAACTGGCTTAAGTTTTCAGTCATCGTTTTAGGATAAACACCTCAACTGATTATAAGTGTGTTTAAACCAATTCAAAATAAAACTTCTAAAACTACGCATAATATTTAACAACTTGTGATAAAAACACAGGCACTTGTCTCAGAAAAAAAATATTCCTATATACCTTAATATAACACAAGGTACTTACTTAAATTTTTTGAAAAATGACACCCAGTCCCGAATTCCCGTCATTTTTCGATTTCTCGGTTGTCAAACCTAATTAAACTTAATATGCCGTAAATCTTAATTGATTTATCTGCACAATGGTATATGACACGACTATCATTGTTGTCGGAATCATTAGTAGCAGGTCTCAGATGTCGGTCAACGGGATTTTTTTTGCATTCGTCTTAAGCTTTGGCAACACCCAGCCCGCAGTGACTGAATTATTATAAAAACTATTAAAATAAATTAAATCTTTATTGTAAATTCTTGACAGATTATGTGAAACAAACCCAAATTAGTGTTTTTTGAGGTCTGTCGAATGTGTCAGGAGTTTCTAATTTTAGAACTCAGATTTTCCCATTTTATTGACATCATTCAGACTCCCTCTGGACTTTACATAAGATATTGAAATAACTCCAAAAGGTTTGAAAAGCGAGAAATTTTGAAGTATCATGGAACTGAATGAAAAGATGTATTTAGCTAATAATGCTATTTGTTCATGGTATGTATATTGCTAATAACATTTTGATATCATTTTGAGTAGGGAAAACAAAACAAAAACATATGTCAATCCTTATTTGAATGGTAAATTGACATTTTTAAAATCCTAAACTTGCAGAACCCCTTGTATTTTTGAAAATATTCATGAATAGTCAAATTTTGTAATTTTTTTTCATTTGAAAAATGACCATCTGATACCGGAGCAGGAATAGACATTAATCCCACCTATATTCAAGGAAGCCAATCCCGTTGTTCCTGTGACCGCGACCGTTTTCCCCCTTTTTTTAGTTCTTGTTCTATAGTACAGACCAAATGGCTCTTCCCCGTTTCACTTTGCCCCAGAAGCAAAAGGTTATGACCATTTTTTTGCCTCATTCAATGCTATATGCTGTTTGACATTCATTTTGTTATGAAACACACGTGTACACAACGACACTAATGTAAAGTTGTAAATTGACCAAAATTTCCCACATTTATTTTTAGCCAGACGATTGACCAATGAGAAACCAGTATAAAATTACATGCGGGCTGGGTGTTGCCAAAGCTTAACACGAATGCAAAAAAAAAAACCATTGACCGACTTCTGAGACCTGCTACTAATGATCCCGACAACAATGATAGTCGTGTCATATACCATTGTGTAGATAAATCAATTTAAATTTACGGCATATTAAGTTTAAGTAGGTTTGACAACCGAAAAATCAAAAAATGACGGGAATTCGGGACTAGGTGTCATTTTTCAAAAAATTTAGTTAAGTACTTTGTGTTATATTAAGGTATATAGGGGAAAAAAAATCTGAGACAAGTGCCTGTGGATAAAAACCATAATTAACTACTTTAAATTATGACCTCGTAGAATTATACCCACAAAATCATCATAGATACAAGGATCAGAAGAGTGTACACGCTTTTGGTCTAAAAACAATTATTCACCACTGCCAATTAAATAAATATAAAATCTGACTTTTCATATTATGGTTAGATAGACACAAAGCTTTAAATTGAATAGTTCATTCAAACCCTGTATACGCCTTGTATACATTGAAACGTGAACAACAACATGCCTTTAGCTAATGTTTGAAAATTATAGCAAAAACGTTTCTACTTTAATATTGTTTAGACATGTTAGAAGAGAAGTCTGAAGTAGATGTTTGAGATAAAAAAAAAACACATTTGATTGATATAGTATCTAATAAAACTTCAATTCTATAGATATGAAACAGGCATTGTTTGAAAACGGATATACAAGGTATACTAAATCACACTTACATACAGTAAACGTGTGTCAATTTATCGGCTCTCCATTGACACCATATGCGAGTAGGGTCTTCAGTAAACGATGATAGTACCTCGGAAAGGGACGATAAATTGTTGACCCGTGTTAAGACATTAAGAGAGAGCAATATATCTTGCACGTTAAAGACACCCTTGTAGAATTCGAAAAAGAGCAGGCTAATGCCGCTACTAGACAGCACTCGCACCCTCAAAGTGGAATGGGGTTAATATAAGTTGCACAACTTGTTTCCCAATCCACTATAAATAAATATGTTTAAACTAATGGATCTACCAATGACAAATAAAACAAAATTGTACCAATACGCTTCTGTCAACCATTTTCACTGTTTTATTATTTTATATATTACACTTCTTTGTAAATCTGATATTCAGCTTCTCTTACTATTTTTCTTTAAAGGAAATTTATACTGTATTTACTTAAGAACGTAATATGAATAAAAGATTAGAATCAACTGGCAGGAGAAAAAAGCTTATAATTTATAACAGTATTAACAAATATAAAGTTCAATTCACTCAGAACACTTAATTCATTGACACACGTTTACTGTATGTAAGTGTGATTTAGTATACCTTGTATATCCGTTTTCAAACAATGCCTGTTTCATATCTATAGAATTGAAGTTTTATTAGATACTATATCAATCAAATGTGTTTTTTTTTTTATCTCAAACATCTACTTCAGACTTCTCTTCTAACATGTCTAAACAATATTAAAGTAGAAACGTTTTTGCTATAATTTTCAAACATTAGCTAAAGGCATGTTGTTGTTCACGTTTCAATGTATACAAGGCGTATACAGGGTTTGAATGAACTATTCAATTTAAAGCTTTGTGTCTATCTAACCATAATATGAAAAGTCAGATTTTATATTTATTTAATTGGCAGTGGTGAATAATTGTTTTTAGACCAAAAGCGTGTACACTCTTCTGATCCTTGTATCTATGATGATTTTGTGGGTATAATTCTATGAGGTCATAATTTAAAGTAGTTAATTATGGTTTTTATCCACAGGCACTTGTCTCAGATTTTTTTCCCCTATATACCTTAATATAACACAAAGTACTTAACTAAATTTTTTGAAAAATGACACCTAGTCCCGAATTCCCGTCATTTTTTGATTTTTCGGTTGTCAAACCTACTTAAACTTAATATGCCGTAAATTTAAATTGATTTATCTACACAATGGTATATGACACGACTATCATCGTTGTCGGAATCATTAGTAGCAGGTCTCAGATGTCGGTCAACGGGATTTTTTTTGCATTCGTCTTAAGCTTTGGCAACACCCATGAATTTTGGTATTCAACCTACCATTAGTAGTCATTTCGAGAAAAAGGTCTAAATATGAAGCAGATTTATCTGTGTCGGTAGTATATATTTCATTTCAAGTTTACTTGGATATATTAAATGTAAGTGATCACTGAATCTATGATTATTAAGAGACAGTACATCATAAATATACCGAAAGGTGAAATTAAAAGACTGGTCTAATTCCTTTTCTCCTTTCTGTACAAGCCCTTGGATAAGTTCTGCTTCATAGGAATATAAAAACAAATCTGCCAGTAGAGGAGCGCAATTGGTACCCATTGGGATTCCAATCGTCTGTTGGAAGACCAAACCTCCAAATTCAACAAATATGTTGTCAATTAAAAAGTCCAGCATAGCAGTTATATCCTCGTCGGTATATTATTTCCTTGACTCTTTATGATTTTTCACAAAGTAAGCTGAATTCTAGCCCAAAACAAGATATTTAAAACCTTTTTGTTAAAGAAACATAAGCTGACGAGTGCTTTCAGTCGAACTTTAAGTTTAGTATGTGGAATAGTAGTATAGAGAGTTGAAAAATTAAGGTTTTAATGTTGGTACAATGTTTTAATGATCGAGATTGTAAATTCACCAATAACTCTTTTGAATTTTTCAGTATCCACATTTGATTAACACCACTTCTTTAATATACCGTTTCGGAATATTTCTGAAGTCCTTCTTTGACTGCAGTGAGTATGACAGTAAAAGGGTTTAGTGGAACACTTGGAAAAACCTGCAATATACCTTTCCTTATAATGATTCTTGTGAAGCTAAGGAATCCAATATAAGGATGGAAGATCCTGGTCTTCGTCCTTTAGATTAACACCAAAAGAGATTATAACCGATTTGTGGTTTTCCAAGATCTCCTGCTGTGTAGGCGTACTTAGTGTATATGTAGGATTTCCAAGTGTGTTATGTATACCCAGTTCCTTAATCAGGCAGTCAAGGTAGTGTTTCTTGCAAACAAAAACAATACTGTTTGAGGCTTTGTCAGCTGGATCGACAACATATTTGTCATGGAGGCAAGACAACTCCTCTATGACATTAGGGTCTTAAAATATGGAAGGAGCTTTGATGCTCATTGCCTTTTTAAGCTTACTTACTCTTATCTGAATCAATGACCTCACTGATTTAACCCACTCCGAAAGGGTGTCAACCTCAACTTTTTCTCTTTTTGCCCAGTCTTTTGCATAACCCTCAACAGAATCCATTAGTAGTTTGAAGTTCTGCTTCCAATTGTTTGGCTGTGGCTCTCTGTTTTTCGGACCCTTGGACAAAAGTTGTTAGGTCTCCAGAAATAACATGGCCAGCAGGATTATACACGAAATGCGAAGTTGAACAGGCACAATCAGGTGGCTTAGCTTTGAGGTCATCAATATTTAGACCCTGCAACACGTTTTTTTATGATTTCAAATTTTTAGATGCAACAGGGTTGGTGTAGGAATACGATACTATAGGAGAAGATTTATCCTTAAAGTAAGAAGGAATGTTGTTTTTTACTCTTTTATGGTGAAGAATATTACTTATATTTAAAGCATCAATACCCTTTTTTGTGAACTTCAAATTGAAGAATGAACGTTTTTGAATCTCCTCCGAATGTTCAAAAAACGGGTCTGAATAATCTATAGCAATATCCATTACCATGGCAACTATTTTATACTTCGTAGATAGACTATCTGTAGTGTGGCATTCTTCACACGCTTTCAATTGAGAGTTCAGTCTAGAAAGCGGAAGTGAGTACAGTTTAAAGCGAATGTGATTAATCCCAAGAGGTTTATTGATATGTTCGGCAAGGCCATCTATAGAAACATCATGCATATGGGGTGGATTATATCGACGATGTCCATGGCTCCTCGGCCGACGAAGAGACCTATTGAATAAATCCATCACATGCACTGAATAACAGACAGGGCTACTCAAGTTAAATACAGTATCTATGTTATGGTTACATCCAAAAGGTGTTGCAGAAACTAATTCCCTAATCCAGTATTCTTCTCTTTGTCTGCGAAACGGTGTACTTAATGTTGGATTATTGGTGTGGTGATAATTTTTTTTCTAAAATTCGAACTTTAATGGAATTTCCTGAATGGTCAATTTGGTAGAAATGTTGGTAAACGATTTGTTGGTTATGTATATCGTTCACACTTGACCTATGTCCATTCATGCGGGTGTTGATTCTGCTCTTTGTTTCGCCTACATATATCAAACCACACAAAATACACAAATTTAGTTGTCAATCGAGAACCTGGCTAATGAATTTATAAACTGCAATTTGCTTGTATTTGTGATGCGCTCTTAACAAAGTGTAGTAGCCAGTCACGATAATGGATCTATGCCATGGTGTAGTGGTTATTGCATCGGACTACTAACACAAAGGTGCCTGGTTCGATTCCCGTTCCTAAATTTTCGGCTCTCCATTGACACCATATGCGAGTAGGGTCTTCAGTAAACGATGATAGTACCTCGGAAAGGGACGATAAATTTAGGAACGGGAATCGAACCAGGCACCTTTGTGTTAGTAGTCCGATGCAATAACCACTACACCATGGCATAGATCCATTATCGTGACTGGCTACTACACTTTGTTTACCAACATTTCTACCAAATTGACCATTCAGGAAATTCCATTAAAGTTCGAATTTTAGAAAAAAAAGTCAATTTTGTCTCATAAAAGTCAATTTTGTGAGGACAAAATTCAATTTGGTGACGACAAAATTGACATTTGGGAGACAAAATTGACTTTTGTGAGACAAAATTGACTTTAGTGAGACAAAACTCAATTTTGTAAATTTTGTCTCACAAAAGTCAATTTTGTCTCACAAATGTCAATTTTGTCTCACAAAAGTCAATTTTATCTCACAAAAGTCAATTTTGTGTCACAAAAGTCGAGTTTGTATGCAAATTAGTTCACAGAATCTAAACTAAACAAATTTGCTTACAAAATTGACTTTTGTGAGACAGAACTCAATTTTGTGTGACAAAATTCAATTTTGTCAATTTTGTCTCACAAAAGTCAATTTTGTCTCACAAATGTCAATTTTGTCTCACAAAAGTCAATTTTGTGTCACAAAAGTCGATTTTGTATGCAAATTAGTTCACAGAATCCAAACTAAACAAATTTGCATACAAAATTGACTTTGGTCGCCAAATTTTCAAATTAGACAACAAAAGTAAATAAAGTCTGTGTTACAAAAATGAATTTTGTCATGACAAAAGTAACTTTTGTCCACCGAAAGATAATTTTGTTTGACAAAATTTTAAATTTGTAGTATGCTACAAATTTTGTTAAACTGAACTCATTTTTGTTGAACAAAACTCACTTTTGTCCGTACAAAATTTAATTTCGAGTACAAAATCACAAGAGTCCCATTCGGCGCCCCGTACATAAGTGTTTCACGTTTTGTATAAAGATTAGACCGTTGGTTTTCCTGTTTGAATGGTTTTACACTAGTCATTGCTGGTGTCCTTTATAGCGTGCTGTACGGTTTGAGCAAAGGCTCCGTGTTGAAGACTGTACTTTGACATGTAATGATTTACTTTTATAAATTGTGACTTGGATGGAGAGTTGTTTTTATAAGCAATCATACCCCATCTTCTTGTATCTATTAATTGTATCTTTTGTATTCTTTATCTCTAGTTCGATAGATGCGTTGTAACACATTAGCTTATTTGTTTTATCATACGTACTTTTTAACCTAACCAATATCATTGGTAACACTTCAAATTGATTTCAAAATAAAGTCAATTGAGAATTTTGGTCTCAGTCGTATCCCTCTCAAAAATGGTTAACATCTGTTTATTTGTAATAGGGTTCACAGATTAACATTAAAGAATGTTTACCAAATTTTATAAATTTTTTAACAGTTGTTAAAACCTGTCCTATAAATAATGCAATACTTCATAGTATGTTCGGTGCAAAATGTTTTACCGATATTATCAACTTCGTCTCCGGTATCGTGTTAATATTGTGTTTACTTTGTATCGTATTGATACATTGTGCTTCCATTGTTACACAGTAGGCATTTCAATTTTGACATAAGCAAGGCAGTATCGTGTTTATATTGTATAACAATCCTATACATTTGTGTTTATATCGTTCACTTGGCAGAAATTGTGTTTATATTGTATACCAAGTCAGTACAGTTGTGTTACACATTTAAAGTCGAAATATTGCGATGCTCACAATAGTATGTCAACATCGTTGATATTGTATTCCGAGTAAATAGTTTTGTATTCACATCGTTCACATTGTCAACATCGCGAATTCAACATGATATCGTATCTACGTTATATACATCGCAATGTTAATGATGTTTTAAACGATGTCAACGATATATAAGAGTTCTTATAATTGTAATGATATGCCTTATTGTATCTTATCTTTACATTAATATTTTATAGTATCTCATTTAATGTTGTAATGTTGTCATGAGTCAGGAGCCTGTTGTTCAGTGGTTGTCGTTTAATTGTTGGTTTTGTTCAAAGTGTTTTCTAGTTTCTCGGTTTTTTAAATAGGTTTGATTGTTGGTTTTTCTGTTTGAATTGTTTTAGTCATTTTGGATCACTTCATAGCTTGCTGTTCGGTGTGAAACACAGCTCCGTATTAAAGCCTATACTTCGACCAACAATGATTTACTTTCCATACATTGGGACAGGGATTGAGAGATGTTTCATTGGCACTCATACAACATCTTATTGATCTATTGTTTTTACATAGTATACATCGCGATGGTGACACCATCGGGTCAAATTAGGCAAAAATAAAAAAAGACAGAGAAATGATATAAACGGTATGTATGACAAGCAAAACATAATAATTAAAAAAGAAATTATAGTCACGAACATATTTACTCTATAATTAAACATTGTTAAAAAAAAGTAGCTACTGTTCAAGATTAAATGAGATCTAGAATGTTTAGATCCTCTAATTTCGCATTCGCACGGGTTACCATCTTTTGAAGAAACATCTGCAAGTTAATTTCAGGCTGGAAGAAAAAAGTCGTTTTAACATTAATCTTGCGTTTACTTCTTCACAAATCAACGTGTGGCTTACTGTTTACATGGCAACTTGTTTATTTTTTTGAATTTCAACCACGCTTTATCTAAATAGTCTGTACTGTTATAATTGTGACAAGATATAATAAAGTTAAAGTCCATTCTTCTTACTTCAGCGTTGACAAATCTTTTATCGTGTAATATCGTTATACCTATTTTCTGTGCAACTAATGATACATAAACATCGTCGAGAAATATTGTTTTCATATAAGGAAAAGCAATTCTCAATTTTCGAACTACAGTTATGTGCGTAAGAACAGACCCACCTGAAAGAAACGGCGGCAAAATAGGTGGCTGATATTCTTCCTCTGATATGTACCATTTTCTATGTCTTGATGATTTTGATCTCACCGGGTTTTTTGGATTACACTGTTTATGTCCAAACATTACATCTCTACCGTCCCACTTCTTATCACGGCAGAATTTTAACAAGTTAGGTATAGTTACAAAATAATCGTCGTCAACAAAAAACACAAACTTGCTGTCTGAACAATTCGATACTACCCAGTTGTACGCCATCAATGTCTTATATATGTTATTCCTGTACTTGTCCCTAAATGAACCTTGAATCATATCTTTATATTCAGCATATTCATCCCTGACTTGATCATCAAACTCGGCGGAATATCCGAGCAGGAAGACAACACGCACGTTTTCCCCATGACACTTCCCCCATGTTGAACGAATCGCTCTTCTTTGGTCAAAATGTCCAATGTAAGACTTAACTAATATGATTAGTTCGGTATAAGCTGCACATTTCACATTATAAATTGTGCTATATTGGTTGTATATATGATTAATCTGTTGGCTAGAGGTCGTGCCGTTCTCCCTAAGCTCATTCAAAATATCTGTCACATTGTTTAGAGGATAGTTATAATGAAATTCATAACATCGCGGCTGTTCCGCTGGTTGCTGTTTCGTATGATTTCTTTTCAACTGGAACCAAATCATTATAAATGAAATGATAAAAACAACTACCGTAATAGTCCTTTTATTTTTGATCAGCTCGTTTCTGAAGGATATTCTAGAAACCATTACTATCTTATTAGTTCCTTTGTTATTCTTCTCTTTTTTTTTTTAAACAACTTGACCTACAAAATATAAATATTTGTCAATTATCAACTCTTGGCGAGGTCAAAACGTTATATTTTGACCAAAGACGAAATCCGAAACAATATATATCAATATAAAAAAAATTAAAATAACAAAAATACCGAGCTTCAAGGAAAATTCAAGACGGAAAGTCCCTTATCAAATGCAAAATTAAAAGCTAAAACACATCAACTGGTCTATTCCTGTATTGCTACAAAATGTGTATTATGGGAATAAACTCCAATGTTCTTTAAGTGTATCTCATATTGAACTTTGCATGATTTTCAATATTGGGCGTCAACATACATATGATATAATCTTTAACACAATTGTACATATTTTTTTGCAATTATGGCTTACTTTATTGCAATTAATTAAAACTTTGAAGAAGGTCTTACTGGCCAACACATATGGTAACTTGTGTTATAGGTTTTTTATACAATCAATTAGAGACTTTAAATATAAATATAAATCTAGCGTCATTATACTTGAAAATAGAAACAAGGCACTTAAATGCAGTTCAGGTAAATGGAAGAGCATTTGAATTACGGGATGTCAATAACTAATAACAAAGTAAGAATGCGTCACCATATGTAACGTTTAAAGATATTCAAAATCACTTATGGTCATGCCATCCAAGTTCAATTCCCACTTGTTTAGAAAACAAATACATAATGAATATGTTGCTTTGGACATGTACCAGTACAGTATTGGTCTTATATAGGACATGTCAAACTAAACTCATCATATATACTAAAGGCCTTATTTTCGAAAGTATCTAATGACAAAGAAATGTCTTTCGTTGGTCAAAAGTGTTCCTATTGATGATATGTTATAACTTTTATCGTAATTAAAGACACCTCGCCACATGACTTATGATGATCAAATGATTATCAGCAAGGTTACGATATCCCGTTTTTGTTTCTACGATAGCCACTGATATTTTCTGCCTTTTCTTTTCACAAATCAGGTGCGGGTTCAGGATCTAGAAAAAGGGGCCCATAAATAAGGCAATATTAGGTGTTGTAAATGCTAAACCTATACATTAACAATATATTTAGTTCGATAAGGGACTGGTTCATTACCGCCGTAAACCCGCCTCTGCATGCAGCCTCCTATTCTTTCCTTTTGCACTATGTTGTTGTGTTTATTGAATAATAAAGATTATTCCTTTCCACTTCGTCAAATAATATTTGAACTTCCAGCTTATGATTTTATGTAAAAAATATAAATATTTATTTCCTTATACTATGTAAAGTATATAGTTTATTAACGTGTTTGCATGGGCTTTTCATTATGTGGGCACTCGATGTACCAAATCGTAAAAGACTTCCCTTTTTGATAAAACTTTATGTAAAATAATAAATGAATTTGTAAGACTAGAATTCTATTTTTTGTATTAATAGAGGTCGGTAAATTTAATACGTATCCACTCATATTCAACGTTGACGTAAACATATCTGGCTTTATTACAAAACATAATATTTTATCCTTAGCTTTATTTTATCTTGTATATCGAACCTCTTTATTCCCTTCATTTTGTGGAAACACATAGCTAAAACGATTATGCAGTTTTACTAAATTGACAATAGTGGCGTTTTGCGAAAAGGGGGGTTCCGTCATGAGACAACGTACGCTTGTGAAAAAACAACAGATATTGAGAAATTACACGAAGACGGTAAAAAGAATGAAAAGCAACACCAAATAAATTATGCATGCTACTTCCTCATAATTTGTTCAATAAATTTTCGTTTTCACATAATGGACTTGATATTTGGTATTTTTCGTAATATTGCACTACCAAAGAACCATTAGGAAATATCAAGTTTAAATTTCTACATATTGTTTGGCACAATATAAGGGGCACTTGATTCGGTTATGTTCCAGACTCGAGATAATTAAAATAGAGCATTTATTTTTCTTACACACATATTGCCACGTACTTCATAAGCGCAGGTCCTTTACACAGTTAGGATTCTACTTCGTCAAAATTATCTCCCCATTACGCCAGTCAATTTTCACAATCGTAGAAATGGAAGCCATTGTAGGGATGACGCGCTGCCAATTTTGCTCTTGGAAACCGATATATTTATCCGCATAGCACCATTACGATCCTTATATGTCAGTTGTATTATAAAAGACAAATATACCTACATGTACTTGCTAATGAGCATCAGTTACTGATCTTGTCTGCATTGATTCAACTTAAAACTATTGTCTAATCGGTTGTCAGGTGGAATTTTTGAAAATTCACAAACATTTAAAAAAAATCTAATTAAATATTTCGTGGAAGGGAAGACTAGATTTGTTTAGTGGTTGAAGACTATAAACCTTAGCTATCACACACAATTTTTTTTTTTTCGAAGATATGCATTTTCATCATCCAACTTGAAAGACTGTCGTCAAGTACTTTGTAAAAAAAATAGCTATTCTAACACGCCACCTCTGTTTTTATGATTCATTAGATAGGTATTTAACTTGACCCATATATTTCAACTTTTAGTACTCTGATTTTTTTATGTTATAAAGTCAACTTGTAGCTTTAATATATAAAAATATTAGGATCTGAAGCGACATGATGTATCAAATATTCTTGCTTTGTACGTTTTCAAGTCAAAATATTCAACTCAAACACGCCCTAACATAAAAAGGTGCACTCGATTTTCTCTTTTCGATACAGTTGTTACCCATTATTTTAGAATTTTTTCCCTAGAGTCACATAAAGGAAGGGCAGACACGAAAATGACTGAACTACTAGATAAATATGTTCTCCGTCCGTGGCAATTTAAAAAAAAACCGGATGTTATGCATTTTCTACATCCAACTTGATAGATACCCATGTAGTCGACTTGATATCTAATTGTAATAGATCAATTGAAACCTTATGCAAATGGTGTTTTTAAAATAGAACACTTCGTAATTGAGAAGAAAATTGTCATTTTATTTGTTTCAATTAACTTTTATTTTTATTGTTACTGTTGTCAGTTTGTTTTAGATTTATGAGTTTGACTGTCCCTTTGGTATCATCTTTCGTTCCTCTTTTACAGTAAGCATTTATCGCCTTCTCTAACAAAGAGCGTCGATTCTTTTGTTCTGTTTCAACCGTGTTTCCGCCTGTACAAAATTAACGAATGTTCACTCAATGTCAATACCATATATTATTTAAGTATATCTCTATATACGTATACGTCAACTCACACCTGATACGATTATATAAATTTGAAATTGACCGACCTGTATTAAATGGCAAACGTACATAATTTAAAAAAATTAAAACAAATTATAAATTCATATTTAAATTCCTTTTCATACATTATTTTTTGGTTATCATAATAAAAATAATATAATATTCGTAAATAATAAGATTGTTGTTATTTTTGATCTTGTTTAATCATTTTCTTTAAAAGAAAATAAAAGATGTTCACTTATGGCAGTCATAAGAAAATTATATTCATGTATGGCCATCTGATGACAGCTTTGCCTTCTATGACCTATCATATGATAGCCATGACATTTGTCCTCAGATATATCATATGACATATATTAGTATACTTACGTAAACAAGGCCCAAGGGTCAAGTATCATTATAAACTATCTCAAGTTTTATTAAAGAGAAAACTTACGAAAACGTTACAACGATGATATTAAGAGTATCTCTAATCCCTTCATGTGTTACTCTTAATAATATCACAGCTATCTTGGCATACACCAAAGCTGTTATCGACTTTTCTGAAGTGACCGCCCTTGATTTTTGAAAAAAATAGTAGAATTCGCGATAAATTCGGTATTAAAATATGTATGCGTTTAATAGATACTACTACCCGAAAAACTTATAATCTGATTAAATACTTGATTTCTATTAAGAAATTACGAAGGGACAAGCAAAAGCATGGGATTAAAAAAATGAAAGACAATTTTCTGTAAAGCAATATCCAGAAAAAAATAAAAATTGAGACACAATGAAAGATGGTGTGATTAAAATGTATATGTCAAAAAGGCAGGAACCAAATGAAACTCATGACAAAAAAGCATCAAAAAGGACAACAGGAAATCTTAAACAAAAGGTAAGACAAAACTGCCTATATGTTTTTAACAATCGGGTTGAAATAATACATATATCTGTGATTCTTTTCCAAACAGCGCAATTTTTTTCGTTGTTTAAGCGGGTGACAAAAATGATTATATCTATTTTCTTTAGAATAGACAAACAAGAATTAATTATTGAACACATATTAGATTTGAAAAATGTCAGGATTTAAAAAGAAAAACTAAGACACGGCTTTCATTTGGTGTATCGAGAAGAATTTGCTTGAAAGAATATCTGACGTGATACAAAATTGCAACCAGATCGTGACAGATCTTGTATCGGATCATGAATGTAGTTAATTGTAATTTACTTCAAAATCTGGAGGAAATCTGCAGTATTTTCAAAACACGGAACAAAATACTGGAACGAAAATATGTCTGTCGAAAAGATTCAACTTTCTCAATAATACTGTGCGATGCGATACAGAAAATATGAAGTACTGAAAGCAAAAATAAACACAAAAGGCGCAACACAAGTCTATGAGATTCATTAAAGAATAATCACGTTTTGTGCCTATTACCTCGCATTCCAATATATGATAATACATTTAAAATAGAACCTTTGATGTGTCAGATAGTACAGTAAAATAATAATAAAAAAAAACAATCCTTGAAACTGTTTATTCCGTTTATGAAAACATTGATTTTTTTCTTCATCAAAATTGATCGTAAAAAATAAGATAACGCATTATGGTGATCGTGATAGACAACGGATGTCCAGACGAAAGCTGGGCGTTTGCGCTTTTTAATTTTTTTTTATCTGTAATACTAAAGTATGCTTGCGCTTCAAACACTATGGGCTTTTGCGCTTTTAACTAAAGGAGTCCAAATCTTAAGTTGCAGTAGATTCAAATATTAATTGAAGTGGCGAAGAATACATCTTTTCTATTAAGCCGACTGAGCAACACAACTATTATATTCATTGTAATGATCATGAAGTTATACATAAAAAGTAATTAAAATTTGAGTTGATAATCATAAGACCATCATAAGTCATGGCATGGCGTGAAGTGTCTTCAGTTCACGCTAAAGGTTATGACATATTGTGATTTTGGACACTTCAAAAACATATCTTACTGCTATGATATGTTATAAGTCAACCATAAGACATTTCTTAGTGAAATGACACTTGGGAAAACTATGTCCCGGGATTAAACTTGCGTTTCGTCTACAACATGATCATGATAAATACTTCAAAAAGGTCAACCAATTTTTTTCGGTTATTTAGCATTATTGTAGTTCATGAATTGGTTTTCATGTTTGTTGTATAAAGTTCAACATATCACTTACACATGTTACAGTTCTAAGATAATAAATCACCATTGTTTTTTAAATAGTCAAAATTCTCATGAAAGACAACAGCAATAACAGCAGTCAACGACATTTCTGCCAGGTATACAGGTAAAGATGATTATTTTTGTTATTATAGGTTTCAAGATATTAAGCAAAATTTTGTAAAGGTTGACATTGCCATCACAATTCTTTTTGTCCATGTGAAATTTCCATATCTATGAATAAAAGGAATGTAATATATTCATATGTTCCGTTTCATTCACGATGGCAATTTTGTCTACTTACCTTATAAAAATTATTTATATCAATAAATTATAGAACATTAAAACCATGTTTGATTGTAATATTTTTAGTAGTTTCAGTGGGTAAAATCTTTCAAAAGGTATATGATGAACATTGAATACCAGACGGCTCACGCCAAGTGACAAAAAACTCAAATGTCATGTTTGGTCCGATTAACAGACAAGGAGAGATTGAAGCATTGGAACACATTTGGTACGACAAGAAACAAAATAAATGTATATCCCAAAATGACTAATGGTGACGTATGTGACCAAATCCATTGGTTGTGTACCGGGGTTCATCATGCTGTTTTCGAATTAGTTGTAGATTATGAAAAACTTCACCAAGTCAATGCATTTGGCTACATAAAAGTAAAACAACAAATATATCAAACTCCGAAGAAAATTCTAAACGGTAAGTTCCTAAGCAAATGTCGAAATCAAAAGCTCAAACACGTCAAACTAATGTTTTAAAACTGCCATATTCTTGATTTGGTACATGCATTATCTTATTGTTAACCTGGTATTAAAGCTAGTCTAACCTCCCAATTTTATGTCAAATCAATTATTTCAATATAGCGAATCGTGTGGGTATGAACAAACCAAGTAGAAATGAGGACAATTTCACCAATTTGAACCTTATCAACAATAAGATAAATCTGAGAACAGAAAAAAACTTGCAAGTGACGGAAACAATAAGTAAGATATCTTTTTGTTTCTTTTTATCTATTTATAAGACGACAAACACAAAATGGTCCTTCATTCATTTGGTTGTGTATCTAATGAAAAATAAGTGTATAAAGGCCATTCTACATCATCGAAGACTAGAACAGGATTCACGAGCAAAATTCCTTTTTTTGATCTTGTTATGCTGATTTTTTGTGTCTGTCTGCAATTTCTTTAGTTTTTCGCCCTAAACACAAATAAAAGATAACAAAACCTACCTTTTAGGTCAATCACTCATAAACATGGTCTACTAACAATTTCGATAAAATTTACATTGAGTTTAGAAATTGACTTGCACATTTTTTTTGCTACTTAAGGAAGTTCGCTTTTCATGTTTTGGGATTTTGTCAGATTTTCCGATTCCTCTGATTTTATTCATTTGAATGCCTTAAACAAATTGCCAATTGACCCCCAATTTTCTTTTTATAAATATTTTACATGTATAATTATAAGCCATCTGTAAAAGTCTTAAAAGATTTTTTTTTTTTTTTTTTTTTTTAAGTTTTTGAGAAATTAAACTTGTCTCTATTAATTCCCAATCAATATAAACTAGTGTTTTGAAAAGGCAATTATTTTGAAACTGAGAAGCGAGCTCTTTTAAAGGGTTCATATATTTATTTTGACATAAAAATAAATCTTATCCTTCTTGTTCTTATTCTTATGTCTAGAATAACTTTCAGAATAATAAGCAACTTAGTAAAATTGTTAAAAAAAAATCGCTACGAAAGAGGAATCGTTCTTGACCGTTTGATTTTTTAAATTTATTTGTAGATCTTCACTTTCTGAACAGTTTACAAATTTAATCTTTCTACTATAGTCTTCAAGATATAAAGCAAACGCTTCAAAAGAGGTACACATTGTCATGAAAGGACATTAACTCAACTAGAGGGTCGTCTGACAATTCTTGTCTTGCTGATCAATTATGGTATTCAAAGTTTTAATCTGTCTATTTTAGTTTTCATAATGATTACATTCGCCATTTAAAGGCAATTTTTACTATTACAATTCGTAGAATGTAATTCAACAGTATATATTGATGTCACTTGAATATACTCCAATTTGCTTTCACTGTCAGATGAGTTTGACTGTCCCTTTGGTATCTTTCGTCCCTCTTTTAGCAGGTTTCAAGACAAAAACTTGCATTTTACACCTACGCATCATTTTTTTGCTATGTCGACAATGTTGGGTTGCCGATCGGATCATGGACACATTTCAGAACTAAATATCTCTATGATAATGGTGGCCAAGTTTGATTGAATTTTGCCTACTAGTTTCAGAGAAGAAGACTAGTTTAAAAGTAAGATGACAACAGACGACGGAAAATGAAAACCAATTAATGGCACATGCTTACTAAGCTCTTTAGGTTGGGTCGATTGGCTTTGAATCATCCTTAAAACGGAGTTCAAATGATGTGTGTATTATCAATTATAGGTTACCTTGCGTATTTCTACCATGATCAAAACTCTTACCTTAAATACAGCTATTACAGGTTCCTAACTTTACGAAATATATAAAACACTTAATGAGAAAAACAACGACAATGAGCAAAAAATTAAATGGAGCACCAGACTACTATCTTTGATTATAACTTAATTCATCAAATCTTTTTGCAATATGTTTTCACAAAACAAATAATGTCATGAAATTGTTATTTAAATCTATAAATTTCATAATATTTCATTCTTGACGACAAATGCAAGTACCGCATAAACTAAGATCGTATATTATCATGACAATGAAGGTAATGTTGAACTTTTTGAAATTTACAGATCTTTACTATAGTAAAATAAATCAAAAAAGGATGTTTGTGGTGGCATTATTATAATTCAAATAATTATATGTCAAAAAATAGCCTTTGATCTGCGAAAGTTCTAAATACGTTGTCCTTGTTATTCTTGGGAGAATAAAACGTTTAAAACATTTTAGTAAGTTAGAACATACTCACCCCTTCTCGTCTAATGAAAAGTCAGTTCTTTGCCCTCTAATTTTCATAGTACATAGTTTTTCATGTACTATGATATGCTATACATGAATGACTTTTCATTTTTAGTCAATTATGAAAGTGAACTCCTAATAGCTGCACTAACAAAGTGTACAATCACCTAAGGCATTTTCGCCATTCGGCTTAAATCTTCATAAAACATGACCAAGCATTGTCTAACCTATAATTAGATTATTATCTAGTTGATTGTCTGATTTCTGTTCACTAATAGGAATTTGTTTAAAAACTTGTTGACTAGCTCGAGTACTGCATATTGTGAGCTACCGTTTTAAAAAGACAAATGATCAATATAAACATATTATACACTATAAAATATGAATACAATAACACAATAGATCACTAAATGTAAACTGATGTTAACCTTTTGTATTTGAATAACTGAATGTTTTGTGGCCGATCAGGAAAAACACACATTTGGAACACCAACTCTACGTGTTGGACCACACTAGTCAAATGAGAAGTAAAACATAATAAATTCATACATCGATGAATTTGATTACATGGTTATTCAAAATCACTTATAACTTCTTCTTATTAAAAAATGCTTTTATTTCGAAAAGACATCAGCACAATAGTTTAAGTTAGAGATACATTGAAAAAGCGTTGATTCATGAAAAAACACGATTCGCCTTATGGGCTCATGGTTTCTTTTTCAAGAATCAACGCTTATTCGGTGTAACTATAATACATAGTACTCAATACTTGGATTTTGTTAAGGTTGATACAGTGATTTTTCAACCCCAGATATATAATATTTACCGTGATCAACGGCCGAGGGTGAATGTCTGACTCATTTCAGATGCATATTGTTATACAGGTGCTCACTACGGTTTATTTTGTTGTTTTTATTTTGGTATCCAATCCATAAATAAAAGGGTCTAGTTGTAGGTCCTTCATTTCTGTATTTCTTATTTTCAATGTCATTTATTCTGAATTAATTAAAAGTTTACTTCATTATTCACAATCTTTAATATAATTCACGACCAAATATCTTTTTGTTGCTCTTGTATTGGTTATATTCTTTTTCTGTTTACAATTTCTCTTTACCTACAAATTTGAAATTTGTCCTATGTTCTATTTGTAGTGGTTTCGGCAATGTTAGTTTGCCAGTAGGATTGTCGGACACCTTTTCAAATTTGAAACTACAATGACGATTGTTGTCATTTTTGTTTAAATTTGGTCTAGTAGTTTCAAAGGAGACGATGTTTGTAAAAGACAACGACAAAGTTCGATGAGTTAATAAATCCAAAGGAGGAGGTCAGTATGATTGCCTATAAGACATATATCTATCAGCCGGAGTCTAAATGACGTGGTTGTAATCAACTTAAGGTGACTGTACGGAATGCAATAATGTATAACTCATCCCGTATAGAGTCTAAATGACGTGGGTGTAATCAACTTCAGGTGACCGTACGGAATTCAATAATGCGTATTATAACTCATACCGTATAAACAGCTAAAAAAGGTTCTTGACATGACAAAATGTGAAAAAACTTACGAGAAATCAAATGACTGTATTTATGACAAAAGAATCAAAGAAAAACAAATAAGAGAGCAACCAACGACTATCACTGAGTATACGTTTATTTATTAAATGTATTGACAAGATCTTTTACCTAGTAAACAATAATGGTCTGCAATACTAATTTATATGCTATTTCAAGATTTGACGACACAGGCATCGCATTAACCCAAATTTAATCTTATCATAAGTTTGGACTACTTAAAGTTTACAGATCTTTACTATCGTAAAATCAATCTGACAAATGGTGATTGTGGTTGCATTGTAACAATTCAAAATAAAATATAGGTCAAAGAAAAAACGCCCTCATTGCTATGCTACATCTATATACCTAATGGAACGACAGAATTATGACCAAGAAACAGTAACACTTGAAAAAGTAGGATAAAAACGATTGATGGCTGATATTTGATAACAATTTAAACATTAAAAGTAACGGCCCAGTATTTCCTAGTGATTTTAAATGTAATTTGTTAAGTGAAGAAGTAAATAAAACTATACATGGGATATGTGTCAATCACATTATTTGATAAAGCGAAAATTAAAAAGAAAATATGAAAATTCGTTATTACAAAATGTATGTATGTCATTTGGGAAGGCATACATTTATTATCTTTAAAGAAAACATGTATATGTTACAGTAAATAGGAGGAATTACTTGTAGTTACTAGAATTTAGGAATTACATGTAATTCCTGGTGCACTTAGTAAATACACGTAATTCCTAAAATGGTCCAGTTATTACCAGTAATTACTAATTTTAAAATGAATTTTTACACCTATTTACTAACTGTTAAAACAATGTTGTAATATGGTCAGCTGATCAAAAGTTATGGTAATACTACCCAGAAAAATAGTGAGTACTCTTAAACAGTGATCAGCCTAAATATATCTTTCTGTTATAGGCGCATTAGCTACGAGATTAAAAAATAATTATGATTTTTTTTTGTTAAATCATTATTGAAAATGATATTCACTTTTAGAAGTCAACCTGGTTCTATTTTGTTAAATAGGCTAAAGAACATGGTTGATGAGTTGAGCACTTGTAAGTTAATTATTGGACCTCATTGAATACATATCCATGTCAACTTCAATTCAACCCTTGCTGAAAATAGGTTACCAATGTATTCAGCTAATAAAATTGTAAGGGTTTCGCGGAGCCCAGTGCCTCGTCTACTTTTAATGTTAGTTGCAGGCTGAACAAAAATGGGGAAAACATCCTCTAGATACTTTCTTTTGACTAGTAGTGTAAGAAGCTTCTGTCTAAATTTAGTAAAAAATTATGAAATCTAATAAATGCTTTAAAAACTTTTAGCTGCATCTAGTGTATTTGTAATGTTAACTGAAAAAATAGTCCATTTATAAGTTCTATATAAAAAAAGGATATTGAGTTTACAAATATTACTTCTGAATCGATTATCTTATGATCATAAACAAGCTTCTGTCCAAGGTTGGTAGACATCCAAGGTATTTTAGAAAAGTTGTTAAAATTTTAAAAACTTTAACACAGTGTGAATGTAATGTTTACTAGCATAAAAACTAAGTTCATTTATAAGTAAAATACGGAAAAACTTCATTTTAATTTTTACAAATTTGACTTCTTGAAATTTATCATATAATCATAAAATAGCTTCTGTTCAAGTTTGGTAGAAATCAAGGACTTTAGGAAAGTTATAAAAAGACTCGACAAAAGGTAAAAAAATGTCAACATTGAAAATAAAACAAAAGGGATCGACCATTTAGTAGACTTATTCAATCCACAAAAAGATAATTCTTATACAGCTAAAAACGATAATAAAATTTTGTTGCAGGTATATAAGCTTAAATTTGGAGGTCTTGAAAAACTCATAAAAAAGAGAAACACAGAAATATAAAATGTAACTCTTAACGCCATCAATTTGTATAAATTTGTTTGTGAATAATGTCAGCTTCGTCGCAAATGTGTGACAAAAGAAGCCGTACTTAAAGCTATTTTGTAAAAAAATTTAACTTATGTCATTGGGCCCTTTGATAGGCAAACTATGCCTGATGGAGATTTTAATTTAACAAAATTAAGAGATTTTAAAAATTATCAAGATCATTTAACCAAATTTGTCATAGTCAAATGTCTATTATCAAAACGAGCTGGCGAATTTCCAATAAATTTCTCAGAAATGTATTTCTCAATTTTGGCTTGTCATTGCCTTGCATGCTGAAAATGAATTTTCAGGAGTTTCAAAACTTATGAAACAATCATTTTCCAGTTTCAATTCATAAACACTGAAGAGGATACACTTGTGATATACCTTATACTCCTTAATCCTTAAGTAAGCCCTGAAAGTTCCAACCCCTTTACCTTCTTATTAGGTATATTGAATTATGTCTTTAATTTAAAAACAAAAATATCAAGTTAGTAAATAACTGTAAAATAGACAAACAAATTCAGTGAATACCAGTAATCACTGAAACAACTAGTAAATACATGTAATTACTCAATTGGCTAGTAATTACAGGTATTTACTGAAATATTTAGTAATTACGTGTAATTCCTAATTTCACTTATTTACTGTAACATATATAATGATCATTATAATCATAATAGTCACATTAACATTCATCATGTACATGAGCAGTATATTAAGTGTGTGTCTATTATCAAATTACTTAACCAAACCAAAAAAAATAAATTAATCACCCCCCCCCCCCCAAAAAAAAAAACGAACAGTACATCATTACTATAATTACCATGCTTTATGGCTCGTGAATCAATTGAATTACAAATGTATCATGTCTGTACAAATATACAGTGCTGGGAAAAAAGATGCTTGCATGATATCGGATTTTTTATCAAATAAGCAACACGACGGGTGTCACATGTTGAGCAGGATCTGCTTACCCTTCCGGAGCACATGAGATCACCCCTAGTTTTTGGTGGGGTTCGTGTTGTTTATTTTTTAGTTTTCTATGTTGTGTCATGTGTACTATTGTTTTTTTGTTTGTCTTATTCATTTTTAGCCATGGCGTTGTCAGTTTATTTTCGATTTATGAGTTTAAATCTCTTTTTGGTGTCTTTCGTTTCTCTCTTATTCAAACAAATACCCCCAGTAAAATGGTTGTTCCATATTTAATATCAAGAAAAATATTCAACTGGATTTTTCAAATCGTAAAAAATGTTTCTGAATCAATGCAGATTTTTTGGGAACAGGCAAAGGAGCAATATTCCCTTCCTGTGCCCTTTACTTCACTGGCAGTGTCATTGTGTCTTTTTGAACCAACACGATTTCGATCATGGCAAATACCTACTGATAATTTTTATCATTAAATACTGGCTTTGCCGCCTATTGTCAAGTTGCCTTTGGAAAAACAATTTGTATGCTTTTTCACCACCTTTGTTGCCCTTTTGACCACGACTTTGGTTAAAATTATGATCAATTACTGCCTGAACATAACGTTTCCACATTTCATCATCATCGAATTCCTGGCGTTTTGGTGTATATTTCAGCAACACACTGTGAAAAACTTCTAAATTTCCTGAATGACAAAATTCATTTAGCTGACGAATGTCCTTTCCCAAACGCTTGTCCAACACTACTTCCTTTAACGCCTTTTGAGCTTTTGAATCTTTCACAAGCCATATTTTAGTGTCAGACACTTCAGGTTCAATTGGTGTGTGAGCACAATGCTTGAAGAAATTACTCCAAAAGAATGTATATTTACTGTATGATTTACAATGGAAATCCAGCTTTTTTCCAAAATGTCCTAATGGCACACCACCACAAATGTTTACAAATAGATTTCATCTAATCGTTTAAATCTTCGCAACCTTTCTCTTTAGCCTTCAATGTTAGCTTCTTTTTTTATATAGATTTGCACAAGTGCCAAACATCAAATTGATGTTGCAATTCCTGAAATTTCATCTTTGTGATGTTTTTTATCTGAACATGCCGATCTGTAGCTAACATCGCATTCTGAACCCCACGTCAAGCATCATTTCAAGTTATGCATCTTCGAAAACCTTCAACTTCTATTTTTGAAGATGACCCAGTTTCAGTAACCTTGACAACAACAAATGTAACAAATGCGTTGGGTCTCAATATCAAGTAGAAAATAAGTGCAATACTTTGCACTAAACCTGGTGAATCACACCTTCCATCACCTGCTAGCTGTATCTGGATTTTGTTCTTTGATTTTCATTAACTCTACTTTTGCAGTAAGGACCATGAGTGTTGAACAATAGGCATTAAACATTGTCTTTGAATTTCATCGTCGGTGGTATGTGAAATATATTGTAAGTTACAAAATTCTGCAAACTGTGATATGTGTCTGTATATTTGACCACGGAATAATGTTGCAGCACTAACTAATAAGTTTCCAACTGACATCTTGCCAAGGAATGGTTGTGAACTCCATTTTACAACTATGTGTCCACTTAGCTTGTACAAAAGGCATCGATGGTAATAACGGTTCCGTTAGACAAGTCTTTACTAATGTCATATGGATCAACCGGACGTTCACAAATGTTGCATTTTAATTTGTTGATCTAAGTATCAATTGCACTTTCAAATACAATAAATTTGTTTTCTTTGATTAACGTCTGCTCTTCGGTGTAGCATGTTGAAATGGCACTGTCAAAATTGTCTGAATCAGACTCCACCTGGTCAACACTTAGACTGTACTCATCATCTTCTGTATCATTGTGTCAAACTTACAAATGACTCATCTAAGATATTTACAGGAGTGAAAATTGGTTTTACTGTACATTTTTGAAAATCAGTCTGTAAAGGAGTAGAAGAAACAAAGATAGGTTTGGATTTTTTAGCAGGTGTTTCACTCGAACTGGCATGTTGAATGTCTGATGACTGCCTCTGCTTTAAATTTTGAGAAGTTATGATCACTACCCAAATCATTTTCATCTCCTTTAATTTTTCTGCATACTTCACATGGATGCCCACAAGAAAGAATTTCTGATATGGTCAATTTATCATGTTGTTCAGCATGAACAAGAACATTCTGTAAAAAAATAATATGATGTTAATTTTTTTAAGGGGGTACCGTACACCTAAGAAAAGATAACTCTTACTAAAATTCTGAGTTAACTAACGTCAATTAAGTGTTTTAAAATACGCCTCATATTACAAGCGTTTTATTGACATGGAATAGTTGTTTACCTGTTGTTATGAAGCAGACGGTACATCACTGTCATAATGGAACAGCGTAAACGTAATACGTTTGGTAAATTTTCAAGATCTAAATCTGCCGATAAGAAATCGAGTCGTTCAGATTACTTCAAATGGTTAAATGATGGCAGGAAATTGGAAGATTCTCCGCAAGTCGGCTTGCGTAATGATCATGGCAATTACGTATACGAGTATCTGGATGTTGGGGCCGAGGCTGAATTGGAAGGTGATAACACGTCTGATGTATCAAAATCTTGGACAATTGGGAGAAGAATTGTAGAGTGGAATATGCTGTCGGAAGGAATGTATTGCTGTACTTGCAAGTGTCCATTTCACCTGTCAGATATTGTAGGAGAACTGTTACTGATGTGCATTTTGGGAAGAGAGGACCATCTGGAAGTTATGACATCAACACAAAAGCTTCCATAGGTATGATTATATCACATGATTGTAAATTATAATACTAATTAGTCTGTATGATGCTAATATTTACAATTTTTGTTTTACTGTTTACAGGGGCGGATCCAGCCATTTTAAGAAGGGGGTTCCTAACCCAGGACAAATGGGTGTTCCAACTACATGTCCCCATTCAAATCCATTGATTGTCCAAAAAAAAGGGGGTATCCGAACGCCCCCCCCCCCTGAATCCGTGCCTGGTTTACATTTAACATGTTGCATTGTTTATTTGACATTTGACATAATTATATTTAAATGCATTCATGATTTTTTGTTTAAAAACTAAAAAGAGTCCTTGGGGTCAATTACTACTAATTAATGTGTCTAACTTAAACAGTGCATATATATATTGCTTGCAAACTTGGGCAAATTGTTGTGTTAATTGTGAAAGCTTTTTAGATTAAACATGATTAAGGCATATAGGAGACAAGTGCCTGTGTTACATGTATAGCAAATTAATTGTTGAAAATATTGTTATTGTTCAATAAACATCAACAACTTTCAACCCCTCCATTCTTATCTTCTTCATAGCCTAATTAGGCTTTGAAAAGAGTTAAAATAACTAATTATAAGCTGTGAAATTTTTTTTAGGGCTTCACCATTAAATGTACAACTACATGTACATCATCATATCATGTTAATATTCTTAGATATTTTGTAAGCCAAGTCAGAGAAAATAGCACAGGACTGACAGCTTGTGTCCTGTAAATTTATCTTCAGTTTAGGAAATTTTATAGAATTTTACAATTTTAAGAGAAAAAATTACCATCTTTACTAAAGTTTATAACACAACTGTTTCTTAGTCTTAAAAATGCAGGTGTGTATATTTTCCATAATTAAGCAATCAATTTTCTTTCTCAATTTTTGATTATACCTCATATTCTATTAAAGGAATGATACATGCAGGGATGGGCCCAACTCATCTGCAGAACTTTCTAGCAGAATGTAACCTGCCATCCATTACAGAGAGCACATTAAGGAAAAAAGAGAAAGAATTAAGTGGACAAATTAAAAATGTAAAAAATCTGGTGGTTAAAAGTTTATAATATTTTACAAATTTAACAAACTAATATAGCAGTACAAATGGTTAGTTTTAAAAAAAAATTAAACGACACATTTTTTTTTTTTTTTTAATTTCGTCTTCAAATACTGGACCCAAAAAAGTCACTTTTGCGGGCTGAATTTAAGACCCCCCTTTTTTAATTCGGACAAAAATTTAAATCCAGAACAAAAAAAATACAAGCAAAAGGAACTGGTGAACTAATATTTGCCTTAGTTTTCACTATTAACTATGCTTTTGTCAATTTAGGATCATTTTTATTTTTTTTTAACATATATACCCCTATACCCATATTTCTGAAACCTCAAAATTATGCTAATATTAGCATGTAAAATATGTCATATTCGAGTTGCCAAAACTTTTTAACGTATGGTTCAAATCCTTCGAAATTTTTACAAAATGTTTAGCTTAACCTAGTTTATCAATGGGATAAAAACAAGAAAAATTAAACGACAGGTTTTTTTTGGTGTTTAGTGTTGGGTACCCCCTTAAATTTTTTAATCAGCATTCATTTAATGTCCCGTACAGAAAAACTAGAGTTGACACACTTTTTACATGATTTCAAGGTGAGATAAATTCTTTCAGACAGACATGTAGGTGCCTGTCGTCTGTTTATGTGTTACATAATTGTTTTTCGTTCCTTTTTTTATATAAATAAGGCCGTTAGTTTTCTTGTTTGAATTGTTTAACATTGTCATTTCAGGGCCTTACTATGCGGTATGGGCTTAGCTCATTGTTGAAAGCCTTACGGTGACCTATAATTGTTAATTTCTGTGTCATTTTGGTCTCTTGTGGAGAGTTGTCTCATTGGCAATCATACCATATCTTCTTTTTAATATGTAGGCCATACAAGCATTCCATACACCTTTACTTAACCTATTGCTAAAAGTTTCTCAGAAACAGACCTCATAAAGAAATTTAACTTTGAACATTGAACCATTAAAGTTCAACTGACACCTACCAGACGGACATACACACCATATAATATGCCATACACCAAAATATAGTACAAATTAGAGAAATTAAACATTGACCAATTGCAATGAACCATGAAAATAAGTTCAAGGCAAGATGACACATGCCAGTTTGACATGTACACCTTACAATCACTCCATACACCAAACCTGCCAAATATAAAAGACCTATTGCTTTATAAATATTTTGATATGAGCATCACTGATGAGTCTTATGTAGAAGATACGCGCGTCTGGCGTATTTAATTATAATCCTGGTACCTTTGATAACTACTTATATTATCTGAGATATAGACTAGACCTACAAATCTTTACCTTTTTCACTGACCCATAAAATGACTTGGAGGTCAATATGATAAATTTCGACAGGAATGAGAACCTTGCAAGGTATGCACATACCAAAAATATTTACCCTATTACTTATAATAAGAGTGAAATTAACATTGCAAAAACCTTAAACGTTTTTTTAAAGTAGTCACTGAACCATAAAAATGAGGTCAAAGATAATGGTCATATGAAAAACAAAAGTCCCTAACATAAGGCATCCATATACACAGTATAAAACATCCAGGTCTTCTACCTTCTGAAATATTAAGCTTTAAAATGTTTAAAGTCAAGAGCTACCTGCCGCATCAATATCCCAAAGTCTTACTATCCATAACAGGATTGGAAAAATACGGAACTAAATTTTAGTAATGCCAAATAAAAATATTGTGTTTTTAATTATCTGACCCAGTATATATTTTTTTGTATCTCTTAAAAATCATTAAAGTATTACTAATCCAATTGCAAGGATTCAGATATACAAAAATATGCAATGGGGACCAAACCTTACATGAATTCACTAATGTGTATTGTGCATGAGTAAATTATCAGTGTTTTGCAGTTATGTATTGAATATCTTTTTATATTTTAAGTCTTGGATTTTTTGGAATCTGAACTATAATGATTAAATTACAGCCAGGAATATTGATAATAATGGAAAAGAAATTTTCCCAGATTATGACGATGTTTTTTTTTTTAAATAACATTCATTTTCAGCATGTAATAAGAAACATATTCTTTATTCTTTTACATGCTTCCTGTTACTGATTATGGCTATATGCTGTTACTTTTAATCAGGTTACATGCCATGCAGAACGTAACAAAAGGAAATTACAAAGTACGTTGTGTCCTTTTATTTGAATTGTGTGGAAGTTTACTTCGATCTACATATGAATTTATTAAGATACGATAAAAACACATTTAATGCTATAGTGCTGACAATCAAATATTCTCAGAAGGTACACACAAATGTTGTAAAAGGCGAGAACAACAAAATAATGTAATGCTCTTCTCATTGTATAATAAGAATTTAAATTAAACGTTTCCACGGGTGAAAAAAGGAGGTAACATAAGGGAAATTATCCCTTAGGACAACAATTATTTTTAAGTTTCAAAATTTTATTACAGGCTTTAGATTTCTAAATTTAAAATGTGTAAAAATCAGAAGCTTGTTAACTTAATTTGGATATTATTTGTCTGAAAACAACATGATTTTTAAGGGAGATGAACATACAAATTATAATATTATATAGGGAGAAATATAAGAAGTTCAATTGTCAAAAGTTGGTAAATTATATACTCTAGTTAATACTGAAACATAAATGTTTCCAAAAGGATGGTTGAATACATAGATAATTGCCGGTGAAGGATGGAACCAGGAAAAATAGATGTTTTCAAGTATTGTCTCTCGTATTTTAGAATACTATAAATGTAAATTTGAACATTCCCGTCAAATATTAGTTTTTGTTATGGTCACTTGATTAATAACCATCCTAGTTGAAAGCCAACAGTACCGTATGTACAAATGTAGAACACGTATTTTTTTTAAATGTTTATAAGAATAATTATGTAAACGAAATTAAGTTAGACCTTTAAAATGATTTATTTGTAAAAATTGACCGGCCAATATGTAAATGTAACTTTCGTTTTTTTTTTATCATGGTTATGTCAGCTATGTGTCCATTGTTATTGTTTGTGTTTGGGATATAATTGATAAAGCTCACACTGTATTCCTCGTGGGTTTTTTACATTTAGTTATATTGGGTGTTTTATAGCTTATTTTATTATATTGATATTTAATTGGCAATTGCTGAAGGTCACACGATGGCCCGTCATTTTGTGGATGGTCAGTGTCAACTAAAAAATGTTTGTTTTTAATTTTTAAAATTTATAATTTCTATGTTTCGATCAGTATTTAAAAAAGAAGATTTGGTATGAATGCCAATGAGACAACTGTTCTCAAGAGACCAAAATGACACAGACATTAACAACTACAGGTCACCGTACAGCCTTCAACAATGAGCAAAGCCCATACCGCATAGTCAGCTATAAAAGGCCCGATAAGACGATGTAAAACAATTCGAACGAGAAAACTAACGGCCTAAGTTATATAAAAAATGAACGAAAAAACAGTGTTTACTCTTCAACTTAGGCCGTATTCACATCCACCTGAACTCGGTGTTATGTTGTTGTAATGTAACCGTAAACTAAACACAATTACTTTCCCATTTATAAAACTCAATGTTTACATGAAGTTTAAATCATGTTTTGTCTACATGCAGTTTATATTCAATATAGGCATTGGGTGTTTTTGGATATACGCATGAGGCGGCCTATGGTAACACATGGTACCTATGGTTTGATATTTCGTGTATAAAATATCAAACCATAGGTACCTATGGGTAACCATAGGCCGCCTCAGGCGTATAAAATATCAAACCATAGGTACCTATGGGTTACCGTGGGCCGCCTCAGGCGTATATCCAAACACCCCATTGTGTTGGTTAAATGTACACAAAACTGGGTATTTAGACCATTACATCCCAGCTCCTTTGTTCTACCAGGGTTGATCTAATCCCGGTTACCCCTGCCAGATCAGTCCAGCTTGAGTTTTTTTACTTTGTATGCTTTCCTTTGTTCTGTTTCATTTTGGCGGGAATGTCGAATCCACTATAAAACTTATAATTAATTTTATACCGAAAAGACGATCAATTAAGATTTACGTAGACAAAATCCAGTGTCTATGCTGGGATTCGAACTCAAGACCTTTAGCATATCAACCCACGACACATACCACTACGCCAGGAAGACTGGATACCTACTAATAGTAATTTTACATAGGAAGCATGATATTTTTATAAGTGGGGCGATTTGGCAGATTTGGCAGATTTATTCAGTAGGGTTTTAACCTTTTTCGTAAATAAGTGAGTTGTCAGACTGATTGTTCGATACGATTTTTATTAAGTGGCGATCAAGTGTGGGCCGATTGGCCAGTTGGGCAAGTTCACATTGTTTCATATTTAGTCATCGTGTTCGAGGGTCATGAAGGGTATATATAATATTATGATATATAAAGATTATTAAAATCGTTGTGAGGCGTTCTAAACTAAATTGTATGTATTGTTATTGTTTTTTCGTTTAATCTAAAACAGCTGGGATGTACAATAGTTATTCCGTTCGGACTTATTGTGTCAGAGTCAGATCAGCCTATGGCCTTCGGCCATGGGGGTGATCTGACACTGACATACCGCGTCCTCGTGGGATAACTATTATTGAACTTGACCGTGTCTATTTAAGCATCACTGAAGAGACATGTATTGTCGAAATGCGCATCTGGTGCAGGAAAATTGGTACCGTTAATGTAATTATTTAAAGAAAAACCATTTTTGAATTAATTTGATATTTATCGTTTCTGTGTGTGTTGCATTGTCATTTTGGTTTTTTGTTACTTTTTAGTGTTTCGTTGCTTTCTTTTTCTATTTTTATCTGTTTAACTCAGTTTTAGTTCGTAGCCCGGATTCGAATTCTTTCAATCGATTTATGAAAGAGGGACGAAAGATACCAGAGAGAGAGTCAAACTCATAGATAGAAACAAAAACGATATGGCTAAAACTAAAAAGACAAACAGACACATAATAATACAGAAGACACAACAGAGAAAACTGAAGACTAAGCAACACGAACCCCACTAAAAACTTGGGGTGATCTCAGGTGCTCCGGAAGGGTACGCAGATCCTGCTTCACACGTGGCACCCGTCCTGTTGCTTATGTTATTACAAATCCGATAAATAGTCTAATTCGGTAGGTAACATTCGTGATAAGGGAAAGGGTATTGTAGTTAGACATAAGGAACATATCCTTCTTTACTATTGTTGCCTTTACTGAATTTAGTACAGAATAATTTGTCTAAACTAGATATATATTGCTTTTTTTAGAAAAAAAAACTTTCAAGACTCGAAGCATTATTATTGTCAAACATAATTCATTTGTAAAGGTCTTCCCAAATGGACGTACACAGAAATGTTTGCCAATGGTCTTTACACAGTCATCGATTTACTCATATAAATTTTGTAAATGCATTACTAAAAAGAGTGTGCGGTAAATTGTTTTGTTTGGCTAGTATCTCACATCCGGTAAAATGCACTTAGAAATAAAAAAAAGTGTTAAATTGCAATGTACGAACTTTTATTTTAAAGCCGAAGTAGTAGTATTTTATTTTTTTAGTCAGATTATTTTATTCAGTGAAACACGACACTAAATAACACATTCGCGCGAAAAAGTTTCGTCGCTATCAATCAAATTATATATTTTTTTCAATATTTGGCACTCTATATGGTATAGGAAAAATCTGGATTCAGACCAGAATAATTTTTTTTTATCGAATTGGGTATCAGAATATTTTTTTAAGCGACTCCTCCCCCTCTTTTTGAAGCTAAACGGTAGTTTCCTTCATGCTAGAAAAGTTGTCCAGAAATTTGCGTTCGACTTAATGTATTGATATTTATAGGTAATTAAACCAGGTGTATAGATTTTAACAAGTTTAATGTGAAACTGGTGTACATTACATTTATTCATCTGTAAACATGTTTACTGTACATGGCGTTTGATGTGAACACGGCCTTATTCGTGTCACAGTATTTGTGATTTAGATAAATAAACAATTATAATCAGAAACAACTAGTTACGGACGGATTAAGGTAGAAAAGAGGGACGAAAAATACCAAAGGGACAGTCAAACTCATAAGTCTAAAACAAACTGACTACGCCATGGCTAAAAATGAAAAGGACAAACAAACAACAGCACACACGACACAACATAGAAAACTAAAGAATAAACAACACGAACCCCCCAAAAAACTAGGGGTGATCTCAGGTGCTCCGGAATGGGTAAGTAAATCCTGCACCACATGTGGCACCCGTTGTGTTGCTTACATTGTATGTGATAACAAATCCGGTAAATAGTCTAATTCGGTAGGTCACATTCATAAAAAGGAAGGGGATTGTAGTTACGACGTAAGGAACATATCCGATATCATTTGTGAAACGGTTATTCCATAACGGTCAACCAACTCGTGATGGCGTCCATAAAATTTACGAAGGGATGATTTCAACTTCACCATTTGGAACTCTTGGTTTAATAGCTTCCTTGTTAGCAGCAACCATCTATCAAGAAAATCATGATAGGAAATGCAAGCACGGGAATATCGTTTCAATTGGGAGATATATACCCCGTATGCAGGTGCTGCTGGAATGTTGCTACTTAGAAATGGAAAGTTCACAATTGGAAAGCTGAAATCATCTCTTTTGTCGTAAAGTTTTGTTTTCAACCGACCTTCATTGTCAATTTCTAGATGTGAGTCAAGATATGAGGCCGACTTAACTGTATCTGTAGTATCCTTTATCTCTAGCTCGATTGGATAGATGCGTTCCACATAGTCACCAAATTTTGAATTATTTAGTGAAATAACACCATCTATGTAGCGAAAAGCAGAGTTAAGGATATTGATAACTTCTTATCTTTCTTCCTAAGAAGTTCCTGCATGAAGTCAGCCTCATGATAATAAAGAAACAAGTCAGCAAGTACAGGAGCACAGTTTGTTCCAATTGGAATGCCGACAGTTTGTTGAAAAACACGTCCTCCGAACGTAACAAATATGTTGTCAAATCAGAAATCAAGCATCTTGATAATATCAGTTTCAGAGAATTTTTTGTTCGAATCAGAGTGATCCTTTACAAAGTACGATTTATCCCTCCCTAAGACAAGATACTTGTATATACGTTGGCCATTCTTTTTTACGAAGCAAAGCAATACCAACTCTTTCAATTTGTCTTTTAGTTTGGAATGTGGAATACTACTGTAAAGAGTAGAAAAGTCAAATGTTATAATACTGTTACAAAATGAAAGAGAGTTAGATTGTATGTACTTTAAAAGATCTTTGGAATTTTTAAGTATCCACAACTGATTCACGCCCCCTCTAGAATAGGCAGTAGAAACGTAGAGTGCGTAAAATAATCATGTTTTTATGACATTTTCGTCACCACTACAAGCATTTATTTCCCCGGTCCCCATTTTTCTCGAGCTTTTATCTTCCCCTGACAGTGTATTAATAGGTATGTTTAATTGCAAACATACACAGCGGTAATATTGCCAGAGAGAAAATTCTTTGTAATGTTGCACGTCTCAAATATGTTCAATGAGGACATATGAGTTGAGAAGTTATTGTTGTTTCCCGCTTATTTTGGAAACCTTTCACAGAACAGTTATATGAAACATATTTTATGCAGACCAAAATCATTTGATATTGATCCTGGCCGACCGAAATATTATTTCCTTAAGGAATTAATTTATCAAAAGCCGAAGTTAAAAGATTTTGAGCTGGAGATACCAAATAGAGTATGTGATATACTGTTTATTAGTAAGGACGATTCTTTAGCTGTATCATCTGGTGGTTAAAGTCCACAGTGTAATACCATTATAAGAGTAAAAAGAACACAAATTACGAAAAGAATTTCACTCGATTCGTTTTTACATGGCATAGCACTGAGTGAAAATGAATTACTGTAAAAGTACATTTATTCGTGGGGTACCAATTTTAGTGGTTTTTGTGGATGACTTTATCCACGAATTTAAGTGTCCAACGCAATAAAACAACCATTGTCCAAATCAAGACATGGAAAGATCCCTACTAATATGACCTAGAGAATATATTGAATAACCTTAAATCTGAGAAAACTTTAATAGCAGTCACAGAACTACAACAGCATGCAGGATTATAACAATTTAATCATTAATGACCTAAACTGTACAAATTTTGGTCTTTTAACTCTCATAAAAAACTTTTTTTCGATGAAAGATTTCCGGTATTGATATGCTAGTATGATAAAGTATTCATTTTATATCCTAATAGTTCTTGTACATAAGGGAAATAATAATTTCATGCTGGGCTTGATTTTGATAAGAATTATTTGACAATTCAAGATACGTTTACAACATTTGTTTATGATACTGATTTCTTTAGGTGACATGTTTATGGCCTAATTAACACTATTGATGGTCCTTAATCTGTAGATCCTTCAATCCAGACTATTTATAACCTTCGTGTCTAAAGGCTTTACTTTTTCAAATATTTTTCTTTTTAGAAAACTAAAATCCACGAATTTAACAACCCACGAATATGTAAATATTGATCAAACCACGAAAATTGATACCCACGAATTTAAGTAATTATATTCCGATAAAAACAAAGGCAACAAAATGATTAATCTTTTCGACGAGTCTATAACACAAATAGTCCGAGATGAAATGCCTTTTGACTGTTACATTGCAACATTTCGGCGCAAAAATATAACACAAACTCGGAAACAAATACCGTTACTTGTTACGATCAACAAGGTAAACCGCATTGGACTTTCAAAAATGAGAGCATTCTGAAGTCCCCTGGTGGTATTGATGTATATTTTGATGGCAATGTGTTTGTGGTGGGGAAAAGTTCGCACAGTGTTGTAGTTATCTCCTTGACGAACAACGCCATAGAGAAGTTGTAACAGCAAGTGATGGTCCTAGTCATTTTGTTATGTTAATTCAAAGAAGCAGTTGCTAATGGCTAACTACGCTAATCAGGCACACTTGTTTGCTTTTATTTAAATATTTATGAAATCGCATTGTGTTATTCAATTCTGACCGTCGCAGCTATTAATTTGTTGAAAAAATATCTTCTTTGAAATCAAAAATGAATAACTTTATGGAATTTTCTTAACTTCTTAATATGTATTTTTCTTAACATTTTCATAAACAAAATAAGTAAAATGATCTGACCAAAATGTTATATTTGGGCCGAGAGTGTTATACACCTCTTTTTGTTATTTCTGGTTACCCGATTTGTAGAACATAATTTAGGCTTTTATACGGGACTGTATATTTGTATTGTGCTTGTCGGCGGATAACAGTTTATGTCGTCTGCCATATATGTGTTTAGTCTTTGGCTGTAGAATAAAATTTAAGTTGGTGTAAATAAAAAGCGTGACTTCAATCTTAAAGTCTCACCAGACACAAAAGATTGAAGACAAAGATACATGATTAAACCATGGCGTTTTCTGTTTGCCTGTTCCATATCAGGAATCGCAAAGAAATGAAGGAAGCAAAGACGTTTAAATATAATGACCATGTTATATCGTCAACGGGGCATTACAAAATCAAATTCATGAATTGAGCAGAACGTCAGTCTAGTGTCAATCAACATAAATATCATCTTGAGATTTTCAGACATAAAGTATAATGCATAATAAGTACTAATAGTATTTTTAACTGTTACAAGAACATAGGTAAAACCATATTATCAAAGTCTCCATTAGTTCGATAGCGACCTCACTCTATGCAAAGTATGTTTAAAACCGTTCCAATAAACACTGATACAAAGTTGCAGCTTCAATCGCATCTCTGAACTCTCGCCGCGATATAGCCTTTCTGTGTTAATGCGTCGTAAAGCAAACAACAATCAATCAATCAATCAAACGCATCTGTGTTAGCCAAGTTTCAAATGAAATAGACGTAGCTTCTTCAGTATTTGTTTCAAGTGTCGATAAGAAACAATACAGTGATGATTCCTTGCTCAAAGTTCGAGTATTTACCTGTAATATAACCCCTTTTCAAAATAAACCCTTGTATATTTCTCCATTCTACACTTTGAAAAAGAGACATTTAAGCGCCATACCATGCGTAGGGTCAATTAATTTGAGCGCAATAACAACTCAATGAACACAAATCTTTGGCTGTTGCATGATACCAGATGGTAGAATGGCGTTTACCTATTATTTTGATCATGCATTTAGAGTATTCAGTGAACAGGATTAAAAGACTTTGAGATGAAGATGCCGTGGAACGTACAAGATATGCTGTATGTTACTGTATGTTATAAAGAACAATACATTTTAGGAATTTTGGTTCTCAATGCTCTTCCACTTCGTACTTTATTTGGCCTTTTTAACATTCGTTTAACATTCGTTTCGAGCATCACCGATGGGTCTTTTGTAGACGAAACGAGCGCCTGGCGTATATACAAAATTTAGTTTTGTTATCTATGATGAGTTTATTTAGCCGTAACATGTGGATGTTCAAGTCAACAAGGTATTACAATGTTAAACGTGGAAAGAAAACAAATCACGAAAACCAATTCATTCGATTCGAAAACATATGACATAGCACTGATAGAAGACATCCGGTCATAACAAAGGAATCTGAATGATCAAACTTTCCAACGAGTCTTTAACTCCCATAGTCCGAGATATGATGCCTCGTATGTGTTACGTTGCAACATTTCAGACCCAAATATATCACACAAACTCGGAAACACATGCCGTTACTTGTTACGATCAACAAGGTAAACAGCAATGGACTTTCAAAAAATGAAAGCCGTCTGAAGTATCCTCGTGGTATTGATGTAGATCTTGATGGCAATGTGTACGTGGCGGGAGGCAATTCGCACAATGTTGTGGTTATCTCCCCTAACGGACATAGCCATAGAGAAGCATTGGCAAAAAGTGATGGTTTAAAAAATCCTATTTTACTTTGTTATGATAGTTTAATTGCTAGTGGCAAACTACGATAATGAGGCATACTTGTATGCTTTTATTTTAACAAGTTATAGATAAGGTCTAGATTTAAATTTTGACTGCCATAACAATAAATTTGATCATTAGGTTCTTATTTCGCTTTGGAAACATTGACACGGCTATATTCTTATATCCCAATAAAACATTGGTTACACGTAAGCTGTGTTTTGAACAACACCACAATTTAAAATAGACATCTGTTTTGGTGTTGCTCGCCACGAAATTATAAAAATTATATAATAAAATAATTGTACATGTATTTGTTGATTGGTTTAATCGTCAAACGGTTATTTTTTAAAATTTTATTTTAGCTTCATCAAAATGGATACCTTACAAACCTGTATTATAGGTTCGCTACGAAGTACAAAAGTTCATTTTTTTTCTTTTATATTCGAAATAAATCTTACCTACCATGCTTGGTGAAAAAGAGGGGCAAAAGATACGTGATGGACATTTAAACTCATAAATCAATAACAGTTTGACAACGCCACGGCTAAAACAGAAAAAGACCAACAGACAAATAATATTACACAACATAATGACTAAGCAACATGAACCCTACTAAAAACTAGGGGTGATCGCGGGTACTCCGGAGTTAAGCAGATCCTGCTCCACATGTGGAACCTGTCGTGTTATTTTAGTTGTTATAAACCCGGTAAATAGTCAAATTTGGTAAGTCACATTTGTGAAAAGGGAACGAGATTGTAGGTATGGATGTTGACAAAAATAAAGCCCGCCCATGTTAAAATAAACATAGATCATGAGATAAAATAAATTACGTTCAGGAATTATCTTGACGTATTTTCAATGATTTTTTTTATATATAAGATTTTTCAAATGAAAAAGAACGTGTGTTGTCGACCGTTTCTTAAGAAAAAGGTTTGACTTATTAAGAGACAAGTCAGGAATATGACAGTTGTTGTGCATTCGTTTGATGCTCTTAATCAATTGATTTTGTCATTTGATTGGGGATTACCCGTTTTGAATTTTACTCGCGGTACACTATTTCTGTGATTTTACATTTTTTTTTTTTTAAACCTTTTCTGATTTTTTGTCTTATTTTGGCATTAGAAACAACTTTGATTGGATGGATTTAATAAGTACTTTCTGAATCTGACATCATAGCCACATTCATGATTCGTGTAAAAAGTATGAATTGTTAGTTCATGAGGTTTTACATTCAATAGTGTGCGCTTGATTTATATAAAACACGTTCAGCTTACTATACGGTGAATGTTGTACTATTTTTGAAAACCACAGGTTTCCAAGTACCTGTTAATATAACTGTTTCTTTTGTCTCTGATAGAATGAGGTGTCTTTGGCTACTACTTACCCATTAATTTCACATTCATAACGTTTAAATATAATTATAAACACAATGAAATGAAATATGATAACCAATGAAATACTTATTCTCCAGAGACCAAATAACATGGATGTTAGAAACTATATTGATCACCCTGCGCATTTGAACAGTGAAAAAACGTATAGTCAGCTATGAAGGCAGGGAAATGACATAATGTTAACCAAGAAAACCAACGGTCCTCTGAAAGGTAAAATAATAAACGATAACAAATATGTTAGACAGCAACTAACGACAACCACAAATAAATAGAGGCTACTGATTGTTGACAGGCACATACAAAATGTGACAGGGTTATTTTATTGCTAGCGTTCAATCGTTCCCTATCAGCGGTGGAACAGCACGTGTGACTCAAATTTAAAGAAGATCGACCCATTAGATAAGAAGACAATGACAAAAACCAAGAAAACACAAACTTTCAAATACATTTTATATATTTTATCACCATTCTGAATATTATTTGCTGTTGGGCCAAAAAATAGATCCAAAGAACGATGCCTGTGAATCCAGCTCATAAGGAACATACTTCAATAGTTTTATCTTTCATAACATGTCATATTCCATAATACTTACATTAGATGTATGTTTCATTATAATACGTTGTTCTGATTGGCTAACTGCACATCACGTGTTATTCCGTAAGCAGTTGCATTACACAATAAAAATTATCATTTAAGATGACACGAGGTCCCATAATAAAGTGCACAGGTAAATTATATAAAAACTTGATGTAAATCGTGTTTTCATGATACTAGCTAAAAAATGTAATTATAAGTATTGAATGCTTCTTTTTGTAACTTCATAGGGTTGTAAAAGCGTTGACCGTGCGCACATTTTTAGAATGAAGCGCTTCCGCGCTTCATACAACGCTTTTACACCCCAATAAAGTTACAAAAAGAAGCATTCAATTCTTAAATAAGCATGACATAAACCCAATAAAGTCCAAAAATGTCTATCCACACTGAGATATGTCCATACTTAATTTTGAATAAAACATATTACAAGTATTTGATTAATAAACCATTCCTTCAGTGAAGACAACCAATATATCAGTATCTGTATTTACATGTAACTAGATTCAACTAGTAAAACAAATATGAGACTTTCATGATTTTCATTGCTGCCAAAAAAATTATACACCGCATATAAACGAAAAACAAGGGCTCTCAAAAATAGAATTAAATAACTTTTTCAAGACATTTATTTAAAACTCTAAAGTATTAGATCACTAACACAATTCGTTTGTAAAAAAAATAAATGCTGTATGTGATCTTATATCATAAAGCTTGGTTTGTCTAAAAAGACAAAAAAGAGATATGATAATTGTAAAAATTACATTTGTACATTGAATGCAAATTTAAATATTCCCGCCAGATAAAAGTTTCTATAACGATCACGTGACCAATTACCACCCTAGTTGAAATACCATCCGGTGCGTATTTACTAAGGTAACAAACATATTTTCCTAATGTTTATAAGAATAATTATGCAAACAAAGCCTAAGTAGACATTTAGAATGATTTATTGGTAAATATTGACCGGCCTACATGTACGTATTTACCTTTGAAAATATCTACTTTCGTTTTTGTAATGTCAACTAGCTGTGGTGTATTTTCATTATTTTGTATGTTTTTTTTCGTATTTGGGATACAATTGAAAAAATGATATACTTAATTTTTCGTTTGTGTTGTTTTACATTTGGTCATGTTGGTTCTTTTGTAGATTAATTCATGATATGGATTTTGCATTGTTGCATATCATACGATGACGCGTATGTCATTTGATATATTGTGGATCATTAATTACTTCATATTTTTGTTTTCATTTTTACATTGATAATTTCTTTGTTTATGTCTTATTCAAGTGACAATATTTATTTGTCGTGAAAACGATATTTTCACCAGGAACACTAGAAGCTAGTAAGTGTAAATGTACATAAACAAGTACGAGAAATATTGTTCAAAGGGACATAATTAAGCCAAATCCATCTAATATAGTATGGGCCATATAATATTCGAGTTTGGCATCTTATAGTCATTATGATTTAGAAAGAATGTATGAACGAAGTTGACATTTAAAAAATTATTATAATAAGTCCAGACTATGAAAACAATGTTGATTAAATAAATAAATGAACAGGTTAATATAAGCTGGACACTTAAGTGCAGAAAGAATCCTCTGGTTTTATAAATATTTCAACTTATTAAACAAATGCAATTTACATATTTATGATATAGTTCTTAAAAACATATGCGAACAAAGGCTTTATACAAAAATATGTTTTGCACAAATTAACATTTTATTTAATACAATTTGTTACAAAAATGATTTTGGTAGATGCCCCTGCTCCACTATAAATACTTTGGAAAATATCTCTACAAACTAAAGAATATTTCAGGATTTTTTAAAGATTGTTTTTAACAAAGAAGTTTGCAGCCTGATAACAATGCAAATAGGTCAGACAGAATACAAAACTATCATTACTAATAAGTATAAGCCTAGGCTACTGTCTAACAAACAATTGTTGCATTCTAGTTAGTACATGTAGGTTTTAATTACTTTTTTATTTTCCAACTCAAGTGCAGAAAATTTTACCGTCTCCTTTATCTACATATTGACAACTATTTTCAACAAAACAAAATAATTTGGGAACTTATATAACTTTGTAGACCGGGAAAGGCCTTCTGAACAATAGAATTAATTATATTTGATTTGATATTATCTTGCAGTTTTGTGATATGGCCTCATCCTCCGAAAGTTGTGGTGTGTGTGACCTCCGACACATCAACAAACCATCAATAATCTGGTGTACGGAATGTGATGAAGGGCTTTGTCAAGATTGTCAGGAACACCATAGTTTATCCAAGGGAACCAGAAACCATAACACCATAACAATAAAGGAATATAAAACATTACCAAGTGAAGTACTTAAAATCACTCAATACTGTAGCACACACAATGACAAATTTATAATGTATTGCCGGACACATGAACGTCCCTGCTGCAGAAAATGTATAGTTGAAACTCATAAAGAATGCCTGGATATCGATAATTTAGAAGACGTCATTCAAAATGTAAAAACTTCAAATGCCTTCCATGATATTGAAGAAACATTGGTTGAAGTAGCAGAAAATTTAAAGAAAATCAATCAACATCAGCAGAAAAATCTGTTAAATTTGAAAGAAAAAAGTAAACAAATTGAAAAAGAAATTCAAAAGACCCGTACAACAATCAACAACCATCTGGACAAATTACAAGAAGATTTGATAAAACAACTTAATTCTATTGAAGAAACCAAGAACTCGAAAATTTGTCAGTTGTTGTCATCACTTGAACAGAGGGAAAAAGAAATAATTAAATACCAGCAAAACATTGCAAGCATTAAACGACACGCCTCAGACCTTCAAATTTTTCTTTCACTTAAGCAAATCGAACAAGACATTAATATAAATGATAAATTCCTGCGATCCGTAGTGGAAGGTGAGCAATTGAAGCAATGTTATCTAGAATATAGAACCAACATTGATATTCAGAATATCATGTCCAATATGAAAAGTTTTGGAGAAGTACAGATTAAAATCAAACCATGCGACATCGTTCTTAGCAGGAAGAAGACCAAACAAGCACAGATAATGGTACCAACCGTTCAAACAAGATCCATTGAAAATATAAAACTGACGAAAAACAAGACAATAGCAACTCAAGGATCATACATCTATGGTTGTTGCCTGATACCAGATGGTAGAATGGCGTTTACCTACCTCCTTGATTGTGCAGTTAGAGTATTCAGTGATACAGGATTAAAAGACTTTGAGGTGAAGATACCATCCACTGTACACGATATATTGTATAATAGTAAGGACGATACATTAGCCGTATCATCTGGTGGTTATAGACCTCATTGTATTACCATTATAAATGTGAAAAGAAAACAAGTCACGAAAACAATTTCAGTCAATTCGCAAGTTTATGGCATAGCACTGAGGGAAAATAACTTAGTATATTCCAGTGGAAACAAAGGAATCAGAATGATCAATCTTTCCGATGAGTCTATAACTCAAATAGTCAGAGATGAAATGCCCACTGACTGTTACATTGCAACATTTCGAAACCAAATATATCACACAAACTCGGGAACACATGCCGTTACTTGTTACGATCACCAAGGTAAACCACAATGGACATTCAAAAATGGCAGTCTTCTGAAGGATCCTCGTGGTATTGATGTAGATATGGATGGTAATGTGTATGTTGTGGGGATCAGTTCGAACAATGTTGTAGTTATCTCCCTGACGGACAACGTCATAGACAAGTATTAGCAGCAAGTGATGGTCTTGATTTTCCTCATCCAGTTTGTTTTGACAATTCAAAGAAGCAGTTGCTAGTGACTAACCTTCAAAATGAGGCACACTTTTATGCATTCATCTGAAAAGATTTTGGATAAGCTATTGTTTATCAATTTTGTATCGTCACAGCTTAACATTTTTCGATGAAATGATTTGTTTGACAATAGACATTAATTATGTTATGGAATATCTTGATGTTTTAAATATGTTTTTATTAAATTTTTCATAGACAAAATACATCAAACAGAACGATTTTACACGATCCATTCTTTAAAAAAGTGTTGATTTATTATTTACAAAGTTGCAAAATATTCAGGATTCAGAATTTTGTTTAAATATCTTCTAAATTTTAACCTTATTTGGGCAAGAGATATGTTTCCATAATGAAAAATATTATTATCAGATAATTTATTTGTTTTAAATATATATATTATCTTGCATATCTAACATCAATGTTATAACTTACATAATGTTAACGATTTTTTTGGTGTTGGCGCATACACTGTATGTTCTGATCAGAAAGTGCAAAAGGAATTTTGCCTTTTTCCATTGATTATTGTAAAAAAATACATGTTAATTTTAACGATGAAGAATGGTACCTAATACATCAATTTTCATTCTACACTTTGAATTTTTTGAAAAACTAAGTATTTTTTTATCCCAGGAATAGATTAATAGCGTATTTGGCACATCTTTTTTGGAATTTTGAATCCTCGTACTTGCTTGGCTTAAAAATATTTTGAAATGAGCGTCACGGATGGGTCTTATGTAGACGAAACGCGCGTCTGACGTACGTAATTATAATCCTGGTACCTTTGATAACTATATACATCAATTTTCATTCTACAATCATTGCACTAACTACAAAATGTATCTTATAATGCGATCTATTCAACCTTCGTATTTAAAGTACCATGGGAAATGTTTTGTTGGTTATGCCAAGTGAAGTTATTCATTCAAAACAACCTTGAGAGGACCCACACATATTTGTTGACTATCTCTACACACAGCTAAGAGTTAATGCCTCCATTCCTAGAACGGATATAGATGCATATATATTTTCCCTCTCTAGCCTTTTGCCAAAGCGAACACTCCTCTGTAGTGTTGATTTACTGCAGGATGGTATGATTTATAATTTACTATTTAGAAATGAATCGAATCTTTGATTACATGTTATCACGTTTGCTTACTTCGAATAAAGTTTGATAGTATGGAAATAAAACAGTACTCGCTGAACCTGACAGCATAACCATATTCGTGAAAATTTTTAACAGTATGAATAGGTAGTTCGTAAGGTACACATTTAAAATTGTACGCCTGGTTGATATAAAACAAGCTTCAACTACTTATACGGTATGAGTTGTGTTCATTACCGCAAACAGTATGGTGACTCCTTGCTGTTTACATTGATAATTGTTTCTTTGTTAACTTATGGGAAGTTTTGTCATAAGCACTCATACTAGTACCTCTCATTACTTTTATCTTCATAATAATCAAATGTTATACTCATAAACATTATGAGAATTATAGAAGGTTACACATTTAAAACTGTGCGCTTGATTGATATTGACAAGATTGCGCTACTTATGCGGTATGTGTTGTGTTCATTACTACATACAGTATGGTGACTTGTTGCTGTTTATATTGATAAATGTAATAATCATAAACATTATGAGGTTAGTTATGATTACCATTGAAATAACTATCCGTTAGAGACCAATTGTAGTGGATGTTAAGAACTATAGGTTACCTAATTACGGTTTTGAACAATAAGCAAAATCCATACTGTATAGTAAGCAATGAATGCCACAAAATGAAAAAATCTTACACGAGAAATCCAACGTCTGTTTGAAAGGTAAAACAAATAACGAAAAAGAAATATGTCAAACAACAAACAATGAAAACCATAAAATTACAAGTTACTGACTTTAGACATGCACATAATGAATATGACAGGGTAACCATTTTGTTATCGTCATCCCTCCTCACCTAGCACAAGGGAATATGAATCAGCTGTAAAATTCAATTGGAAGGGGGTCGACTCGTTAGATAGGTACAATCAACAAAAAGAACACCAACAAAACACAAAGCACTCATCATGTTTTAAAAGAAAACTTTTCAAATACATTTAATAAAGGTTATCAATGAAACCTTATCATTGATACAACACTACAGACTGACAGGAACTTGACATAAGATGTATTAATATGAATTAGTATACAATTCAATAAATCGACGATAAGAGACAGAACAAGGTAAAACACTGTCTGGAATATAAGAGTTAACAAACTACCTCTCAACATATAAATTTTAACATGAATTCTAAGATTTAGGGATAAACCATTTGCAGTATTTCAAACGGTGATAAGTGAAATGCTTATCTAACTGAATATTTATATTCAAAATTGTTTTATCATTAATTTTACCTCCCTTTTAAAGTTACAGATTGTGCAAAAGTAGTGATAACGAAATTATTAACATAATTAGCAATACTTTAATAAAGCATTGTGGTTTCATGGATATTCTTAGTTGAAAAGGGAGGGGTATTCTTCAACACTGCTATTTGTGATAGTGTTTCTACTTTTTGTCTCTTGCTCAACGCGTTGCAGGGGATATAGAAACATCGGGCGTGTGTCACTCATTTTAAATATTTACGGGTATGTGCGTTCGTCTGTCTGATCTTGTTAGCGCTCTTATCTATAATGAGTTTTTACAACCACTGGGTCGCCGCCACTGCTGGTTGAGTTTTAATTCCCCGAGTGTATAACCAGCCCAGTAGTCAACACTTCTGTGTTGACTTCAGTTATCATTGATACATTCATAATTGTAAATCAACTGTTAACAAAACTTTCAATTTTTAAATACTAAGGCTTTTCTACCTCAGGAATAGATTACCTAAGCTGTTTTTGGCAAAACTTTTAGGAATATTTAGTCCTCAATGCTCTTCAACTTCGTACTGTATTTGGCCGTGTCAACATGTTTTTTGATTCAAGCGTCACTGATGAGTCTTTTGTAGACCAAACGCGCGTCTGGCGTAAATATAAAAGTTCGTTCCTGGTAATTATGATGAGTTTATTTACATTCTTGCCATATTTTTATAACATTTGTATCATATGTTCATATCAGCAGACTCTTAGACAAGTTCGAAAATCAGTGCCAATCAATATGATTTTAAAAAGAGTGAAGCCCCTTATAAGGAGCACCAACTTAATCGTTGTTATCTGAATTCATACTCTGTAAAAAAAGGTTACATACTAATTTTACTGCATTATATACGCGTGTTGACAATATATGTCACATCAGTGATTCTCTAAGCTTAAGTGGACAATTGACAAAATTAAACTAATAGAAATATTAATAGAAATAGACTTTCTGTGTGAAATATTATGCTACTCTTCAATAATACCAAGCTAGCTCTTAAAATTGAAAAGGTTAAAAGTATGTAACGGGTTTTTAAAATTTGACTGGTGGTGTGTTAAAATTTTCTAGATAGGTTTCCCTACAAATCTGAAATCTTTGGTTTTTGAAAATAATATGAACGCATCATCTAAAATGGATAGAGGAAAAACCATTTTTAGCTTCAAAGAATATGCGTGCATAAATTGCTGACAATAAGATCAACAGGAAGTTCAGTTACTTTCTCCTTATATTTCCTATGACTTATGATGGCAATAAGAAAAACTTTGGACTTCACAATCTTGAGATCAAGAGTTTCTTTTTTAGAAGAACAATAATTATTTTAACAGATTTTAAAGGCTTAGAGTATTATCGGAGTAAATACCGATCTTCTTCTACTATGATAATAATTACGTGTAGAATTTAGATAAACCTACATTTGTATAAGTTTTGTTTCTTTAATATATATATTTGTAACATTCTAACATGACGTTCTTCGACCGCTTTGAGTACACACCCGTGGTAAAATATGAATATATTGTTTATGCTGTTCCGATCGTACTCCCAAGTTATATGCTTTTATATGAATGAGCTAACCCGACGTCATGGATTGATGACATAAGAATACAAGCATTTTACTGAAAAAACACACGCATGTGAAACCGAAAATCATCACTACAATGAAACGTAAACAAAAGATGCTAAAATGCCTTATATAAGTCATTTTTTTGTATACATATAAGACATATTATAAATGCAATTGTCATTTAGATACATCCTATTTTAATATGTTATTGTTCCAAACGTTCTCCCTCGTTATATGCTTTTTTATGAATGAGTTGCTCGATGTCATAGAACAACGACGTAAGAATATAAGCATTGTAGAAATGATTGATACAATGGTTCCTGTTAAAAGAGATAGAAGAACCTGATTTAAAATTTATCAGCTTGACTGGTAGATAACTTTATGTCTTCAAACTTAGGATATTAAGATGATATTTGTTTTTTACTGGTCTAAAAAAAAATGAAAAGAAATATTAATTAACTTCGTGCATCTGAGGAGAATCTTCTCCAGAACGCTTTAACCCACGGTTTGAGAACTTTTTTAATTAAAGGATGTGCAAAATTGTCAGATTGTGTAATGATTATACAAATAACATGGAAAAACCTTATATCTATGTTGGATTAGAAAGAAAAGTAAGTAATAGGATTCATAATAAAATATGAATAGATTGCTTTTAGAAAGTGTTTTCAGTAAGTGAACAGAAAATTAGGAATTGTCGTAATCGTGTTGTATTATATAACAAATAATGACAATTCTTATATCATTTGCATATCTATAAATACTTGAATTGGATTGGTCAATTAGAATTTTTCTCTTGGTTTACACTTCGATAAACCATGTTTCCAAAACTACTTTCGTAATCTATTCATGCGCGATACATATTCTTGCAAGGGTACTCGGATTTTCAGCAAATTGAGATTATAAAACACTTGCATAACAGTTTATTCTATTCTAATGCATACATAACAAAAAAAAAAAAAAAAAAGAAATGCCCTTAAGCTTCGAAAATGTATAAAAATATAATGTTCATAAAATTCCGCGAAATGTCATGAAGGATTCGGCGAATTTACGTCATGGCAAAACACGACGTCACACGAATGAAAATGTTCAAGGAAAAGATTATTTCGTTACGTGTACGCTTCAAATTCGGATAATATCTAATTAAAATGAAATTTTTGAGGTAGGTGCTATTTCACTTTCGATTTTGTTGCATTTATTGGACATCTATGGTTTTTAGAAAGTCAAGATGGCGGCGTACTCCTTAGTTACGACATGTCATTGCGCTTTTGATGGTAAATAAAGTAGCCGTCAAACAAATGATGTAAATTGATAATGGCGTATGTTTGACTGAAGAATTTTAAGGATTAAACACATTTTTTCTAGAGGTTATTGATGTGTAAACCGGGTCTCTTACTCACAAACATAACATAAAAGTCCTTCGGACTTTTATTCAGTTTGTGAGTTAATCGCCCCGGTTTACACATCAATAACCTCTAGAAAAAATGTGTTTAATCCTATAATAGCCTAACTATATCACTTTTTAAAATTATCTATCTTCGATTATCTATCCAATAACATGACAGTTTTTTTAATTTTTGGAATCATTTAATGATTTTTATAAATTTCCTGTTTACAAAACTTTGAATTTTTAAAAAACTAAGGATTTTATTATCTCAGAAATAGATTTTCTTAGCCATATTTGGCACACCTTTTTGGAATTTTGGATCCTCAATGCTCCTCATCTTTGTACTTGTTTGGCTTTATAACTATTTTGATATGAGCGTCATTGATAAGTCTTGTGTAGACGAAACTGGCGTCTGACGTTCTAAATTATAATCCTGGAACCTTTGATAACTATTGAAAAACATGTTTTGTTTGGATTAGGTTGTTGCCAATCGATAGACCCTTTTTTTTCCCATTCAAGTGACAAATTCCATTATTGTATCCCATTTGCTACTTTAATCAAATTTGCATTCAAAAAAAATATTCAGACCTATCATTAAAATTTTATTTCAACGAAGGAAGGCCTAGTGTTAAAAGAAAGAAACACCTGCGATTAGAACCTTTTCGCGTTTGTGAAATCAGTTTTATTCCATTTGGTAATTTTTGTTTTTATTATAACATTCAAAAAGTTATAAAACAGCAGCCAGGTTTACAAACCGGAATATTGGGAATACATGTACTTTACACATGTACATGCCTCTTTGCAAGAAAAATACTGTACACATTGATGTGTTTTCAGACACTTTTATTGAAACATAGACTATTTTGTATCCACATAAGGTACTTATCCCTTAAATCAAAGTGTGTAAACGGTCTACACCAGCGACCATCCTTCATGATATATATTTCATATCGACACTAAATCAGTAATGCACCGATGTTGCTTTTCATTTAACAATTCAATGCTTCGTTTTGAAAATTCATTGGGAATTTAAAAGCGTTGACCGCGCTTTATTCTAAAAATTTGCGAAAGGTCAACACTTTTAAAACTCTATGAAATTGCTAAAAGAAGCTTTCAATGCATATAATTATATTCATTTGCTAGGATCTTGTTAAAGCGATTGCTATCAACTGTTTCTTTTATTTACCTGTGCACTTAACTGCGGAAGCTCGTGTCATCATGAATGTTAAATTTCAATTTGTAATGAAGGTTGATTTCAGAATGACGCGAGATTGCTGTTACCAATTCAAAATAAAAAAAAACGATGTTAAATATCACAGTTATCTTTCTTTTCATATAACATGTATAATTTTTTAAGATGCTTTTTATTTTAATAACCAATTAGATATTTGTCCAACAATCTGTGCCAAGAACCAGGTTTCCTATTGGATTCAGTTGGGGGGAATTGTCGACAAAATGGCAGGTGTGTATTGACGTTGACATTTTTAGAATGTAACTTTTACGGTTTAATAGTTTTTATATACTTTTATCTTAAAAATAAAGAAGATTTGAAGGGTTCTAGTCTAGGAAACAGCAAACCAACGACAAAAGTAATCAATTGGAAACAAATTTTCATAAAGAATACATCATAAAATTTAGAATGGAAATGGGGAATGTGTCAAAGAGACAACAACCCGACCAAATAAAAAACAACAGCAGAGGGTCACCAACAGGTCTTCAATGTAGCGAGAAATTCCCGCACCCGGAGGCGTCCTTCAGCTGGCCCCTAAACAAATATATACTAGTCCATTGATAATGAACGCCATACTAATTTCCAAATTGTACACACGAAACTAAAATTGAAATAATACATTGCTAACAAAGGCCAGAGGCTCCTGACTTGGGACAGGCGCAAAAATGCGGCGGGGTTAAACATGTTTGTGAGATCTCAACCCTCCCCCTATACCTCTAACCAATGTAGAAAAGTAAACGCATAACAATACGTACATTAAAATTCAGTTCAAGAGAAGTCCGAGTCTGATGTCAGAAGATGTAACCAAAGAAAATAAACAAAATGACAATAATACATAAATAACAACAGACTACTTGCAGTTAACTGACATGCCAGCTCCAGACTTCAATTAAACTGAATGAAAGATTCATTTGTACCATCATCACCAATTTTCAATTCTCTTTTGTATATTTTGTATATGTCTTATTTTCTTATTTTCTTATTCTTTTTTTAAAGACGTGAGATTGGTTTCATTTCATTGCAATCTACTAGCTGAAAAGTATATATTGTATCAATTTGGTTTAATATTTAAGCTTTTTATTGCTTTGCCATACTTTACGAAGCTTTTATAGTTTCGTTTGATATTCACGCCATATTAAAATTGTTTTTAACAACTATCGATTTTGATTAGTTGTCGTATGAGGTGACTCAGATTCGATTGGCTTGAATGAGATATAATAGAATTCGAAATATGCTCCAGATAGGATAAGGTACATATAACGGTTGGGCATGCAAGACCAGACTAACAAAATTGCTTCGTTTTGATGCTATTTATGACACAGCGAGGTGTTCCGTGTCTTTTAAAATCATTAGATTTAGATTAATTTCAGCAAGCCAGGAAACGGTCTTCTTAATATACTCAAAATAATTCACCATGTTTTATAAGCATTTAAAAGAAAAAAAATCTGAAATGTATTTCATATGTAAGGTGCATTTAAACACATACGTTCTTTTTTGAAAATTAATCTTCAAGCGACTATTTTTAAAATTAACATGATAAGCACCAAATATTATAAGTACCTAAACAAGGTTGTTATTTTTTTTAATCGAAGCAACATGCTATATTCATACATGTAGTGGATTTTTATACATGCTCATCAAAATCACATCTTTGTCTATTATCAAAATGTCTTAAAACATAAGTACTGGTTTGATTTTAAAAAATTGCTCTATTTAGTAATCGAGCCACTTTTACCGCTGAAAATACAACAGAAATCTATACATTGTACAATGATATCGGCAATATGTTGCTTCTTCTTTCCATCCGTCTGTATCCATTGTTGCAGTTAAACTGCCACTTCTTCTTTTCCTGAACAAAGACCAAGTATAAAATGCACCCTGGTATTCTTTTGTCATCTATTATAGTCAGACGATCGGGGAGGGATGTCTCGTACATCTCGCCTTCTTGTCAGTCGTAATTAATTGGTTTATAAATGACAAAGGAAAAAGTTCCGGTTGTCCTTTTGTTAAGTGAAAAAAACATTTCAAAATTGCATAGCTATTTCTTTACTGATTTTTTTCATATTATATGAAAGATTGTTTTATCACTTAGACTGAAGACCGGAACTGAATCAAGCTGCGCATGTCGACGTAAAGTCAACCTAATAAAGCCAGTTTTATATTACATTGATACGTTTGTATTAGTAATTATGATTAGGAAAACAAATATTTCGAAGAATCAATTTGACGTTATAGAAACTTTTTGATTGTATATGTTTTGTACTTATAACTTTAATGCATGAAAAACTATAAACTGTTGCTGCATAAAGGTGGAGGTATGCTCCCGTGTTTTATCGACATTTGAAATTCAGCCGCAGTAACAGAGTAGTGCGTTCCGCGTTTGTTCCATTAATTGAAAAAAAAGGTTTGCTTAAAACCGTAAAAAAATCAACTCGCAAGAATTTCACCATTATAGTCAACTATGCTCCTCCCGTCTCCATACACTTGATTTAATCGTGAAAATGGGAAGGATTGAGTTTTTTAAATACTAAAACAAGGCACAAATTCAACTTTAATAGTTTGTCAATAAAAAAAACGATTGCAGGTAGAAAAATAAAGTTAAATACAACAATTTGATCACAATTATAAAAATGAGAATGAAAACGGTTATCATACTTTAACCCAACTAACATGACTATTTATAGACAGTGTCGAAAATTGTTCAACGATGAGGTGGGAAATATGTTTTGATATGATTGACAAATAAAAAGGAAAAACCCGGACTCAACTGAAATTCAAATAGGGAAGTTTGTTATCAAATAACAAAATCAAAATCAACACCTCAAATCCATCAAACAAATGAACGCAACTGTGATTCTAAAGTAGAAAACTGGACCCTTAATAATATTTAACATGTTTTGTCATAGGCTAGCATAAATATACACTTATTTTATAGTAAATAGTAAATCACATTTATGGTATACATTTTTTCGTGACAAATCAAATCAATTCTATGCTAAAAAATTTACTCAGAACAAACATTTCTTGTAACAACCGACACTAAAAAATTTACTAACTTTCTAAAGAAATAGAATTAATATTTTAAAACCCTAAAAATCTGATCCCCCAATATGATTGAGAAAAAAACTCTTGTGGTTAAGCAGATGACAAAAAAAATGTATTCTGAATCCAGATTTTCCAAAATTCTTCTGACTCAGACAAAAAGAACTCCTGAAGTTAAAGGGTTGCTCCCTAATGTAGACCAAGAGCGGTTAATTAATATATAACGCTAATTCAGGACTCACTATGATGACACAATCAATCAGACAATCCCTGTGCTCCGAAAATACACGATAAAAAATTAAAATAATATCACATCTGGCAGAACAACTGACCACACTTATACCCGACTAGGATGTATAGAAATATGGTCATCATCGGGATGCATAAATACACATGTACGCAGCCACGTGATATCATAATGCCTTGTGTAGAGAGATTGCCACATTCTGCATATTAAAAACCTAACAATAACTCATTCTCTATTTCATAAGTAGTATTACTTATTCTGATTTTTGTTATCTGAACTCTTTGACTCATGCTCCCTATAGACAGAAATGTCCTCTTGAAAAGACTATATATGTTCTCGTTTTATTTACAACTGGCATATTTTTATGTCACCATATAAAGATAAATACCTTAATTGATTGTACTTGTGTGTAAACCAATTTGAAATAAACTTTTAAAACTCTGCATATTATTTTAAAATTCGAGATAAGTCCATAATTAAATACTTTAAGTTATGACCTCATAGAATTATACCCCAAACAAATCATTATAAATACTAGGATCATTTTATTGTTATATTTAACATTGCCATTCAAGCGGGAGGTTTGGCATTCCACAAAACCAGATTCAACCAAACATTTTTCTTAAAATGTCCTGTACCAAGTCAATGTCATGGCCGTTGTTACATTATAGTTCGTTTCTGTGTGTGTTTAATTTTAATGTTGTGTGTCTGTTGTGTCGTAGTTTTCCTCTTATATTTGATGCGTTTCCCTCAGTTTTAGTTGGAACTGGATTTTTTATTTCCCAATCGATTTCTGAATTTCAAACAGCGGTGTACTGCTGTTGCCTTTATTATTCAGAATTATGTAAACGCAAGACGCGCGTTTGTTCTAAAAAAAGATTAACCACTGGCAATCAAATTATAATAAAATAGTTATCAAAAGTACCAGGATTATAATTTAGTACGCCAGACGCGCGTTTCGTCTACATAAGACTCATCAGTGACGCTCGTGTCAAAATATGTATAAAGCCAAACAAGTACAAAATTGAAGAGTATTGACGATCCGAAATTCCAAAAAGGTTGTTCCAAATACGGCTAAAAATCTGACTTTTCATATTACTGTTAATTAAACAAACATACAAATTGAATAGGTCATTCCACAATCTGTATAATTCACATACCTGTATATACCTTGTATAAATTTAATCTTGAACAACAACAGGCCTTAAGCTTATGTTTAAAAATTATAACAAAAACGTTTATACCTCAAGCTTTAATATTGTATAGATTAGAAGTCTGGAGTAGATGTTTCAGATAAAAAAGACACATTTGGTTGATATAGTATCTAATAAAACTTCAATTCTATAGATATGGAACAGTTATTGTTTGAGAACGGATATACAAGGGATACTAAATAACACTTACATACAGACTAAAGTGTACTGAGTTAATTGAACTTTATATTTGTTAATAGCCTACTGTTATAAATTATAAGCTTTTTTCTCCTGCTACCAAACACCAAATGCACACAGGTAAATGCAGTTTAAATCTTACTTAAAAAGAAACAGAAAGAGGAGCGTAGTATATAAATGACGAAACTGTCAAAATGTTTGATACTAACGTACGTGTATTCGTCCTTTCTATCTATTGAAGTCGATACGTTTTTATTGAATCAAACGTTGGCTTTTTTGTCATATAACATTCATCTTTAAAAAGTGCAATAAAATGCATAAATTAAAATAAAGTATTTCTCATTCATTCATCAGTATACTAAAGTTACTTAAACGAAGAAGGTACTGCGCCGTATCTTCTAAGAAACAAGATAGCAGTCAAAACTTTGAAAAAACCTCTAATCTTTTAGCGCCTCAAGCACAAGGTGTTCTAATGCGATATTCTGAAGGACAAAAAACCTTCTGTCGATTTCATTAGAACTTAAGCTACTATAGTATATACTTAAAGCGCACATTAATTTGTCGTACATGTGTATCATCCACTTTGGAAACCAAAAGCAATATCAAAATGAATGCAACATTTTAATTAAATCACTTGTCATTCTTGTCCTATGGTTTAAATATCCGTTTTTAAAGCTTGAAATGAAACCAGTACATATTTGTACCAACTTCAATCGTTACACATCCATTAAGTTGGGTATGGACCTTGGTATAAAATAAGATTATACTTCGGACTAATTTCCTTCGGCAGCAGCAGTCTTGCTGAAATAAGACAAACGTTTGGTTATGAGGGATTAACAAATATATGCAGCCATGTTGATCAGAATGTGTACGTACACTATTATGACGATGATCAGAATGTGTACGTAGTATATGATGACGTTGATCAGAATGTGTGCGTACAATATGATGACATGGATCAGAATGTGTACGTACAATATGATGACGTTGATCAGAATGTGAATGTACATTATGATGACGTTGTTCAGAATGTGTACGTACAATATGATGACTTTGGTCAGAATGTGTACGTACAATATGATGAAGTTGATTATAATGTCTTACATAAAACTATTGTCGAAAGTATATGATAAAACGATTAAAACATGGCCTTTTCCATATACGCCTGGGTATCATCCCGCGACGCATATCAGCACCTCGACTCCGTCTCGGGCTGATATGGGGGTCTCGGGATGAAACCAAGGCTTATATGGAAAAGGCCATGAAATAATCTTTATTTAAATGTAATATGAACATCATTGTTGATATTATCTAGTTCTCGTTTCAACTGACAGTCACTTGACATTGAAGTCTATGTGTATTGTCAAGTGTTGGAAGTCCTTTTAGTGATGTTTTCCGCGTCTCAATATCAGTGACAAGTGTATATAGAGTTTAAATTTGCATCTTCGTAGCTACTTAAGAAGTTTGGTAATCGTTAATCAGTTTACGTCTAGTACGAAATAGCTGCCTAAAGTACAACATTCGGACCAATCTTATATACCGTTAACTGACAGTACGGTCGATACGTCATGTTATTGTTACTTCTTTTAATATCATTTTATCACATGCGCACAGGGATTTATCATTGGAAGTAACATTTATAAATCCATTATCCCGGCTGGCTTCTTCACTTGGTTCAGAGCACATCGCAAATACAAGCGAATTCCAGTTTAGAAATCCATTATCCCGGCTGACTACTACTTTTTGTTCAGAGCCCATCGCAAATACATGCGAATTCCAGTTCATCAATTTATTAACCTTGTTCTCGGCTGACTTGTAATCCTTATTACGAGTTTACGGCACACACAAGCGAATTCCAGTATATAAATCCATTTCATACTGGACGAAATCGGTTGCTTTTAACTTCAACCGTTCGTGAGTGCAACATTAACTTGTACTACATAAGTCACGTCGAGGCTTGCCAATAACACTGTTAAATAAGCGTTCAAACAGCTTTGGTGTTTTGAATGTTAACCACGCTTCGTATAAATACTCTGTGCTATTATAATTGTGACATGATATTATAAAGTTGAAGTTCATGCTCCTTAAATCAGAGTTGACGAACCTTTCATCGTGTAATATATGTATACCTAATTTCTGTGCAACTAATGACACATACACATCGTCAAGAAATATCGGTTTCATATAAGGAAATGCTATTCTCAATTTTTGTACTACATTAAAGTGAGTAAGAACAGATCCCCCGGAAAGAAACGGCGGTAGAGTAAGTGGCTGGTATTCGTCCTCTGATATGTACCATTTTCTATATGTCGATGCTTTTGATCTCACTGGATCCCTATTACATTGCTTATGACCAAACATTACATCTCTTCCGGATTGAATATTTTGTCGAGAAAATTTTATCAAGTTTGGTATGGTTACAAAATAATCGTCGTCAACAAAAAAGACAAACTGACTATTTGAACAATTCGATACAACCCAGTCATATGCCATTAATGTTTTATATATATTATTCCTGTATTCATCAGTAAACGAACCTTGGACTATATCCTTGTGTTCAGCATATTCGTTACTTGTATGTTCAGTTAACTCGGCGGAATATCCAAGAAGAAAGACAACTCTTACATTTCCCTCATGACATTTTCCCCATGTGGAGCGAATCGCTTGTCTTTGATCAAAATGTCCAGTAAAAGACTTAACTAGTATTACAAGTTCGATATCATCTGGACATGTCACACTGACTATTGTGGTATACTGGTTGTACATATTATTGATAGGTCTGCTAGACGTCATACCTTTGTCTTGTATTATCTGATTCACAATATATTTCACATCGTTTAGAGGATAATTATAATGAAATTCATAACAACGTTTCTGTTTCTTTAAAGCATCCATATAGAAACAAACCATAAAGGTCATAATGACCAGAACAGCTAGAACTATAATGATAAATTCGTTTCTGTGTAGTATTATAGAAAACATTACTATCCTGGTGGTTTCTTTGTTCTTTTCACTGTTAATCCAGGCTATATTACCTATAAAAAAAACTCCGAATTTAAAAAAATATAATAGTATTGCATTTGAAATCTAAGCTGCCTTATTTTCACAATTAACTCTATATTTAATGAGAACATTTGTATAATACACACAATGCATAAGCCGGAAATAAACGATTCTATCCTCTTGATATAAAAAATATATATATTAGCATTGCACTTAACTTTCAAGCCTTTTAAGTTTTGAAATTAATATTATTATACTTGTAATACACACAAAACATATGCCGGAAATAATTCGGTAGTACTTACAAATATGTATCATGTTTCTTTCGACTGATTTAGTGTAACACAACTGTCAAATGTTAGGGGCTACCAAAAGTGTTCAATCATACAACATTCATTCGGGAAGTAGATGATTCCCCTTTTAGTCGTAGGACATAACTGTTTATAATGTAATATAATTTTCTTCTAGCAGGACATTTTGATTTGCTTTTACCTGTTTCGCTTTTGAACACCGGCGGCCTTTTACTACTTACTAGAATTTATTTGTTTCTCACATTGTCGAAGGTCATACGATCATCCTAACAGTAATTAACATCGTCTGTGGATGGGTATGTCTCGATGACAAACATATCATATTACCTTACCTTAATTGTTTATATATACATTATTTACTAAGATATGCAAAAGAGATGATACACAAGGTAATCAAACTTATATGTACGGAACACGAAGATAGTGTCATGGAGAACAATGTTTTTTTGTTAATATTTTGTTTGTTTTATTCGATTCCCCATGTGATTTATGCGTTGGTTACTGTGCTAAAAGGGAGGCTTCGAAAACATACATAGATTTGTTTATATATATGATTATATGTATGTGAGCAATTATATTAGAATAGGGATCGTTTAAATATGCGTTTTGAAAGGACTCAATTTAAAATGTTTTTCTATGCTATCAATTAATATTTTCCTTACTTTCTCTGTCAGAGCTTCATTAATAAAAAATAATGAACGTATACATGTGCTGCACATACATAAGGTTTTAAATGGATTTTACCTCATGGAGAATAATTAGGAAAGCGTGCAGAATAAAGGTAAAAAAATTAAGTATCGTGAATATTGTGCAACAGATTTAAAGAATACAGAAAAAATACATAATAAAATCAAAGAATACAAATACGAATAACGCCGCCACTCTATATATACCCTCATATATATGGTTAATGAATATCTAAATTGGAAAAATCCTATCTTAAATGATTCGGTTCTGTGTATAAAATGGGAAATGGAATTTGAATATAAATATAACTTTAAGAGATTTATTTAGGTGCTTGCGGGCAATGTATGTCCTTCTTTAAACGAATTTAGATTAAGTATTCTGTCATCACAATTCCACAAAGCAACTCTTTATCTCTAAACTGCTACACCACAAGTATTATTCATGGTCATCTCTTAATTGCTACACCCGAAAAGGTTTCTCATGATCTTTCTCGAGATTACTACACCCCAAAGGATTTCTCATGGTCTATCTCTAAATAGCTACACACAAAGGCTTTCTCATGGTCGTTCTCGCAATTGCTTCACCCCAAGTATTGATCATGGTCTATCTCTTAACTGCTACACTCCAAAGGGTTTCTCATGATCTTTCTCAAAATTTCTACACCCCAAAGTATTGATCATGGTCATCTCTAAATTGCTACACCCAAATGATTTTTCATAATCTTTCTCTAAATTGCAACACCCCAAGTATTTCTCATGGTCTTTCTGTAAGCTGCTATAGCCAAAATATTGCTCATGTTCATCTCTACATTACTACACTATAAAGGATTGCTCATGGTCTCTTTCTAAATAGCCACACCCTAAGGGTCTCTTATGGGTTTTTTTCTACAAATTGCTGCACCCGACGGTTCTTCTCTACATTGTCACACCCCAAGGATTTCTCATAGTCCTTCTCTAATGAGACAAACATGTAATGTATAAGAACATAAATTCAACTATTTGTTTTATATTTAGATTTTACTAGCATATTTTTTGGCGAATTATATACATTATTAATTAAAATAGTGAAGACAAAACAAACACAAGTTTGACCTCTCTGAAAATATATGGACTGTTTCGCTGGACACTAATTTTAAGGTAAGATGTGTGCATATGGTTGTTGAATAAGTATAAGAAAGGAAGTATCTTTAGATATTTTTGATATGAAATGGATGTACTTCAATAGTGTGCGTTAAACACCAATACTTTTAATTAAATTAAATTTCTCGTTGAAAATTAAAACAATTACAAATAGCCACGACTCCTAAGGTGTGACTTACCCGAGGTGTACCCAGATTGTTAGAAGTTATAAAATACAGGTAACATTGTATAGGAACGTTGTTTTAGGAAAGCAAATCGTGAAAATTGAGAGTAACATGGCAAATAAACACATTTACTACATTTAATCAAAATATTTACGAAATTTTATCATCGTTATAAGGAAATCATTCGTAAATATAACTCAATATGCAGACATCTTATACGTTCACGTATTTCACATCCAATCTTTTATGCTAGTATTCTTTACAAAGCACAAAAATATCATCATTCACTTCAAAATCAAACAAAAACTTCAAAGAGACTTATTAAGAATAGATGTAGTTACGATACTGTTGTCAGGTCATTAAAGATTGCATATTATTTAGGCTTACATATTGATTCACTTACTAGTATATAGTGTCTTTGCATCGGCATTAAACACATTTATTCTAAAACCAGTTGTTGACATGACACGGCTTATGTTCTTCTCATATATTTTATGATGATTTAATACCAAACCCCTTACAGAAGAGGCTGTGCCAGGTAATTACGTGACAAAGACATAAGTTTTCAATCAGTTTAATTTAGGTCTGGAGCTGACATGTCCGTTAATGCCAGTAGTCTGTTGTTATTTATGCATGATTGTTAGGTTATTTTATTTATTTTCTTTTGTTTCATATTCTGACATCGGACTCAGACTTCTGAGTTTTACGTGTATTGTTGTGTGTGTGGTTTTTTTTTTACATCGGCTAGATGTATAGAGGGATGGTTGAGATATCAAAAATATGTTAAACCCAGTTGCAATTTTGCGCCTGTCCCAAGTCAGGAGCCTCTGGCTTTTGTTAGTCTTGTATGATTTTTAGATTTAGTTTTTTGTGTATAATTCGGAGTTGAGTATGACGTCCATTATTACTGAACTAGTATACCTATTTGTTTAGGGGCAGCTGAAGAACACCTCCGGATGCGGAAGTTTCTCGCTGCATTGAAAACCATTGTTGGCTTTCGGCCATTGTTGTCTCTTTGACACATTCCCAATTTCCATTCTCAATTTTACGTATTGATAATTGATATTTCAATAGTGAATTTATCTGTGAAATGAATGCATAATAAAATGAACATGAATTAATGACAGTTGATCGCAACTGAAGAAAACATAATTTTAAAACCGGCATTTGATTTCTTATCCAGAACGAGAAAAGTCTGTAATTTTTTATCTTACTTAAGCCAATAGCGGTGGCTATATCTCAGATTCGTTACGTGCAAAGTTATTTATTCCAAAATGGCGAAACTAATAGCTCCGCACCGTGATGGGAAGCAAAAAACAACACATACTCTTCATCAATGATGCAACGGTAGTAAATACCTATAAGCGTTAAAGAACTCTTAAATGTTTGCTTGATTAACATGGAGATTTTGGATGTTCGAACTCCAATACAGACCTAACAAAATGTCCAAGTCTTTTTATTTTGCCCTTTGATTGGGGACTTTCCTGTTTTTGTTTTCCTTGGAGTTCAGTTCTTTTTGTGATTTTACTAAAAAAAATTATGGATACATTTTTGTATTAAAGCTGAATATGCGGTATGAGCTTTGTTCGTTGTGTATTTAAAGGCAGCACGATGACCTATTATAGTTGTGAATTTCTTTGTCATTTGTTCTATTTTGGAGTGGAGAGTTGTCTTATTGACAATCACACTATATCTTCTTTTTTTTATTTACTACTTGAGTTATGTAACGATAGATACTATGATAATGTAAATAAACTGAGAACGTTTATAAGTTATAAAAAAACTATCTGAAACCAAACAAGGATGCGAGATCCGTAAAGATTAAAGACTACATTAGAATTTATCAAACTTTTGTTGTGGAAAATCTAATATACTTATAAATCCTTTTATCTTGTACGTGAGAGTTTATCAATTGATATAAGAATTATGACACTGTTTATAGATAAACTCTTTAGTACACTTACTTACTTATCAACATTAATCGAAATATTAATTTTCATTTCTGACAGTCGATACCATATATAATAGCTAAGACCAATGTCAATTTATCAAATCTCGTACATTAGATATCCAGTTTGCTTTGTCATTATATATTACTACAAGTAACAATCTATACACGTCATATATAAATGGTGGGTTTTTTCTTCTAGTTAGAATTTTCAACCAGGATTTAAGCGTTCAATGGAAAATTGTCATATTCATTATAAGAAAACAGTAGGCTTATATTAAACATCCTTTAAAATGTAGTGTCAAAAACAAATGTAATAAATTATCTCAACCTCATTACCTCAAATAAAACAAATGCTACCATAAAATTGAGTATTTCTATTTGCTCCTAATTTGACAAAAACAAATCTACATCCGAGTGTAACCATGACAATAAAAAGTAAAATCATAAAATAATGAACTCAGAGGAAAATCAAATCGGAAAGTCCATAATCACATGGCAAAATCAAATGACAAAACACGTCAAAAACGATTGGACAAGAACTGTCATATTCCTGACTTGGTAAATGCATTTTCAAATGTAGAAAATGTTGGATTAAACCTGGATTAAGCTCGTGATGAGACACACATTTCAACGTATAAAAGAACTTTACATTATTTTTAATGTTTTCAGTATTCACTTGAATGTTCCACTAATTACAAGATAAACACTAAGTTATTACCAGTTTATTTTACATGTGTATATTGACAAGATTTAATAAGGAAACAAATTAAGTTTTAAAGATGTGTGTTTCCTGAAAATAATCAATGTTCCAGAATTTTCCCCATCATTAAAATATACAATAAGTAGGTGTGGTAAGTTTGCCAATGACATCACTATACGCTAGACCACAAATTACGCGGTGGAAGTAACCGGGGCTACCTTAATCAATAAGCCAAATTCACATCATATGGTCAGCTATTTAAAAAAAAGTCCCGACATGAACAATTTAAAAAAAAGAACTCAACGAGAAAACCAACGACTTGATTTATGAGAGAACAATAAATGAAAAACAAATGATATTATAGTAACCAACAACTATCACTGATATAAGTTGATTTATCAGTTGTGCTGACAATATGTGTGTTGACAATATGTGTGTTGACTAAACAAATACTTTAAACGACGTTATGTCTTGTAATGATTATTTAACGCTATTTGACGACAAAACATTGTCATATCAATAAACTAGATTATTACAGATTTAATATAACCTTTTACATTGATTTCATTTCAAGTAGTCCATGTTTATCAGACGACTAAACATTTACAGATATAAGCTATCGTACAATCAATAAAAAAATAGGGTAAGTATGTTGTGGCTGTTGCATGAGACAACATTTTGAAGTCATTATTTGTTATAGATGGAGCACTCTACGACAGCTAGAAATTTACAGATATTAGCTATCGTGCAACCAATTAGGGTGAGATGTCGGTATGTTGTGACAGTTGCATGGGACAAAATTCCAAATTCACTATATATCATAGATAGAGCGCTCTCATTTATTTTCTTGACAGGTCTTCAATAATGGACCGAAAACAGATACACCTCATAAAGAAAAATTAAAACACCTGCATGACGGATAGAAGTTTTATAACAATTGCACTTAATTGTCTTAGTAATAAGCTCTTTTGAATTGTACAAAACAACAATTAACATTCAACATGTCCAGACAAGAGGGTCTTTAGAAAGTAGAATAAGAGACAAGTGAAACATGTAATACGAATGAAACATATGAATATATAAATAAGTCTACATTAATAAACATGTGTTGACACAATATCTCAACGAGATTTAAAAAAAAAAACCAAAGGCATATTCAAACTCTTAAGTCGATCGACAACAAACCTACAATGCCATGAAAAGCAACGATGAGCAACACGAACCTAAAACCCGGTATTGATCTCATATGATTCGAAGAGAAGGCAAACCTACTCCACATTCGGCAGTTCGTCGTTTTACCACTATATTTTTTGTCAATGTGGTGTTGAAGGTGTGAATACATTGTTGATATTCCTGAAAGTCGTAATGATAAAATGAGTTAAATAAATAACTGGTAAGCCTGAAATAAAAGTATGGTCATTGCTTGTCCGAAAAAATCACCTCTATAAAACCGAAGCATATCACAGGACACAGTCCAAACATTCAAAATAAAGACTTGGGTTAAATAATAGTTATCAAAGGTACCAGGATTATAAAATTGGGAAAAGGATTAAAACAAGATTTTAACTTTTAGTGATGACCAAATTTTTTTTCTCATTTACATGTATTATAGTTTAAGTTTGTATGGGTTGAATTTGAAAATAAACTTTTAATTGGTATGTTTTAAGATGTAAATAAACCATAAACTGTTAGTTTTTAGCTAGAAGAGTTATCTTTACATGTTATATTTTAAAGTTGTCCTACTGTGATGATGACATTAATCTATCAAGATTACATTTTTAATATCGAGGACGGTTGTTAAGGTCGAGACCTAAATGTTTATCTTAAAGCAAATATCAAACGATTAGAATATATGTCCAAACAAGGGGGCTTGAGAGGGTAACATATTAAAGAAAAAATAGACAAACAATATGAATATAAAAATAGGGTCAACAAATAAAAAAAAATTAACAATTTGTTGTTGAAAACATGAATCCTGGATAACGGGAAAAGTATAGATTAACTAAACTTAGCCAAAATTATCAATATAGATCCCCAATATACCCCTATACATTTGTCAAAGTGATCGAAATATTGGAAGAATGCTTTTATAATTTCAATCTGCAATTGACGTTTGGTGTTGAATAAAAATATATAATATTAGTACTATTCCATAAAGTTGTATTTTCTTCAGATCATCTGTGTATACAATCTATGTCAGTGGGTCACATTACAGTATTGTTACTTTAAAATCATAATGGCGTATGTGAATCAAAAATGTTTATAGTTGTATTAAAGTTCTGAAAAGTCTTAAAAATATTTCAACAGTAAAAAGTTAAAAGTACCAAATTTTGATTCTTCTGAATAAGATTTACCTGTTATCCTTGTTGGGAATAATAAATGTAGTGAAACCGAGATATTTTTCTCTCCAACTGAACCAACATTTATATGATTGTATTGGTGCATTTGTTACTTCAAAATCGTCATCTCTAAGTAATGCTTATTGAATCAAAAAAGACTTTGGAGAGGGTTGGATTTACACACAATCTTGTCGCTTTTTTTTCTGTTAGACATGGCAGTTGTCAATCAAACTGATTTTGTATCAAAAATTTTACGTTAGAAAAGAAATACGGACTAGTCAACAGACTGACAATATAAAGAAATATCTTCATATTTAGCTGTTGTCCCGGCTAAATACTTGTGGCTGATGCCAATGATTAAGAAAAAATTGAAACAGTATGTCCACTCTTTCTACAAATTAACCTGAACGGAACAAAAGGAATAAAGAGAATAATGGAGTTCCTCAGCTCGACCCTTGTGTATCACTTTTGAAAAATATTTCATTTATGTTCTTATTTCTGTTCATAAATCGACTATTTAGAACAGCTGTTTCACAATTCGGTTTATTAAACATGCATTTAAAATTTGTAGTTATGGAGAATGGTTACCAGTGAAATCATTATCTATCAAAACTGTTTAATATATTTAAGACAGGGATTTCGAAGCATAAAAATGCCACTTAAGGTTAATTTTAGCAAAACCGTCACCATCTAAAAGTGTGTTTTTTTTCAAAAATTCTACGATCGTGCGATAATGATGTACCCTTACAAAATAATATAAATAATGTAAAAACTAATGTATCTTTTTTAAATAAATTTGAGTAAAGTCATCAATGAAATATAAAATTATTATGTCTTTATTTATTCTGTATTTAAAGGTACTTTTAATCTAACTAACCTTTATTGAAATTGGCAAGAAACTTTTAAACATGTTCCATAATTCATATCACTCATAGTATGAAGTAGATTTTATCAAGTTTGAGATATCGTATTAAAACGTCTCTGATAAATCTTTCTCTTGGCCCATGTCCATGATAACTTTGACAAGTAGAGTTATGGATATAATTCATGCACTATGGCGATTTTGAAATAAGGGTAACATTTTCTCTGACTATTGTATATAGCCCTATGACTTGTTTAAGAAGTTTAATAGAAAAACAAAATAGGCAAAACCCATTCATAAGGGATATATATACAATGTATGTTTATATAGAGGAAACAGAAGGTCCTTTATTTCTTTATCGTTAAACTTTTTATAACATTATTCTATACTTTATTTATTTTGACCATAATTCGCTATTCCTTATATTTCTGTACCGTCTCTATTGTTTTATTGCAATATCCTATTATTTTATATTCTTAATATTTCTTTTCCCAAATATTCTTTTTTCTTTAATGTTTTGCATAATTTTTCTTTATTCATTCTTTTTTCATTATTCTGTTGTTTCCCGTTCGTTAGGCATTTTATGATATTTATTCTCGAAATCCCAGATCAATATCATTAATAATCAAAAATATTTGAAAGAATCACAAGATCAACTCAGAATAAAATCAACTTAAAAAAACAAACAATTAAAAACACATTGTTCCAAATAGTTTTACTTTAGATCACATGCAATTTTTTAATGATCCTTAAATGTTCCCAAAGTTAAAGCACAAATAGAACCCCACAAAATGAGTGACCACTACGTATAAGAGATGCTTTGAAATAACTTGGTACATAGTGATTAGTGTTTTACTGCTACTCTTTTTCTTGAAAGTGAAAGAAAGAAGACTCCAACAAATTGCCTAATACATCTTAGGAATATATTGACAACCTCAAATATCAACTGCAGGAGGACGTATCATCTGAAATATTCTCCTTACTTGAATAAAAATATAGATAAGTTGAATAAAAAACATAATCCACCCTTGAAGTTAATACATTTAAAGACATTTGCGCTCCAATTTTGTTTAAACACAATGGACATTTGCGCTTTCACCTAAAAGGACACTAGATACGAGATATTTCAGGAATCATAAAATATCATTTGTTCTATTCAATCATGAATCAAATTGAAATAGGGAAAATAATAATAAGCTTTTAGCAGTCAATACGGTTCAATTGTGTTTAAAATAAGATAAGATACATTGGTTTTGCAGTATTCACTTGTAAGTAAATAACATGGACGTTTTAACTTAGGAATACAACTGCTCTGTACATGACTTCATAGGAAAATAAGTCTGAACATAAACATGGTATTGTAAGATTCATGCACAACTGCAATACAACATTAAAACAAAATGATAAAGTTATCATAAATTATTTCTTTTTTTAACATTTTCCTAGGTAAATAAAGGACGCCATCATGAGTTGGTTGACCGTTATGGAATAACCGTTTCACGGATGATACTGGGTATTTTTCATACGTCGTAACTACAATTCCTTTTTTAGACTATTTACCGTAATTTTAATAACATGAGGAACACGACTGGTGCCATATGTAGAGCAGGATTCGTTTACCCTTATGGAACACATGAATCACCCCCATTTTTGTTGGGATTCATGTTGCTCAGACTTTAGTTTTCTATGTTGTTTCTTGTGAACTATTATTTGTCAGTTTGTCCTTTCCATTTTTAGACACGGAATCGTCAGTTTATTTTCGATATATGAGTTTGGCTGTTCCACTTGTATATCTTTCGCCCCTCTTTTGATGAAATGGACTTAAACCATTGCGGTGACGTCAGCCTATTTATTTACCGTAGATTCTTTTTCTGGAATCAACGCTTCCTAAATCTGTTGCTGAAATGGACTCACCGTTCTATATTCTTTTGTTTTCCTAATTACATTAAGTTTGAATTGACTAATTTGCTGATTTCTGTCTACGAGTGGATTTGTTTTAAAAACTAACCTTTATTTTTGTAATGTCTATATGCCTTCACTGAGAATCGAACCCGTTCATGAATTTTGTAACGTGATATGTAAGTCAACATATTGACGAAACCTCTGGGCAACCATTCGGTTATGATTCAAATGTCTAATTTATATATATAAATGAATATATGATATACATTATACATCGGTACAACAGACACACAGGGGCTTGTACCTACATATATATATTGAAGATACTGTTATACTGAAGAGATGAGTAGATGATCATTTCTGTACACTAAAAATAAATACTTCGTGTATTGTATCAGAGATCCTTGTTTAATTCCTACAATCAGGTAACACCTCCCGAAACCAAAGCTTATTTTTATAAGCTAGAGTTAGAGGAGGGGATAAGGTCTCTGCGCAATGCTAGGCGGTGTTGTCGTAGAAGTTAGAAAAAAAAGGACAGGTTCCAGCCCCGGCGCCGGGGAGGAAGTTACGAATCAAATCTACGGTATGGATTTTGTTGAATGGTGAAGACCGGACGGTGACAATTGATATAACGTCTACGTTATTTTGGTCTCTGGTGGAGAGTTTCTCATATCATATAGTAAGCTGTGAACGGCTCTAGCATTAAAAAACACTTCAAAAGAGACATTTGACGCAAATATTAATCATATATACAATGATAAACACATAAAACAGACAACAACCAACGGCAACCACGTTATTATAGTCTTGTGGCTTGTAACAGGCACATACAAATTCTATCAATCCCCTAGCGTTGTTTTCAAGTATGCATTGATAGTATAAAAAGAGATTTAATAGGAATAGACACATTCATTAACAATAATATAAGACAAACTTAGTCGACTAGTGCAGTGTTTGGTATAAAAGTATGAAATTTGATATTAAGACAATAACAATCAAAACCAAGGAGTAAACAAAGACTAAAAAAAGCATAGGACATTTACATCAACAATTATCAATAATAAATAAGAAACAACACGAACTCCACTAAAAATCGGGAGTGAAATCAGGTGCTCCGGAAGGGTAAGCATTTCTTGCACCGTATACGGCACCCGTCGTGTTATTTCCTTGTTCAGTTCGGTAATGATGAAAGGTTATTATGACAAAGGAAGAATATCAGATATGATTTCTGAAACACTTTTGTCATAATGGTCAATCAGCTCATGATGGCGACCGTAAAATTTCTTTTACTTTACTTTTAAAGTGCAACTTAACTCTAGTTTCTGAAATATTTAACGTTACATTTTGTAATTATTGGAAAATGTGTAGCATTCGATAGGATGTTAATTTTACTATTATTTCGTTGTAATTTTCTAGTGCTGTTGGCGTTGCTTTCCTGTATATTGAGCGTCGTTTGTTGTACTTCAAGACGGCGTGCACCAAGTTGACGGCAACTGTAAAATGAGCTTTTAAAATAGATTTATACAACCGTGTTTAAATTATTTTTGGATAAGAATAAGAATGAGAATATTTTTATGATAAAATGAGGAATGCATGCCATTAAAATCTACGTTACTAGTAACGTAACTTAAACTTTAATCTATAAAGCATATAACGGACATATAGAAAACGGCAAAAATACGTTGTAACTTGTAACATTAAAAAAGTATAAATTAAAGCTTTTGACCTAAAACTTTTACAAATTCAACATATTTTCCTGCATTTTCGTATAATAGAATTGTTAGGTTTCGGAAAAAAATCAAAACGATCATGGTAGATAAGTTTGGAACGATCTTCGTTATGTGTAAGAAGTAGTAATTTGGAAGGACTAATAATCGAAGTGGAAGAATCGTCAAGAAAAAATATATAATTGCAATCTTTTTATTTTCAAAATAATTTGGTATTCCAAATGTGCATAACAAGAGGTTTACAATAATCTGCAATTTATGAAAGATTCGATAGTCAAGACTGGACACCAGAATTTTCTTAATATCCAGCTATTATGTTACAATCTACAGAAATGATGTTTTAACGCTATTTTCTGAAAAGGGTCCACGACGTAGTCGCTAATTATTTCCATTTCACTGCTCTTAACATATATTTATTTATATTTCCAGAATGTGCATTTGGTGCACTTTTTTGTTCGAAAGAAAAAAGAAATATTTAAAGTTATATGATGAACTAGGTGTCCAGTGTTTTTGTGACGCGATTGTTTTCTGCGGGAAAATGCCAACGTCGTAATTAAATGGGTTTAGTAATTTGAAGACGTTACGTTTGTGGACTCAGCTTTGTGCACGCCGTCTTTATTCTATTGGTCTTCATGAATATTGAGCGTCCACTATGATCCTCCTTTTACTAACAATCTTCCTGGATATTGAGCGTCGTGTGTTGTTCTCTTTACCGTAACGATCTTCCTGAATATTTAGCGTCATTCAATGATCTAGTTTCTCTAACGATCCTCCTGGATATTGAGCTTTGTTTGTTGTACTCTCTGAGTTGGTTGTCGTCTTGTTTTGTGTATCATAACTGCCAGCTGCCAGCGCTATGTAAATTCAAATATTAGATACGAGTTCTCCGATCGATAGACCTGAAAAACAGATAAATAAAATTATTTTCATATCTTTTCAAGCCGATTTTTTTTTTATTTATTTATTTTACAACATCAAAATTCTTGTTTGTTTCTTACATACATAATTATAAATGTAAACAAATACTTGATATAATATCATCAAATAAGTAAACAATAACTATAGTAATAAGATTTTATTAATGAAAATGCTTATATGAAGTATACCAACATTTTCAATGTTATTTCAGTGAATGAATCGGGTCTAACTATGGACTGTTGCATTCAATATGTTTCGAAAATTAAAAATAATCAAGTTTGATATTTATTATGCCCGCGTCACACTGTCCCGATTTTTATATACGATAGACACCCAAATGCGAAAATTGTAAGTTCGTACGAAGTTGGTCCCGATCTCGTTAAAATACCAAAAAGTGACCGAAGCAAGTACGATGAATAACGAAGTCTATACGATAATGCCGAAATTATATACGATAGCAAAAGATGGACATACGAAGGTTAACCGAAGACGGGTATTTAAGCTTCATAACTCAGCCGAAGCCTACACGATGGATCACGAAGGCTACACGATGGATTACGAAGGCTACACGATGGATTACGATGATGGCGCGATGGCCATACGATGTCTAAAAGATACGAACAAAATTTCGACAACATATCGTTTCTGTACAAGTCTGCCATGCATGGCGGGAAACCGATCTTTTTGTCTAATTCTTATAAAACTTAGTTTATTATCCCCTCGCCTACTACATGTAAGTTGAGTGTAGATAAAATTGTTATGGACACTCTAGAACCAAAATGCTCAAAACTTGGTATGGTGTTACTCGTTAAGAATGCGCTATTGGCATTAAAGTTGAAAGGTCAAGGTCACAGTGGCAGTTGTAATACAAGGCAATATCACCCATGTGGACACCTCTAAAACCAATATGCTTCAAAAGATTTCAACCACATTTGGTATATTGTTCCTCCTTGTAATGATCTGACATTTTTTTACGTTCAAGGCCAAAGGTCAAGGTCATGCAGATGGACTTGTTTTTTCTCCTTGAAATAGCATAATACACAGGACATTGGTTGGTCATTTTTTACCTGCTGGTTCTAAAGACAATATTAAAGTTATTTCCTGTTACTGAATGTTTTGGTTGATTTCTAAAAAAATAGTTTATGTATCAAATATGCATATTCAATTTACCATTTTCTGCATGTGTCATATACAAATATAGTGTCCATATTTGTCCCCAATATGTTACATACGAGGGGATGCCACGCTCGGCATTGTCTTGTTTGAACTGTAAAATGTGTGCACTAGTCTGAATAATCACCCATTATTATGCCCATGTTTACTGATCTATCTTAAAGGTAAGGTAAGAGCTCTTTCCAGGAGAATATCATAATAATATAGACAAGAGGAAGGAAGGGGGGAAAGCAAAAATGCGGCAAAATATGACATATAGAAAACAAAATGGTTATGGAGTAAACATTCGTGTGACAACAACTCAGACGATACATAAAAATCTAAATAATGAAGAAAAAGTTGGTTTCCCTATATACGTGTACCTGCAGTGTTGGTGTACGAGGCGCGTTTATGATTTTCATTATGTTACTTGATAAGAAAAATTGACAAAAAATAATATTTTACTTGTAAAAGTAAATCCTGAGCCTGTAATAACTGTTCTTCTTGTTCCATTTGAATTAATAGAAACAGCGCTGTCGCCTTTCTCGTTCTCATAGAATCATATGATATGAGCTCCATGTTTTGTGAACGTCTTTCTTAACTGTAGTATTAGACTGACCAGTGCATATCGCGTATGGCACTTTAAATGTATTTTAGCGCGAAAATTAACTTACATTTAGCTGGATTTATTGCCGTCGTAGTTCCATCTTGTCGCCTTCGTACTTTTATTCGATGGCAACACGACGGGATTACGAGGTCTTCGCGAAGTCGTGTTGCCATCGTAAGACCTTCGGGTATCTTCGTAATTCATTCGTGAAGACATCGTAATGTCAAAACTGCCCGATGGAAACGACGGAAACAAGAATGCAATACGATGTGCAAAGATGCATTCCCGGTGACATTACGATGGTGAGGATGGTGATACGAACTCAATACGAACCCTCAACATCGGACGCACCTTCGGGGATTTTTTAACATGTTAAAAAATTCAGAACCCTTCCCGAAGTTGTCCCCGAAGGCTAGAAAAAGTAGCCGATGGTTCTACGATGGTTAAAGATGGCACTACGAATAGCCCGATCTGGATACGATCAGTCCCGATTTTGAAAATTTCCATTATCGTGTTGCCATCGGCGTAAAAATCGGGACAGTGTGACGCGGGCATTACTAAGTGCAATAAACATAAGGTCTATACTGTACAATATACTGTATCAACTTTTATCATATATCGTACACTTCCCCTTCACATTTCGTACTCTGGCAAAAACCAGTTCGTACCCTGACCATTTCGTACCTTGAACATTTCATATCTCATGGAAAATTAACATGTACATACAATTTCGTAACTCATGGAAATTTAAGATGTATACCATTTCCTATCGTGGAAGTTTATATGTATGCCATCGTACCTAATGAAATATTCAAAGTATTTTTCATTTTTAAAAGTTTTATGGCTTATTTTTTTAGAACTTTTACAAATATAAGAATATAAGATACAATTTAGTAAACATTCATATAGTCTATGAGGTACGAAATGGTAGATTCATTTTGCCAATAAGGTAAGAATTGTTTTTTATCGTGGGTACGAAATTGTAATTTTGGGTACGCAATAGTCAATTTTCATATTACTCCAGTTATATTATTTTTCGACGGTTACCTATGACTTCCTGTTTCCCGGTCAATAAAATGAAACGTAAAGAAGTAACATCAAACATTTAATCGGTACAATTAATTGGGAAAATTTACTCCTTATTACAGGCAAAAGTATATAGAAACCATATATTTTTGGAATCAATGTGAATAAAAGTCTGGAAGTGACATTTCATAAACCGGAATTTGACATTTATATCCCTTATTTCTTGAAGTCATGTATAACTCATAAACTAAGTCTTCTGTGCACGGTTTAATCAATTTTACGCAAAAATATAATTGTTCAATCGTCAATTGTTTATCTCTCTGTGTGTTTTGATTCAACAATATAGCTGCTCATTAAATGCCGTTTTTTAAAGCCGAGGTTTAGCGATTGCCATCTTATTGTAAAGATTCAACAACTAAAAAACAACATGGATATTGAGCACGTGTATTACATATACAATCATATATTAGTTTATTTAAATGACAGATCCACGTGTATTGCGATCACCGGATTGTTACGGTAAATATGTCGGCGAATTAGTAACTGGAACCAAGCAATTTAAAAAAAAAGTAAACTTCTTCGAAATGTTGACAAAGTTAAAAACTTCTTCAGAAAAAAAGTGTATGTACATAAGTTTTCATAATGAAAACTTTCCATTTAGTTATAAAAACCATGTGCATAATAATTTTTTTAATTTGAGGTTTCATATGACTTTGATAAAATATTTAGAAACCAAATATTTACTGAATCAGTACGAAGAAACCCAATATAGTGGGAGATATTATGGACATAATTGTGCAAATCGTGATACAAGAATGAAATTTGGTATAAAGGTTGACTAAATGATAATTAAGTAAAATCAGGAGTTGGCCTTCAAAAATTTTCATTTTTTCAAGATGGCCACCGATCATTTTGCAAATGGCATCATTTCCAATTGGCTACATTTCGTAAATCCTTGAAAGCTGTGTTATAGGTATAATCTAATGTATGTTTTGATAACATGTAAATCACAGTTCCTAAAGGACGACGAAACAACACATAAATGACAAAAAAGAGTGACTTCCGGTTCCAAAATAGCGGCAAAAGTTTTGAAAATGTATTTTTTTTTTATAATATCCATCAACTTAACAAGTGATAACATATTCTTTATTAAGTCCACATGCCTAGATCTGTTAGAAATACAGGTTGGTTATCTTATAATTATCTGACAGTGGCCAGTATACAAACCCGTACAAGGAAGGACAGAACGGTAGCATTTACAGTTGTCAACACAGCCTGATTATTTGCCTTCGCATTTCATAAGTTCCTGACAGGAGGATAAAACGGCAGCCGAAGAAGTCCTTTTTGGTTTCCAACTGTGATCGATTGTTTTCCTCATCCAACCCCAGTGTTAATGACTATAGGTACATGTCGAAAACATAAATCAGGCTGAGCCAAAACTTGTCCTCCTTGGTATGCTTCTCTTTGAATGTGCTCCAAGAAAAAAACTCTTGTAGGCGGAACTGCACCACAATGCCGCTGCTTCCTGGGTAACAATTAACATTACGTCTCGTTAACAGCAAATGTTGATGTTGTTCTGTCATATATGATGCAAACAAATGCTTCCATGATGTCCATGTATGTGTCTTTATACTTCAGCGAAGAAGAAATGAACGTCCCTTACATCTTGAAATACTTCCCATGTCATCTAAACTGACCTATTCCCTTTCCCACGAAAAACAGACAACGTATCACATCCACTGAGTGCATGAACGAAAGGAAGAGTAGCTACACGAGAACCAAACGCATTTAATATGTCACGTACAGGAAGCAATAAAAATCTTCATTCCTGCCAAAACCTCTCCACAGTTTGTTCCCCCATATTTTAAGAGTGCTGCAACTCTTAATACTACTACATCTGTGTCAGTGCTACCTCAATTTACCGTTCTACAACAATTTTCATAATCATGCCGAACATGGACAAACATTCGTGTATCTGCTTCTCCATGATAACAAGGGGTAGCTGGAAAGTATCCTTATTTGTCTCTAAAGAAGCAATTCTGTCGGCAAGAAACTTGACAAATTTTGTTTTGTTGTCATCTTCACAGAGAAAACCCCAGTCCCCTGGTGTTCTACCAGAACCAACACCTTTTCGTCTAGCATAAGAACCTTGCTTTTGTCTTGTCAAATTTAGCCTTCAAATTATTCATTTAGTAAACATCAAATACACTGTCTGCTCTAGAATACTTATCATTGCAAGATTTTATGTAAGGCAGTTTGACATCATTTGCAAAATCATCATCAAATATTGTTGCCCAACAAGGTGACCTGGAATAAACCATTGCCGCTCCACCAACGATAACTGCGTCAGAATTTGGAATCAGCAAATAGCAAAATGTTTCAAGTATACCCAGTTACACCGATTTAATAGCACTGTCTTAAGTGACATCCTGAGACAAAAACGGAGGAGCAGTGTTTTTTATGGATAAAGAAGTATTCCAAGTCAATTTGTCTACTGTGACAAGAAATAATAGTCTAGAAAAGATATCGCAATCACTTTAAAGGTTCTCTAGCTTTGTTTTTGACAGTTTGACGTTTACAGTTTTAATTTACGGACATAATAGGAAGTAGTTCTTTGTAATCTGGTTATAAGAAACAGGTTCTCTTTCGTTTTGCATTTGCTTCAAACGATCTTCATATTGTTTGCCTTCCATCTTTTTAAAGAAACCTTTTGTATTTTTGTAGAGTGTTCATTAAGTCGTTCATCTGTTATAGAACGCATCAAACCACTAGATCTTTCAAATTCATCGGATAGTCTACTGACTTCTGGTCCAGTTAAGATCAATTTGTCTAAAAGGGATCTGCGGTTTAACCTATGACAACAACATCGCCCTTCACAATTGCATTATTCTGTTCTTTTGGCTGATCAATTGTGCTATAAGAAAAAATATTTGCTGATCTTACGTCCAGTGAAAATCAATTGCCACCTGTGGGTGATGTTAGAGAAGGAAAGACATATCTCGGAGAAGGTCGGTAACGATCGAGCACAATTTACACGATCAGGATCTAAATAAATACGGCATCATGCTTTATATGGACTTTTTGTACAAAATCCGACTCATGAAATGAGCATACTACCAAATGCACAAGAAGTTCTTATTTTATGATTGAACGCCAGGAATTTAACTGTGGTCGAGATGATTTCATTTCGTTACACCAGTCTAACAAATCATTGAACGTCACAGAGTCATGACATGATTATATTTCTGTGTTTAGCTTTCTTAAGCCGATATATACAAGTCAAGCAAAACACATACAGTTATCTGATGCGCGTGTCTAGTCTTAGGTACATTAGTTTAAACAATATTTTATTCAATCAAATTGAATTGAATTGGGCAAAAGGCATAGCCTATGTAAGCCCTCTCTGCAAAACAAGGTACAATATGTTACATTCAAACAAAGCAATACATACACAAACATAATGACAAAACATAATTTTTTTTCTCAAAAATACCTCTTAGCTGACTGGAATAATGTAACTCAAATCAAAATTAAGACTATTTTAAAAATGCTTCAAAAGTTAACTCAGAAAAATAAGAAAAAATAAACTAATATGAACAAAGTTTTAATATTCTAGGTAATAAAATCCAACATTGATTTAGAGGTCTCCCATTAAATTAAATGGTCTCCAGTCAGCTATTTAAAATAATAAATTCAATAACTAATTTTTGAACATTTGAACATACATACAAAGACCCTGCCGTTCTAGGTGTTGCAATATTGGTTTGAGTGAGTACAAATGTCCATCCACTATCACGTAATATATCACCCATAATTAATAACAAGTCATTTCCATGTGCAATTCACCTCACATGACGATAAACTTATCTTCTCCGTACAAATCAGGCCATTCCCACTGAATAGTAATCATCAAAAGTGGCTGATCTGCCGTAACTATTGATGTTTCTCCAGTATCGAACACATTTTCACCTTATCCATCGAACACCTGATCATTGTAACTGAATGGGCTTGTTTTTAAACAGTTGCATCATAGATGTTACACTTAGTTGAACAGCTCAAAAAGAGCTCGATTTTTAAAGTAATGAGATGAACTACGATTTATACCAGTGTGCCCTGGTAGTACAGACACATCGCTCTTTGTGTCTATAAATAGTTTGCACATGCGCAAAATTTTAAAATGATTTGTATCATAACCTTGAAACATGTTATCAAACTAAATCATAATATCATTGAAAATCCCAAAACACTTATTTTATAATAAATAGTTCAAATGTCTTTTTAATGAACTTTGATACATTTTCGCGCATGCGCAATCCTTGGATATGTCAAATATTCATTTCTTGTAAATTTTCCACACGTAATGAAGGTAGCTAACAAACTTGATAGCTGTTTTTCACTAAAAGAAAGTAATTTAATTTAAGTATTTTCAAACTGTTAAAGCAGCCATTTTAGAAAAGGCCGTGGCCATCTTGAAAATATGATTTTTTTTAATGGCCAGCAGTTGTTTCTTAAAACGTATACAACAAGGATGCTTTTTGGTAATTTTCATGCTTGTATCATCATTTGCACAATTCCTTCGATTTTGCCTGCTAATATCTTACACTAATATTAGGACGCTAATAGTTACTTACTTTATGGAATAAATTGGAAGCAGCTTCTCCACATTAATATAGAAAAGTGATCTGGAAAGACCTTCAATTGTTCTCTGAACAATTTGTTTTAAATTTAAATTATTTTTATATGAATTTATATGTCATATCAATTTGTGTGTAATCATTTTTGTTTGTCGAAACAATAAGCCGTTTACATGAAGCGACCCCATTGGAAACAAGCTTTAATGCTTTCATTGGTTATCCCTGATAAAATATCAGCAATTTTTGTCATGCACTTAAGGATACTACACTCATAAAATGCCAATATATTTGACCATATATGTGTTGGTACTGTCTTTATGTATCGGATATATTGTGTATTGTAATAGTTATTGAAAAAAATATTAATATTATTACAAGTAAACATTTCCTTAAAATAGATTCGATAGGCTATGTATAACTAAACTTTCTGTTTGAAGTTAACTTCGATCTTTTTTTATTCCAGTATATGAAATCCAGACTATGTTGATTCACACGATATTTTTTAGATAAATAACATTATTTCAAAAATAGATTCCTTGATGTACCGATCCACTTTTATATGTTATTATGACTTCCAAATTGTATGCCTAATATATATATCACAACTTTAAAGTCTCCCAAATTAAAGTAAGTGTGTATCAATTTTCAAAAAGATAAGATTTTTCTTAAATAGATATCATGTTTTCTGTTTTTGTCAACGAACTTTTTTTTAAGTCAAATGAAACAATGTTTAGGTAAAATTTCAGTTCTTTACTTTTTCAGGAATTTTTTCCTTACGTTCCAAAACATTACGTTTCAATATTAATATTCAGTTTTACTTAAAAGGTCAATACAGCCTTCCTTGAATTGCTATGGATTTTATTAATATAAGTTTATTGTTGTTTGTTTGTTTTTTTGTCGAATTTGCGAATAGTAAATAGAAAGAAGTCCGATAGGTTTTAGTACGAATCCCAATAATTGTTAAATATCATTAATTAATTTATTTCCTGGGGTTTCTGGTGTTATAGACATGCATGTAATACCTCATATCATTTTAATCATATTGTGTCTTGTCGATGTGCATATTTTTATAGTTCGTTCTTATGTTGTACTGTTATTCTACTGTCCCAGGTTAGGCATGTTAGGGGAGGGTTGGGATCCCGCCTGTAATTCAGTGGTTGTCGTTTGCTTATGTGTTACATATTTGTTTTTCGTTCATTTTTTTACATAAATAAGGCCGTTAGTTTTCTCGTTTGAATTGTTTTACATTTTCTTATCGGGGCCTTTTATAGCTGACTATGCGATATTGGCTTTACTCATTGTTGAAGGCCGTACGGTTACCTGGCAATAATACCACATCTCCTTTTTAGCTCACCTAGCCCAAAGGGCCAAGTGAGCTTTTCTCATCACATGGCGTCCGGCGTCCGTCATCGTCCGGCGTCGTCCGTCGTCGTCCGGCGTCGTTAACTTTTCCTCTGAAACTACTAAGCCAAATTTAATTAATCTTAGCCACTATAATCATTGGAGTATGTAGTTTGAAAAATGAGTCCGGTGACCCGGCCAACCATCCAAGATGGCCGCCATGGCTAAAAATAGAACATAGGGGTAAAATGCAGTTTTGGGCTTATAACTCAAAAATCAAAGCATTTAGAGCAAATCGGACATAAAAAAGTTGTTTATCAGGTCACGATCTACATGCCATGACATTTTCAGATGAATCGGACAACCCGTTGTTTGATTGCTGCCCCTGAATTGGTAATTTTAAAGAAATTTTGCTGTTTTTGGTTATTATCTTGAATATTATTATAAATAGAGATAAACTGTAAACAGCCATAATGTTCAGCAAAGTAAGATTTACAATTAAGTCAACATGACCGAAATGGTCAGTTGACCCCTTTATGAGTTATTGCCCTTTATAGTCAATTTTTAACCATTTTTCGTAAAATTTAGTATCCTTTACAAAAATCTTCTCCTCTGAAACAACTGGGCCAAATTAATCCAAACTTGGCAACAATCATATTTGGGGTATGTTATTTAAAAAATGTGTCCGGTGACCCGACCATCCAACCAAGATGGCCGCCACGGCTAAAAATAGAACATAGGGGTGAAATGCAGTCTTTAGCATTTAACTCAAAAACCAAAGCTTTCAGAGCAAATCTGACAAGGGGGGAAATTGTTTATCAGGTCATGATATATCTGCCCTGAAATTTTCAGATGAATAGGACAATCCGTTGTTGGGTTGCTTCCCCTGAATAGGTAATTTTAAGTAAATTTTGCTGTTTTTGGTTATTCTGAACATTCTTTTTCTTACAATTGTTTCAATTTATAAGGAACGTGGCCCATTAGTTACTGAGGAAAATATTTTTTTCAACTTTACAAAATTATTTAAAATTGACTATAAAGGGCAATAACTCCCTAAGTGGTCAACTGCCCTATTGGTCATGTTGACTTATTTGTGGAACTTACTTTGCTGAACATTATTGCCGTTTATAGTTTATCCCTATCTATAATAATATTCAAGATAATAACCAAAAACAACAATATTTCCCAAAAACTTTCCAATTCAGGGGCAGCAACCAGTTGTCGGATTCTATTGAAAATTTCAGGGCAGATTTTGACTTGCAAAACAATTGAACCCAACGTCTGAATTGCTATTAATGTTTTGGTTTCAGAGTTATAAGCCAAAATCTACATTTTACCCCTATGTTTTATTTTTAGCCATGGCGGTCATCTTGGTTAATTTGCAGGGTCACCGCACACATTTTTTAAACTAGATACCTCGATGATGACTATGGCCAATTATGGTAAAATTTGGACCTGTTTTAGAGGAGAAGATCTTTGTAAAAGATTAAAAAAATTAGGAAAAATTAGTAAAAAAATGACTATAAAGGGCAATAACTCCTTAAGGGGTCAACTGATCATTTTGCGATCACCCCTAGTTTTTGGTGGGGTTCGTGTTGTTTATTCTTTAGTTTTCTATGTTGTGTCATGTGTACTATTGTTTGTCTGTTTGTCGTTTTCATTTTTAGCCATGGCGTTGTCAGTTTGCTTCAGATTTATTAGTTTTACTGTCCCTTTGGTATGTTTCGTCCCTCTTTTAGTCATATTAACTTCTTTTTAGAGCTTACTTTGCTGAACATTATTGCTGTTTACAGTTTATATCTATCTATAATAATATTCAAGATAATAGCCAAAAAAACGGTATAATTTCCTTAAAATGGGACAGCAACCCAACAACCGGTTGTCCGATTCGTCTGAAATGTCAGGGCATATATCTCTATCTGATTAACAATTTTATCTATGTCAGATTTTCCCTAAATGCTTTGGTTTCAGAGTTTCAACCCAAAATGTACATTTTACCCCTATGTTCTTTTTTTAGCCATGGTGGCCATCTTGGTTGGTTGGCCAGGTCACGTCACACATTTTTTTAAACTGAATACCTCAATGATGATTGTGGCCTAGTCTGGTTTAATTTGGCCCAGTAGTTTCAGAGAAGATATTGTAAAAGCTAACGACGGACGACGACGACGACGACGGATAACGGACGACGAACGCAAAGTGATGAAAAAATGTAACTTGGCCCTTCGGGCCAGGTAAGCTAAAAATGATGAATAGAGAATAAATGGGTGGTAAAATATCAAGAATACGAAAAAATAGGTAACAAATGTAAGAATAGAGAAATGTCTTAAAAAAAGAGAATTCAAAAATGAAAAGTCTCTCATTCAGACCCTTACATTGTCTTCACAGGTAATATATAAACGAAAGTACAATGTAATAGCCTTGTAAAATAATTGAATTTACTTAAAATATGTAAAATTGTTGGTTATTCTTACATGACAAACTGAACGTTTTGGCATTCGACTAAATTATAAATCAGCAGGTTTTTAGGAAGCTTCAAATTTTTTCCTTTACGTGAAACAAATACATGTACCTACCAATTATAATTGTTTGTATTTTGTACAACTTCTCGTCTTTAGTTAAATAAAGCATTTGAAATCGAATGTCTACTGTGTACTCTATTCTTCCATTTTTTAATTATACATGCGGCTGAATCATTATAAAATTTTCCTGTCAGTCTACCCCGAATATAGTTGCAGTAAACTATTTGATTTGAAGAGAACTTAAAGACGCAGGGATTTGAAATATTATTTGAGAGTAAGTAATTTCTGGTCAAATACGAAATTGAAGTTTATCAAACAAATAAGGAGGTGTTGTATGATTGTCAATGATACAGCTATCTATCAGATTTTAAATAAAGTTGTTGTAAGAAATTATAGGCAACTGTACGGCCTTCAACAAAGAGAAGCCCATACCATATAGTCGGCTGTAAAAGGCCCCGATATGAAAAATATGAAAAATATTTGAGAACTACTTTGAATTTTTTCCTTATTCTAAATGACTCTTAATAAGCGTAAATGGAGAAGGAAGTTATCGCTATTTGTTATTTTGTGATTTAACAGCACACTTCGTGAATGTTATATTTCATAGTGAGATGCAGGTTGGTTCTAGAATGACGCGAGATAGCCTTTACAAAATCAAAATAATTATAAGCGATGTAAAACATCACAGTTATCTTTCTTTACATATAACATGTCTTGCTAAGTTGCTTTATTATTCAAAATAATAGGGGAGTAGCATTTTGAGACAAGATTTGTCGACCAATATGATATTGGTAAGACTTGCAAATCATGACAATTTAAAATTCCATACCTAAGAGAAAAAATCAAACAAAACTAAAACAGTAACTTTGTTGCTTAGAAAAACTATCATAACCAGAAATTATACATGTTGCAATTCAGAAATTCGTCTGTGCCAAGCATTAGCTTTTCCCATCGGGTTCAGTTGGGAAAGTTTTCGACATAATGGTAGGTGTGTATTCACGATGACAGTTGTAGAATGTACCTTAAGTTTCATATATAATATAAATACTCTGTTCTTGAGATTAAAGTTGTTTTGAAGGATGCTAGCCTACACAAAACCAGGAACACCAAAACAAATTAAAAAACAATTGGAAACAAATCAAACATAAAAGATACATCTACATTTGTACCATCATCTCCAATTTTCGATTCTCTTTCGTATATTTTCTAATTTTTTTTTCAATGAAGTGAGATTTGTTTTATTTCGTTGCAATCTACAAACTGACAAGTATATATCGCATCAATATGGTTGTATATTTATGTTTTTGATTGCTCTGCCACACTTTATAAAGCTTTTATAGTTTCGTTTGATATTCACGCCATATTGAAATTGTTTTTAACAACTATCGGTTCTGATTAGTTATTCGACTGTCTTCAATAAGATATAATAGAATTTGGAATATGCTCCAGATAGGATAAGATACAATATAGTGTTTGGACATGCAAGACCAGACTAACATAATTGCTTCGTTTTGGTGCAATTTAGGATACAGCAAAGTATCTTTTAAAATCATTAGATTTCGATTTATTTCAGCATGCCAACAAACGGTCTTCTTAATATACTCAAAATAATTCACCTTGTTACATACGCATTTGAAAGAAAACAATTGAAATAAATTTCATATGTAAGGTGTTAACACACAAGTGTTTTTTTGAAAATTAATCTTCAAGCGACTATTTAAAAAAAAACAGGATATCCACCAAATATTATAGGTACCTTAACTATATTTTTTTTAATCTTAGCAATGCGTTATATTCATAGTTTGAATTTTGTACATACTCTTCAAATTCAAATCATTGTATAGTATCAAAATGTAAAAAAACGAAATTTTGGTTTAAATAGAGATTAATACATGGCCTTTTCCATATCAGCCTGGGCATCATCCCGAGACCCCCATATCAGCCCGAGACGGAGTTATATTAAATACTGATTTAAATTGTTGAAAAATCCCGTTCTCTGAACAAGGACCAAGTATAAAATGGACCTGGTATTTGTTCGTCATCTATTATAGTCAGACGATCGGGGAGGGATGTCTGATGCATTTCGCCTTCTTTTCAGTCGTATTTAGCCAGTTTTATATTACATTTGTACGTTTATATAAGTAATTATGAGTAGAAAACAAATATATCGAAGAATTGATTGGAATTTATAGAAACATTTTTATTGTATGTTTTTTACTTATCATGACTTAAATGCACGAAAAATATAAAAATTTTGCTGCATAAAGTTAGAGTCCTTTGTTCCGTTTTTTTTTGTGCATCGAAATTCAGCAGCAGTTACAGAGGAGTGCATACGGCGTTCGTTCCATTAATTGAAAAAAACTGTTTGCTTAAAACCGGAAAAAAAATTACCTCGCGAGTATTTCACCATTTTAGTCAATTACGCTCCTCCCTTCTCCATATACTTGATTGGTTCCTGAAAATGGGAAGGATTGAGCCCATAAAATACTAGAATAAGGCACATATTCAAATGTAAGATTTTGTCAACAAAAGACCCCCACTACAGGCAGAAAAAAAAGTTGAATTTGGTATTTATTGAATACAACAATTTGATCACAATAATAAGAATGAAAATGAACAAGGTTATCATGCCTTGCCCAACTAATATGATTATTTATAGACAGTGTCGAAAATTGTTCAACGATGAGGTGGAAAACATATATTTATAACTTAATATATGACCACACCATAAAGATGATTCGTTTGTAAAATATGCCGTGATTAGATATCACAAAGGTTGGTTTGTATAATAGGACAAAACAAAGATAATATAATGTTATTATGTGACAATAATGTTAACATCGTATCAGTATATACAAGTTTGATTACCCTATCCAGATATAAGTATATATAAAGGCCACGTCAGCAATAACCATACACGTTTTATTTCAAACAGGGCGGTAAGCATACTAAGGTTATCATTTTAATTTCGAATTGTTTACTTATAACCAAGAAGATAAAGAAAGTAAGACATATAAAATTATTTTTTTGTAAATATTCGCCTGTGAACATGTACTTTTTTCTATTAAAAAATCATCTTTCGTTTTTGTCTTGCCAGAAGGTTTTCGATTATAACTGTTGTAACTTTACATTTGGTCATGGTGAATCGTTTTTTTTTTTTCCATGTTTTTGGGTATAGGTTTTGTTTATTGAAGACTATACTACTCACATCATTTTAGTAATGTTATCACAAAATGTATGGCTGAAGTTCTGAAATATCGGAAGTGACTCAAACTATAATAAATAGAGATATAAGGTATTACCACCTTTTTATCCCTTAATATGTAGCCTAGGTAAGAGACATAGTTTAAGGTCACCAAAGTTTGACCATTTTATTTTATATCGTATATCGTAAGATTGTTACCTTCAACAGAAACTTTAAAAGCCAACAAATTTATAGGTACAGAGACGAGTTACAGAAATATTGCAAAAAAAGGACACAAAAGCAAAAAAATCCCCAAACCCATCTTAATTCAGCCAATATTGTATGCGATCTTTGACACCTTAATTTCATTATAATCTAGAAAGGAGGTATGAAGGAATTTGACATTTCAAAAAATTGGATAATCATTCACGACTCTGAAAACAATATTGGTTATATTAATAGATAAACAGGTTATTATAATCTCAACACATACTGATGTATTCTTCTTACGTTTTAGTCTCGTTGATATCTTGTTGTGTCATTATTTCCAAAATATGTGATACAAGTGGTAAATTTCAATAAAAATAAATAATGTTATAATCAAACTTTACTCTGTGAAAAATGTGTATTTACAATAAGTAATTTTCGAAAAATCAAATTTCAAATTTATTACTAATCAACTCTGTCTTTTTAGCCAAAATTTGGAAAAATGGGAGAGGGATACAAGAAATAAATTTACCGGAAACATTAACATCTCATATCCTATTCTTTTTTTTTTTAATTATTTCTTGGATATGTTTTTTTATTAGTCATTTATAACAAAGAAGTGGAAAAACTATGCCTTTTATTCTTAAAACAGAGAAAAATCACAAATTTACAAAATTGACAGCATGGTATATGTGACACAAAAAAGCATCAACATATTGTTATCTTTCTATACAAATTCCTACCAATGGATTTTTAATTTAAATTTATTCAGATTGTTCCACTTCATCTGTATTAAAAGTATGAAAAAAAGTTTAATTCCGGAACTGTGATTTTGTTTTAACGATATTAGCCAAAAAAAGGTAAAACTTGATGAACAATGTGAAAATCATTAAAATTCGGTACTTCCAAAGGGCCGTAGCAAAAAAAGAAGTGCACCACCATAAGATTTAGTCTTCACGAGCTATATTTGTTTGTCCAGTCATATAAACTTAAAAATCAGGTTAAGAATAAAAGTTTAATTGTAGAAATGTTTGGCTTCTGAGAGATGTACATCCATAAGTGCAAAAAGGGTACTTAGAGGTGATACATATATCTATAAGACAAATGCATTTTACATATTTTTGTCAAAGTTCTTGAAAAACAGATATAAACAAAGGCTTTATGCAAATGTTGTTTTTTTTTTAAATAAAAATATTTGGCTAATGCCTCTGCTAAAATCTGAATACAATTGATAATATCTAAGCAAATTGTAGGCTTTTTCGTCAGATTAACAGATTGTGTGGGTGCAAATGAGACAACTCTCCATCCAAGTTACAATTATGAATAAAATATTAAAGGTCAAAGTACGGTCTTAAACGCAGAGCCTTGGCTCACACTGAACAGCAATCTACAAAGGGCTCCAGAAATGACTACTGTAAAATTATCCAAACGGGAAAACCAACAATACAATATATACAACAAATGAGAAACAAGAAACAGTCCTATACCAGATAAAAAAAAACGACAACCACTGAACATAAGGTTCCTGACTTAGGAAATGTGCAAATTATTGCATCGGGTGTTAAAGATTGAATGGGTACCAACCTGCATCCTTCCCTGAAACAATATTGAAAATCACAACATAGAAAGACACACTATAAAATATCAACTGAAATGGCTTCACTAAATCAAAGACATATTAGCACAAGTGATAATACAATTTTAAAACAAATTCAAAATCAAAGACTTAAAAGGTTGCAGTATCGTTCCCTCTCCTTTATCAAAACATCGACAACTATATATTTTGGGACATCTAAAAGGGTGCATGGCACCAAATATATCTTTGATAACTAATGTAAATGTTTTCAGAAACGTTATTTTGTAGCATGGAAAAGGTCTTCTGAACAATAGCCTTAATTAAATTTTATTATCTTTCAGTTTTGTGACATGGCCTCATCCTCCACAAATTGTTATGTATGTGACCTCCGACACATCAACAAACCATCCATATTCTGGTGTACGGAATGTGATGAAGGGCTTTGTCAAGAATGTCAGGAACACCATAGTTTATCCAAGGGGACAAGAAACCATATCACCATAGCAACTGCGGAATATCAAACATTACCTAGTAATGTACTACAAATCACTCAATACTGTAACACACACAAAGAAAGATTTATAATGTATTGTCGTAAACACGAATGTGCCTGCTGCAGGAAATGCATTGTCGAAACTCATAAAGAATGCCGGGATATCGAAAATTTAGAAAACGTCATTCAAAATGTAAAAACATCAAGTGCCTTCTCCGAAATTGAAGAAACTTTAATCGAAGTAGCAGAAAATATAAAGAAAATCTGTCAACATCAGCAGAAAAATCTGTTGAATTTGAAAGAAAATAGAAAACAAATCGAAAATAAAATTCAAAAGACCCGAACAAGAATCAACAACCTACTAGAAAAATTACAAGAGGATTTGATAAAACAACTTAATGATGTCGAAGAAACAGAGAACTCGAAAATTTGTCAGTTGTTGTCATCACTAGAACAGAGAGAAAAAGAAATAACCAAATACCAGGAAAACATTGCAAGCATTAAACAACACGCCTCAGACCTTCAGATTTTTCTTTCACTTAAGCAAATCGAACAAGAAATTAACATAAATGATAAATTCCTACAAACCGTAGTGGAAAGTGAGCATTTGAAGCAATGCCATCTAGTATATAGAACCAACATTGCTATTCAAGATATCATGTCCAATATCAAAAGTTTTGGAGAAGTACAGATTGAAACTAAACCATGTGACATCGGTCTTAGCGGAAAGAAGACCAAACAAGCACAGATAATAGTTTCAACAAAATCTATTGAGAATATAAAGCTAGAAATGCTCAAGACAGTAGCAACTCAAGGAAAATTCATCGTCGGATGTTGCCTGATACCAGATGGTAGAATGGCTTTTACCTATTACTTTTGTAAAGTTAAAGTATTCAGGAATACAGGGTTTAAAGACTTTGAGGTGGATATGCCGTGTGCTGTACACGATGTACTGTATATAAGAAAGGACGATACATTAGCCGTAACATCTGGCGATTCAAGGAAGCATTGTATTTTTATTATAAATGTGGAAAGAAAAGAAATAACGAAGACAATTTCACTAGATTCGGATATTTATGGCATAGCTCTGATAGAAAATAAACTAATATATTCCGGTAAAAACAAAGGAATCCGAATGATCAATCTTTCCGACGAGTCTGTAACTGACATAGTCTCAGACAGAATGCCCTATTGTGAATACACCGCAACATTTCGAAACCAAATATATCACACCTACTCAGAAACAGATACTATTACATGTTACGATCAACAAGGTAAACCACAATGGACATTCAAAAATGAGAGCCTTCTAAAGTATCCTCGTGGTATTGATGTAGATATTGATGGCAATGTGTACGTGGCGGGAAGCAGTTCAAACAATGTTGTAGTTATCTCTCCTGACGGACATAGCCATCGAGAAGTTTTGGCAGCAAGTGATGGTCTAAAGTATCCTAATTCACTTTGTTATGATAATTCAAAGAAGCAGCTGCTAGTGGCAAACTTTCATAATGAGGCACACTTGTACGGTTTTGTCCGAAACGTGTTTAGATAAGCTTTCATTTATCAATTTTGATCGTCAAGGCTACGGTCGGGTTGTTGTCTCTTTGACACATTCCCAATTTCCTTTCTCAATTTTAGATGTACACTTTTTTCGATAAAATTCAATAGACATATATTATGTGATGGAATTATCTTAATGTATTAAGTATGTTTTTCTTAGAATTTTTATAGACAAAATAAGAAAAAAGAACCATTTTACACTACCCTTTCTTTAAAAAAGTGATGAATTATAAATTACAAAGTTGAAAAATATTGAGGATTCAGAAAAAATATAAAATATCTTCTAAATTTAAACCTTATTTGGGCAAGTGATATGTTTCCATAATGAAACATATTATTATCAGATAATTATTTTTTTTATAACTATATATGGAGATATTATCTGGCATATCTTACATTTATGTTATGAAACAACTATCTACTTGCGACCAAATGTCGTTGATGTTAGCAACTATAGGTTACCTTACAACTTTGGACAATAAGCAAAAATCATACTGTATAGTAAACTATGAAAGCCACAAAATGACAAATGTTAAACAAGATATGCAACGGCCATCTGTTCATCCCCTCTTTACCTAGGACAGAGGAATATGAATCAGCTTTAAAATTTAATTGGAAAGGGGTCCACTTGTTCAATCTCAATATAGAAATTTAAGCATGAAATATAAGATTCAGGGACAAACCATTTGAAGTATTTCAAACGTACAAAGTGTTAAGCCATATGCTTATCTAACTGAATATTTACATTAAAAGTTTGTGTATCATTAATTTCATCTCCCTTTACAACTTATAGACTGTTTAAAAGAAGTGATAACTAAATTATTAGTATTTGCTATCATGTGAATAACATAATTAGACGATACTTTAAAAAACGAATTGTGGTTTCATGGATATTCGTACCTGAAAAGAGAGTGGGTTTTTTCTCAACACTGCTATTTCTGAAAATGTTTCTTCTTGTTTGTTTCTTGTGCAACTCGATGCAGGGGACATAGAAACATCGGGCGTGGGTCCGTTCATATATCTATCAACCGGCATATGCGTCCTTCAGTCCGATTTTGCTAGTGCTCTTACTTATACAATTCTTGCCAGAATTGTATAACATTGTATCATATGTTTATATCAGCAATGTCTTAGACAAATACGAAAATCAGTGCCAATCAATATATGAGCCGCGTCGGATAGAAATCGACCGTATGCAACTCGACGTCAAACCGAGTAACGTTACGGTAAAGTTTCACAAGTTTTCATACAGGTAGTTTCTGACGTTATAAAAAAGATAACATGTCGCTATCTTACAAAACTACATGTTCTGAAAAAATTATTGTGGGGACATTTTTGGTCGGACTTTAATAATAGAAGCAGAATTGTCACAGTTATATTTGTTTATTTGTATAGATTTTTGTTGTAAAACGTTTTCAATTTTTGATAATATAACCAGTATTGCTTTTGTTCAGAAATTTCTGTATTTCAACGAAAAACTGTTATACATGTTCATATCATGAGAAACAAAAGTAATGGACGACAAAACTATCGCAATTTTTTTTAGTGGGGTTTTATAAGAAATTTGTAAAAAAAATATAGATATCTACGGGGAAACCATACAATGTTAATCTGATTGAATCAGGCCTTTAGCTAACATATATATAGGACAAAACTAGTATATTATTTCTGATAAGTTTTGTAAAAAATGCCAATAATTTTTCACTGAAACCGCTTTATCCGGTCCGACATAAACATTTCCAAATTATCTGGGAACCGTCACCTGCGTGTCGGGTGTCGTCTGCTTTAATAAAAAAAATGTTCCTGAATCCTGTCCTTTTCCAAATTACATATTTCTCAACCTAAGCATCAGTTTTGGCTAACAGAAATACATTGTTTTGCTAAGGTATGTATTTCCTTTTACGTTCTATATATTGAACTATTTTTACGTTCACGATCTATTTTGACATTTTATACAAAGTGAAAGTACTATCTATTTTAGTAAAACTTATTTTCATTTCGTTCAGTGGCATAACACCAGTCTGAAAAAATAATTGTATACAATTCTTAAGCTTAACTAAAGTACTAAACTACTAAAGTAATATTCTGAAAAACTATTTCTGGTAGTTTAAAACGAAATGTGTGCTGTATTGCAAAATTTTGCTACACACAGTGACACACGCATAAACAAAATTAAGTCAAATGTTATTCATATCATTGTACCTTTGCATTTTGAAAAATCTAAAACGAAACAACAAAACGAATATACAATATTCAACAAAGACCAAGACGTGCTCTAGGTGGATTTTTTGTACTATTTGCGTGCAATGTATCTGTTCTTATCTATTCAGAAATTTAGAAATGTTTTGCGTGTAATTTATGTTCAATGTCTTCAATGACATTTCTATTTAGAAATTGTCAGAAAGAGGGAAACATTTGCATAATACATGTGTAAATGCATTTCGAAAACTAATATTGTTTACATAAATAAGGCCGTTAGTTTTCTCGTTTAAATTGTTTTACATTGTCTTATCGGGGCCTTTTATAGCTGACTATGCGGTATGGTGACCTATGGTTGTAAATGTTTGTGTCATTTTGGTCTTTTGTGGAGAGTTGTCTCATTGCCAATCATACCACATCTTCTTTTTTATAATAACTTTCAAATTAAAACCTTTTAAACCTCCTTTTTCATATCCCGACAACTTTAAAATTAGTATTCGGGCAATAAAATTCCCGATCTATGCATCCGTGGGTCTTACAATGTTGCGTCCGTCCGTCCGTCTGCGTAATTAAGGTAATAATTTCGAAAGATGTAAACTGTGATGTCGGATTAATAAATAATAAACCAAAATTTCATCTAAAAAAATCCGTTTATTTTGAAATTTGAACTACTATAATTTAAATAGATAGTATTTGAGATTTCGATCTACCTGTCACAAATCACTGGTGATCTCTAATGGCGCAAAGCGCGACAACCAGTCGTATAGAAAAATTCTCCTGGTTCAATTTGTCTTTAATTTCATTCCTTTTTAATGTTGTAGTAAATTTCTGAAATGGACTGGTTCAATAACATAGGATGCAAAGAACTAAAAAATGAAGCAGTTGCCGATTTTGAACAATACTTAAGGTCAATACCAGGGTTTTTTTAATCAAGCAATAATGAACTGAATGTGTCTGATAACAGCGATTCCGATATTGAAAATGACGAATCTGATATTGGAAATACATGTGACACAATTCAAGCTAGGGCCAGGGAATTTTATTCCACTTCCGTCAATCAAGATCAATCGGAAAATACATGTTCACTTAATGAAAATGATGAATTAAAAATCCTTCCCGACTTCGAATAAATGCTCTATTTGCTAACGACTGTAATTGTACAAAAAAATGTTTAACAAAACTTTCCACATTCAGAGAACAGGCCTATGTGGTATCGTTATCTGTTTGTGAATTTACAAAAGCATAGCGTGACTTTATTTGGTTTTTAAATTAGAATTTTTTTAAATAATAGGCTCGGTTTTCAGAGAAGAAAAGAGAGAACGAAAACAATACCGATATTCTTTTCAAGGAGTTGAGATATGCGAGTTCACATGGAGAAATATTTATAACATTTGGAGGAGCGAATTTAAAAGTTTAAAACATCACTTAAATGAAAATGGCGTAACCCGTCGATCTTAGTGGAAGCAAATCGAATCACGGACATTCATTTGAAGTGATTGAAAATACGATAAAATTTATCAAGCGGTATGCTAATGAATTTGATCTCCCTCTCCCGGCTGCGCCTCGGGCAACCGACAATACCCCTACTATTCTTCTACCGAAAGCAAGAAATATGTACACTCCAAATATGTTTTTTTTTTTTTTTTTTTTTTTTTTTTTTTTTTTATAAAATAATGTCTTTATTGCACTTTTCTTTGCTGTTGTAACAAATTACTCGACCTACAGCAGTTGGCCGAGTATCCCTGTGAATTAGTCACTGGATAACCAGGGAATTTATTCAGTGAATTAATATATAAGATCATAGTTTGTTAGTTTTACAGTTCATGGTTATTACATACATTTTACAAACTATATTGTTTCATAATTACGGAAAGTGTACAGTTTTGTCCGGTTTTGTTTCTAAAGATTAAAACTTTATGATCGTTGACCTTTAACCTTATTGATGAAAACCGTTGAAGCTTGTTGATCAATTGTCCGGATTAATTTATATGTTTTATTGATACACACGAACAACTTAAACTTTAGTTAAAAATTACATGTGGTAAGTTTCGACGTTGTAGTTGGAAATTCATTTGATTAAGTGATAAAGTGTGTATAAAAGTATTTTGAGACAAAATTCTGTACATTTTCACAAAGCATGCTGTTTTGGTATATTACCACGTGCTCAGATATATTGTCAACTTTTGCTACACAAATTCTATACATAAAAAAAATATTGTATCTAGCTATTCATGATCATATGTATCTTTTTACATCATTTAAAAATTTGCTGTTTTTAGCATTAATATATATGTTAATTTCGTATGTGTTTAAAAATTCATTTCTGAAAACTGTATTTATAAGCGTCTATGTCTTTTTGTTTATAATTTGATATATGAGTGCTTTTATGAATTGAATATAATAAGACAGTAAGGAAGAGATTTATATCATTATACATAGGATCATGTATTTTATAGCCCAGTACTAAAGTTTTAAAATTAAAAATATGTGACCCAATTTTGATTTTGCTTACAAGTACATATATTTTCTTCCAAAATTCATGAAAGAATTGACATTTGAGAAAAAAGTGTTCGTAATCTTCAGTCACATTACACAAGTCACACATACTTGTTTCTTGTATGTGCCATTGTAGTAATAATTGTTTACATGGTAGGATGAAATGGAGTAATTTCCATCTTAACATTTTATATTTGTTATTAATTAAATAGGTAAAAGTAAATTGAAGCACATTATTTATTGGAGTGATTGATTCTAGATTGAAGATGTTTTTCCATTTGGAGAACCCTAGTGGTCTCTCCTCATTTTTGTTATTTAAATAGTTATATATATCTTTGGATGATAAAATTGAGAAAGGAAATGGTGAATATGTCAAAGCGACAACCACCCGACCATAGAGCAAACAACAGCCGGAGGCAACCAATGGGTCTTCAATGTAGCGAGAATTCCCGCACCCGTTGGATGACATGTTTTCAATTAGTTCTGTTTTTTTGTTAACAATCAAGGACAAGTTTAATTTTGTTTTTACAGAACTTTTCAAAGATTTGTCAGATTTTAATGTACTAACCCATTCTTTTGGAATACAATTTTTCAATTTTAAAAGTTCTGAGATCCAATTGGTTTTTGAGGTTAGTTTCTCCAATATAAGTTTTTGTGATATGAGTCCTTTTTGGTCAATTATATCATTAATGAAAATAATACCATCTTTTATCCAATTTGGGTAAACTAAACATTTTCCTTTAAATTTTATATTTTTATTACCCTACAACATTTGCTGCATAATATTTCTAAAATTTATGATAGGTGTAATTACTTGTTGGTGTATTATATGCTTCATACCAGCTCTTTAATATGTTCAAGTAAAATGTGGGTAGAACATTACTTAAATTAGGTAATGATTTTATGTTGTCATGCATCATATGAAATATAAGGTTGTTTTTACCAAATTTATTGAAATAATATGTTGGAATGACTTTCCAATTAGCAAATTCTTTTGCCGTTAATCGTTTAACCCATGAAATATTTAGTGCATTTAAGAAGCAATCAATGTCTGTCATTTTTAGACCTCCATTTGTGTAATCTTTGGTTAGTATTGAACGTTTTACCTTTTCTTGTTTATTATTCCATTTAAAATTATATACAAGTTTTTTAAAATCTTTTATGTACATTTGGGGTATTGAAACTACTGAAGCCAAAAATGTAAGATTAGGTAAAATAAGCGACTTAACAACTGTTATTCGTCCTATCATGGTTAAATTTCTTTTTTCCCAATCAAGTATTAATTTTTTTGTCTGTTTCATTGTTTTTTCAATATTTAATTTGTCACATTCACTTTTATCTAATCCAAAGTAAACACCTAGACTTTTAATTGGTTCTTTGCTCCAGTGTATATTTTCAATTTTTTCTTTACAATGTTTAAGTCTACCTAACCATATACCTTCTGTTTTAGATTTATTCAGTTTCAAACCAGAAAGTGTTCTAAATATTTCTATTAGGTTTAATGCTTGGTGTATTTCATTTTTTGAACTGAGAAAGAGTGTTGTCTCATCAGCCAATTGGGAAATTTTTAAACTGTGCGTTTTTTCATCAAGTTAAATTTGAAACCCTTTAATGTTTGAATCTTGTCTTACTCTACAGGCCAGGATTTCAACTGCCATAACAAAAATTAGAGAACTTAACGGACATCCTTGTTTTATACCACGGTGAAGACTGTAGGTTTCTGAAATCCAGCCATTATTAGACAGGCATCCTTTAGTATCATTGTATAACGTTTTAACCCATTTTAAGAAGGAGTGTGGTATTCCAAATTTTAGTAGAGATTCATACATGAAGGGCCATTCTAAAGAATCAAAGGCTTTGGAAAAGTCTATGAACAATAAAACCCCATCTATATTAAATTTTTCTGAGAAGTCTATAATATCTTGAATCTGGCTAATGTTAAAACCTATGTACCGATTTTTTATATATCCATTCTGATCGCTATGAATAATTTTGGACAACACCATCTTTAATCTTTGCGCTAAGGCATAGGCCATAAGCTTAGTGTCTACATTTAATAAAGTGATTGGCCTGTAGTTATCTAATGATAATGGATCATTTTTTTTATATAATAAGGAGATAACACCTATTTTTTGGAGAGTTGTCATTTCTTCTTTTTCATAACATGTATTAAATACTTTCACTGCAGATTCTTTTAGGTATGACCAAAATGTTCGATAAAATTCTACACTGAGACCATCTAGTCCAGGGGATTTATTTAGTTTCATGTTAAATATAGCATTTGTACATTCTTCTAATGTTAGGTTGCCCCCCAATAGTTCACTGTCACTATTGGATAGTGAGTGATCTATCTTTGTTTGACTTATATAATTTTTTTATTTCTGAAGGGTCCGGTTTAGTACTTTTATACAAATTTTGGTAGTAATTTTCCCCTAGAATAAGAATATCCGACGCGTCTGTAACAATATTACCATGGTCATTTCTAAGGGCGGAAATGGTTTTCTTGGTTTGTCTTGATTTTTCAAGACCCAAAAAATATTTTGTGTTTTTTTTCCCTTCCTCTGCCCATCTGACTCGGGATCTAATTTGTGCACCTCTAGTTTCTTTTACATATAAATTTTGTAAATTGTTTTCTACATTATTTATTTCTTTTTTAAGATGTTGAGAATTACTTGATTTTTCATTTAAGAATTTTAACTTATTTTCTAAATGTTTAATTTCATTTTTACTTTCAGCAGCCTTTTGTTTGCAGTATGCAATGGTTACCTCCCTTACTTCAGTTTTGAAAATGTCCCAAGTAACTCGAGGATCATTATTTTTGGTGAGTATTTTTTCTTGATGAGTATCAATTAGTTTAATTATTATTTCTTTGTATTTTGTATCATTCAGTATGCTGTTATTTATCTTAAAGAATCCTTTGCCTTTATTTTGAGCTTTAAGTCTTATTTGTAAAGAGATCGCTTGATGATCTGTATGTGATATTAGTGCAGGTCTTATGTCTGCTGATATTATGTGCGGTCTTATATCTGGGCTTATTAGAAAAAAATAAATTCTGCTTGCAACACTTCTATTGTTTTTTCTTCTCCATGTAAATGACTGCTGTTTTGATTTAGTTCTCTCCAAATATCAATAAGTTTATATTTTTTTATAAGTTGCTTTAAACTGTTAACAGGTTTATTTTGATTATTAGGGCTAATACTTTTTCTATCAAATGAAGTTAAACTTTCATTCATATCACCCCCCATTATTAATATTCCTAAGCGGTCATTGTTAATGATATTGTTTACTTTTTTGAAAATTCGACGAATGTTCGGAGCATATACATTCAGTAGCGTAAAAATATTACCATCAAGTTCTATGTTAATGAGTATTATTCTTCCATCATTATCTCTAGTTTCATTAATAGTTTTATATTTTATGTTATCTTTTATAAGAATTGTTACGCCTCTTGATTGTGAATTTCCGAAACTATGGTAAAGTTTCCCTTTTATCTCATTGTTTATGACATTTTCATGTTTTTCAATAAAGTGTGATTCTTGTATGAATAAAATATTACATTTTTGGTTTTTGCACAATAGGTTTAATCTTTCTCTCTTTTCTTTTTGCCCTAAGCCTTGACAGTTTAAGGAACATATATTTAGTTTTTCACTCATTATAGAGATTAATTATTTTTATATTACACGTCATACACGTATCTTCAGAATTATACAATAGAGACAGAAGGTTGAGCTTAAAAAGTAAATAAGTTGATATCATATTGTTAATATACACACTGAAATTGTTTACAAACACATATAAATTATACACATATAAATTATACACATATAAATAATATAGATAACAGTTGAATTTTATTTCTAAATTACATAGTATCATGTGTTTAAAACCAACATTAATCATGATGATGAATTTTATGTTGTGTGTGATAATCATATACTTGTTCACATGTTTGTTTAAGAAAAAGAAAAAAGAAATCATTATTACGTTTATTTTCTTTTTCAGGTTGATGTGTCTGTTGCATAGAACATGTAGAAGAGATTTTGTATTTTGCGCAAATTTACTTTTGGGATTTTCATGATACACAAATAGGAGTATTTTTCTCACAGCGTTATGAAGACTGTGATTTTGGATATAAAGTAGAAGCATAATGATATGACAACTGAACCATGATGACTGGATTTTCCTGTTCTCTTTGCTCAACAATTTTATTTTGATTTTGAATATCCTATGAATATTGAGAAGGAAGTGTACAAGAAAATTAAATATTTGTGCAGTGTATAATGTACATTTGATTGGATTTAACAAGCATAAAAGTATTGGATTTGTGATAGTATTTGGATTATGTCTGTGTGAAAAAGTGATTCTAGAATTTTCCTGATCTAATCTGAGTGTCTTAGCATAAGGAACTGCTGATGTACATGTATCATAACTCTTTTTATGCATAATGTTTTTTTGACGGATAACGTTTACAAAACATTTGATAGTTGTGATCCAGCTTTTATTATGACATTTAGTTGATAGATATATAGAAATTTGTTTGCCGTTAAATAGATTGTGAATTTTTAAAAGATGAGTGCTTTTCAACATGTTCAATATCAAAAATAAATTACATGTATACATATATTCTTGTATTACTCTTTCATGGGAATATGTATAATCTACTATTATACCATATCCGTTTTTTTGTTTTTTTTTATAATATAGATAAAAACAACAAAAGAGACAAAAATAACATAGATAAATTTACATACACACATGAATATTTACAAAGAAATATTTGGGTGTTGGCCACACAAAAAAAAAAGGGGGAAATTAAAAATACAATTTGTTCTTTAATCATAATACATTGACCTGAATTATATCGTCTTCAAATGAGTTAATGCGCTTTTGGTTTTTGAATAGGGACGGATCGTTCATGGACTTCATCAGTCGGTGTTGTTGCTGGACGCTTTTCACTGCGAGAGTCTGGTGTTCCCGCGCCAAATTGAAACATTGTTGTCTGAATATTTGTTTTTTTGCTGTAGCGTCTCCTGATTTTTTCCTTCGTTTTGTTGTTTTCTTTTTTTTCTTTTTGGGGTTTTCCACTTCCTCCAAAATATCATTGGTTTTATTTTCGAATGAAAACGTCTTTTTGGTGATTTTCTTCGAGGCCTTTCCGAGTACATTTGATAACTTTTTCGGATTGACTTTTGTTGCTGATTTTGAAACTGCTACAAGCATGTTTTCTTCTGGTGTATCATCAATTGACTCAGTGTTAGATTCGTCACTGTCAGTATCACTTTGAGAAGAGCTGCTGCTTTTTGGCTCATTTTCATGAGGCATGCTGTTACTCTCCTTGTTTTGAGCTTCAAAACTTGGACAGTCAGCCTGCTTATGCCCTGGAAGTTTGCATTGTTTACAGACCCAGTCATTTTGACAGTCTCGAAATCTGTGACCATTTTGAAAACATTTATTACATACTAAGTTTTCGTTTGTTGATGGCATTTGATCTTTGTGGAAGACCGTAGCTCTATACTTTCCTATTCTGATAAATCTTGGTAGGGGTTTTTCTAACGGGTCACAAAAAAGAATGCGGTCACCCGTTTGGCATTCTGTCAGCAACCCATCTACTCGGAGTCGTTCTCTGTTTAATTTGTGAACGGTACATTTGCCTTCATTTTCAATGGCCCTCAAAATCTGACCATCGTCTGCAGAACACGGAACGTCTTTGACTCTGACACGTAGGTACAAGAGTGATGAGTATTCACTTGATTTAGGGTTTGTACTATACACGTTAATTAGCTTGTTACCTACAATTATCTTTTTTGTAATGAGAGTTTCTCTGTCATTATCAGAATCTGGGTAGATGCGCCACATACCTCTTACTCGTTGTAGGCCTTTCAGATGGCTCTTTGGTATACATGAGTCAATGGAGTTGTAGAGTTCGAGGTGTGTAAGGAATTGATCTGGGCTGGGTTTCACCTCACCAAAGAGGTCAGTTTCCAGAATAAATACAGGTTTTACAGAGATAAGAGTTTCGTGAATATTGACATGAGGTTCACCATTCAGATAATCTTTAGGTATAAGACCTAGTTTAACTGCATCATTGTAAGTTTTGGATGAATTCGTGTTATGGCTAACATTACTGTCATTTTGTGGTTTACCTGCAGTAGCCATATTGAATTTACTGGACGTATTTTTGTATGAATTACAAGTTCAATTTAACTAATTAAATAGTATATGCACGTCACTACACTTTCATAGGTTTGTTCTGTCGAAAAACAGTCGTTCGAAGTCTTGTATTTACGATTATTTCGTAGATTTGGTAAGAGCTCAAAATTCTCCTTGGATAAGCTTGAGGCCGCTTAGTCAGCTAGTCAGCACTCCAAATATGTTAGTTCATGCGTTAACTCAGAACAACAATATGTTCAACTGAAATTAGTGACAACTCACATATTAATTGACCATATACAGTCTGCGCGGACGGAGCGTGAGTATTATAAATTATGTACACAAAGATCACGAGATGAATTAAAGTTAGCTGAGTCTCCCATAGGAAAGTATAACACTCCATGTTCAAAAAATTTTGAAAATGTTTATTACACTTTTGACTTTTCACAATATGTAAACTTGCCACATTCGTCTCAACAAGTTGGAGCTCTTTACTTTTTATCACCTCGAAAGGTTCCAATATTTGGAGTTTGCGATGAAAACTTTCCAATCCACTCAAATTGTTTGATTGATGAGCAACAAACAATCGGAGAAAATGGAAGTCGGACACATGGACCCAATGCTGTTTTGAGGCTCCACCATTATCTGCATGGTAATTCTTATATTTTCATGCTGATAATTCCGTCGGACAAAACAAAAATAAAACTACTTTACATTATCTGTTGTGGAGGTGCGCAAAGGGTTTACACAAAACTATTAATTTGCATTTTATGATTGCTGGGCACACAAAATGTGTATGTGACGCAAGTCGGACGTAAACACTGTATCGCAACTGGTTAGAATTGTTGACAATTCTGCCAAATGCAATAGGTCAGAAGTTTACAATGAAAATGACGATGACAAAAACAGCTTACAGTGGTACAGATATGATAATTTCTTTACTAAATATTGTAAACCACTCAGAGGTATAGGAAAATTCCATCACTTCAGATTTACCAGTGACGAAGTAGGAGTCGTATTTGCGAGAGAAACTCTTGAAAAGACTGGTCCTCCTAAAGGAAAGCGCAAACCTACCGGAATTGCTCACGACACTTCCAGAAGTTATTCAGAAAGCAGGGCTGACAGAGGAGATAAGGCGTTATCTGTACATTGAAGTCAGTTGTTCAGTTTAATTTCCGTTACAAATTTTGTCCTCGTGCTTCAGAGGAGTAACATTTTACATATACTGGTTATAGTTGGATTGAAAACTTCTGAATCATGTATTGCTTCATTGTAACAATCTTATAAATTAAATTAAATATTGTATACAAATGTATGTTTTCATGTCTCTCTTTATTACGAGAAAAGGACCGATACAGAATAAAATTAAGGCACGTTGTCGTGAGATCTGATGTTAAATATATGTATCCGTCAAAACTTTGAAATGGCGAAAACTTTTTAGAAAAGAATATATAGTAAAACGTTTTTTTTTTATTCAAATTGTATGGCTATCAGCAAAATTAATATGAACAAAACTGAAATTGCGATTTTTTTTGGCATAAGGTCGATTTCTATCCGACGCGGCTCATATATTAAAGAGTGAAGCCCCTTGTAAGGAGCAGCGACTTTTAAAATTGTTGTTATCTGAAATCATACTATGTAACAACAGGTTATATACTAATTTTACTGCAACATATGCGTGTGTTGACAATAGATGTATCCTCAGTGAATCTCTTATCTTAAATGAACAATTGACAAAACTAAAAGACATGATTGATACAATGGTTCCTGATAAAAAAGATAGTAGAAACCAGCTTGCAGTTCATCAGCTATAACTGGTACATAACCTTACGTCTTTTACACATTTCCCTTCTGTTTCATTTGTCTATTCTTGTGTGACAGCTTTATATTTTTTTTTCAGAGAATGGAAATTTAAAAAACTGTACAACATGTACTAAGGAAGTAAGAATAACCATTTCAAATGTCCCAAAGACAGCTACACATACGAAAATTCTCAACAAAAGCAGCAGTGAAGAGCAAGTCCTCATACAACATAGTCTATTCTTTGTTGAATGATGTAAAAATGAAAATATCAGAAACAGCAAAAAGATTGTATGCAGATAAGATAATTCTAAATCAGCCTAAAAAGTCTTTATCTTTAGAAAGCAACAAATAGTTCACTGGCACTTAATTCAAACAGTTAAATCCAGAGTCACATTAAGTCAACAATTAAGGCAATATATTGAACATGACTGAAAAATCTAATATGGAAAGGCAAGTGGTAACAAGGTAGATCCTTAAGTGGCTGCTGATGAGATGAGATCTTTATACAAAATGCACAAAAAGGAGCATTTTGATCAGACTAACAAATTGCTTCATTTTTCTCCTGCCTTTGTTAGATAGAGAAAAAGACTTAGCAGTCCTGAAGATTATGTAGCAGTAGAGAAAAGAGAAAGAAAAAAAGTACTTTTGGAATCAAATAACAGTTAAAATGTTTTTAGTTTTAATTCTTTTGTTCAAAGGAGGAGGTGCCCTAATGGCTTTTTTTGGCAAATAAAAACTAGATATTAGTGTCTTTGTAAATATTGACTGCATTATTTATGAATAAACAACTTTATTTTGTCTATGTCACTTTATGTTATTCCTCAAAGTTACAGTTGGCATTTCTGATCAATTCACCTTAATTGCCATGTGTACAGTCTTTTATATTGTGTTAGATGACTTTTGTTTATCTCTTAAATTTATTTTTATGAAATGATCATCAAATCATTGTTTTTTAGTATGACAAAATGGTTGCTTCAACTTGAATCTGTGGAATAGCATTGTCGTCTCTAGCATATGAAGGCTATAGCAAACATCTTGACAACATTAAAACCATTTCTAATGTTTATATGAGATATATTTTAGCATTTTAAATATTTACAGTTTAAATTTGTTGCAACAAATAAATAGTGTTGATGTTGATTAGCGTCCAAAAAATTACATGTAAGACCGTATAGCAGATCTCAAGATATAATCCATAGTTATCAAAGGTACCAGGATTATAATTTAGTACGCCAGACGCGCGTTTCGTCTACATAAGACTCATCAGTGACGCTCATATCAAAATATTTGTTTCCATGGTAACCATTTTCATTGCCAGATTTAAGTTGAACTAAAACTTTGGTCTCTATAATGCCATTTTAATTCTCAAATTGTTTTAATCTTGGTTTTTTTTCTAAATTTGCAGATTTTACAAATTTTTACAACTTTTGGCTAAAATTTGAAATTTTGAAAGTCCCGTTTCCATAGCAACAGACCTACTTTTTGTCATTAAGTTGAATTTCTCCTGTAAATAATAAATAAAAGGTCATGTAAGATTGAATAAGTTATTAGTTAACTTTTTAATTGCATTTTTAATGAAAAAACTGATAAACATTTGAAAATTTAACTTTTTTGTTTCCATGGTTACCGCTCTTGGAAACAAGATTCCCAAGAATTTTATTCCATATATCGAATCTTTAATATGTTGCCTCAAAGGAAAGTATAATGCCATATTCCAACATGGATGCGTAAGTATGCTACACATCCTCAAAATCTGTCTAAATTGGGTATTTTATATACCTGTTGAACTCTTCCATGTATCCAAGGATCAAATCAGGGTAACATAAAATATTTTATCTTTTTAAATTCAATCAATATATCAATTTGTAATGATATTCATATAAATTATAGGTATTTAAGTGGATATTAATGCCCACAGTCGACCTATTTCGTAGTTGAAAAGAGCAATTTTGAAGGTAAAGTTAGAATATCCTGTTACCATGACAACCATGGTCCATAGTAACAGTATCAATATATTTTTTTCATTTATACATAAAAGTGTATTAACTGACAAAGTTTGAAGGTTTTCTGAGACTATGCGTGCCACAACCTTTATGTGGCATGGTTGATATTTACAGAGAATCCATGTTAATTCTTAGTATATTTAGATGATATTTACTTTTACTGGTCTAAAAAAAATATAAGAAATAAATATTTTATTAACTTCGTGCATAAGAAGCGAATTTCTTGGTTGATTTTCTTTATGACTCTTTAACTCAAGATTTGAGAGGTTTTGTTTTCAAAATACAGATCGTGCGAACTGTCTAGATTTTGTAATAGTTATACATAGAAATAGTAATCAAAGGTACAAGGATTATATTATGATGTAGTACATACGACTCTTAAGTGACGCTCATATCAAAATGAATATCAATTCAAACAAGTAAAAAGTTGGGGAGCATCGAGGATCAAAAATTCTAAAAAGTTGTGCCAAATACCGCTGAGGTTATCCATGCATAGAAACAGTTATTTTAATGTTGAAATATAAAAAAAGTCGATATGATTTAAAATAAAATATAAATAGATAGCTTTTATAGAGTGTTTTCAGTAGGTGAACATAAAATGAGGAATCATCGTAATCGTGTTGTTGTTATATAACAAAATATGATAAATGAAGCCCATGCCGTTCTAAAAAATAACATATCTTCCTTGTCTCAAATGATATAACAGTTTTAGATTTTCATTCATTTGAAACATTTTTTGTTTGGATTAAGTTGTTGCCAATCGATAAAAATTTAAATAAAAATTCCATTACTTCACCACATTTGTTACTTTAATAGATGTATTTATAACCTAATCATTTGCAGCTATTTGCAATCAAAAAATATTAAGATCGGCACGATCGAAAAAATGAACACCAACAAAACACAACGCGCGTATCATGTTTAAAAAGAAAACTTTTAAAATACATTTAATAAATGTTATCAATGAAATCTTATTATTGATACAACACTACAGACTAAACGGAACTTGTAAATGCTTTTTTGCACAGACATACGATGTATTAATATGAATTAGCATACAATTTAAAAAATCGGCGACAAGAGATAGAACTAGTTGAAAACACTGTCTGCAATAGAAGAGTTGACTACCTCTCAATATAGAAATTTAAGCATGAATTATAAGATTCATTGCAATACCATTTGCAGTATGTAAAATATACTAATTGTTAAACGAGGTCCACTAAAAACTCACTGAACATTAACAGTTTTAGTTTGTACAATGAAATTATGCACCTCAGTTTTAAACTTAGATTGTTCGAAAGAAATGATAACGAAATAATTAATTTGTTGTATTTTGTATCACATTATTAGACAATACTTTTATAACGAATTGTGGGTTATGAATATTCTTAGTTGAAAAGAGACGGGGTATTCCACACCATGATGTATCTGTCAGTGCTTCTACTTTTTGTCCCTTGTGTAACGCGATGCAGGGGACATAGAAACAGCGGTCGTGGGTCCGTCCATCTATTTACCCACAGGCATGTGCATCCGTCAGTCCGGTTTTGCTAGCGCTCTTACAAATACAGTTCTTCCAGATTTTTATAACATTTATATCATATGTTTCTATCAGAAGTCTCTTAGACAAGTTGAAAAAATAGTGCTAATCAATATGTTTTAAAGGGTTAACCCCCTGGTAAGGAGCATCGACTTAATTATTGTTATCTGAATTCATACTCTGTAAGAACAGGTTATATACTAAAATTTGACTGCAATATATGAGCTTGTTGACAATAGATGTCTCATCAATTCATCTGTAAGCTTACATGGACAATTGACAAAAGTAATAGACATACTTGATACAATGGTTCCTGATAAAAGAGATAGGAGTAGAAACCGTTTTACAAACTATCAGCTATAACTGTTTTACAACCTTACGTCTTTAAACTTAGTATAGGTTGCAATTCTGTAAATATAGACAATGCAACTTCCCGTAGCTACTCCCTTTGAGGCTAAAACTGTGACACTGTTACTATGAAATTCCGTGAAAAATGATATCCCAGAACGGAAAGTTTATATGCACTACTATTTTATTTAACGGTGAAAATATAGAGCTATGCGGCATATTTTCAACATTTATATGCCCTAAACTTCTAAGAGTTTAAATTTATAGTAAAATTCTATCCATTTTTGGACCTTCTAAGAATTATAAATTTAGGCGCTACCATATTTTTCTATAGTGGTAACATCCCCAAGTGATGTTTCTATGAGATGAACCACAAAGATCATAAATGGGAACCAGTATGTTAACAAATTAACATATCTATGAATATTATAAATCTCCGCAAAAGAGGCGTGGTTTGAGAAACAGCTATATTTACAAAGTACAACCTATACAAACATTTATTCAAATAGAAAACTCTCTAAAAACAATTTTTCTCACAACAATACTTATTTATCAGAATTATAGCCTTAAAGAAATCACTATTTAGATAATATTTATTTCTCACTGGTCTACAAATGAAAATAAATTTTATTAATTTTGTGCATCTAACGCAAATTTCTGGATTTATCTTTTTCGGGAACGCTTAAACCCAAGATTTGAGAGGTTCGCTTTCAAAATACAGGCTGTGAGAAAAAATGAGATTGTGTTATAATTATATATCGATACGGTCTGCGCCAGCTACCATCTTTAATGTTAGATATTTAATTTCATATTGACAGTGAATCAGTCATGCATCGATTTTCCTCTTCGTTTTGAAATTTGCTGTAACAGTTTCTTTTTGTAATTTTTTTTTAGAGTGTAAAAGCGTATACCGAAGTACATTTTGTATGAAGCGTGGAAGCGCTTTATTCTAAAAATGTGCACATGGTCATCACTTTTACAACCCTATAAAAGTAATAAAAGAAGCATTTAATACTTACATTTTTTGCCGGATCAAGAAAACACGATTTTTATCAAACGTTTTTTTTATTTTCCTGTGCATTTAATTGTGGACGCACGTGTCATCATGAATGTAACATTTCATTTTGAATTGAAGGTTATTTTCAGAATGACGCGAGATTACTGTTACAAAATCAAAATAATTATTAATGATATAAAACATCACAGTTATCTTTTATTACATATAAGTATCTTGCTAAATTGCTCTCTAGTGAAATGATGAATTATATATTAGTTCACTAAATATTGCAGATTTAGGTCATTCATATAATAAGACAGAAGGAAAGTAGTGTTTTGGGGGAAAGGTCTGTCGACCAATAAGATACTGTTAAGACTTGAAAATCATGAAGACAAACAGTTCCATAACCAAGAGAAAAGTCAAACAAACATTTAACAGATACTTTGATGCGCTATAAAAAAGCACTCATAACCAGATATTATACATGTTGCAAGTCAGAAATACATTGGTACCAAGCACCAGGTTTTCCATTGTGTTTAGTTCGGTTAATTTTTCGACAGAATGACAGGTGTGTATTGACGTTGACAGTTTTGGAAGGTACGTTCCCGTTTAACAAACAGCAAACTAACGACAAAAATAATCAATTGGAAACAAATTTAACATTAATGCTCAAACATCTACATTTGACCATCATCACTAACTTTTCAATTCTCCATGGTCTTTTTTATATTTTGTATTTTTCTTTTCTTTCTCCAATGAAGTGTGTTTGGTTTTTTTTTAAAAAATCTGAAATAAATTTAAATAATATGTAATGTGTAATGTTTCTGTTGTGTCGTAGTTCTCCTCTGATATTTGATGCGTTTCCCTCAGTTTTAGTTTATAGCCCGGTATTTGTTTTTTTTTTCTCAATCGATTTATGAATTTCGAACAGCAGTATACTATAACATGAGCGTTTTTTGAAAATTAATCTGCAAGAGACTATTTTTTAAATTAGCTTAACATGTTGCTTTTTTAAATCTAACCAATATGTTATATTCATAGTTTGATTTTTATGCATGCTCATCAAATTCACATCCTTGTCTAGTATCAAAATGTTCTAAAAACATAAATGCTTGTTTGATTTAAAATAATTACTCCATTTAGTAATCGAGCCCACTTTTTACCGGTGAAAACAAGACATAAGTCTATACCTTGTACAATGATATCGGCAATATGTTGTTTCTTCTTTCCTTCCATTTTGACTGTATCCATTGTTGCAGTTTCACTTTCACTTCTTCTTTATCTCATTGTTAAATCAAATACTGATTGAAGTTTTTGGAAAATCCCGTTCTCTGAACAAAGACCAAGTATAAAATGGACCTGGTATTCGTTCGTCATCTATAATAGTCAGACGATCGGGGAGGGATGTCTGGTACATTTCGCCTTCTTGTCAGCCGTACTTCAAGGGTTTATAAATCACAAAGGAAAAAGTTCCGGTTGTCCTTTTGTTAAGTGAAAAAAAAAAATTGGAAAATTGCATATCTATTTCTTTACTGTTTGTATTGTCATATTATATGAAAGGTTGACGTTTTATCATTTAGACTGAAGACCGGAATTGAATCAAGCTGCGCATATCGACGTAAAATCAACCTAATGAAGCTAGTTTTATATTACATTTGTACGTTTAAATTAGTAATTATGAGTAGGAATACAAATATATCGAAGAATTGATTTGACGTTATAGAAACATTTTTATTGTATGCTTTTCACTTATCATGACTTTAATGCACGAAAAATATAAAATTTTGCTGCATAAAGGTGGAGGTATGATCCTTTGTTCCGTTTTGTTTTTTTTTTGTATCGAAATTTGAAATTCATCGGCAGTTTCAGAGGAGTGAGTACGGCGTTTGTTTCATTAATTGAAAACACAATGTTTGCTTAAAACCGTAAAAAAATTACCTCGCGAGGATTGCACCATTATAGTCAATTATGCTCCTCCCATTTCCATATCCTTGATTGGTTTCTGAAAATGGGAAGGATTGAGCCCTTAAAATACTAGAATAAGACACATGTTCAAATCTAGTATTTTGTTAATTAAAGACCCCCATTACAAGTGGAAAACTGAACCCTTAATATTTTTCACATGTTTTGTCATAGGCGAGCATAAATATATACTTATTATCATAATTGTAAATAGTAAATAGTAAATCACATTTATGGTATACATTTTTTTCGTGACAAATCAAATCTATTCTATGCTAAAACATTTACTCAGGACAATTATTTCTTGTAACAACCGACACTAAAATACTAACTTTCTAAAGAATTATATACCTATATGGAGTTATTTTCTTTCAGAACGACAGGTCATTCTTTTTCAGAATCATTCCGACGATACCAAGTTTCAATTAAATATGCTCAAAGGCATAAAATAATGACCTGTGTGAGGTCATTATTTTCCTTGATAAAAATGCAATCTATAATTTACTTCAAAATTTTTACTCGTCTGATAGTTTTTTGTTGCCGATTTGGAAATTTATTTTTTAAAGTTCAATCGATGATAGATGTAAAAGAAACCTTCATTGTCCGCATTTTAATTTTAGAAACAAATAACGTGAAGTTTTGTTAATTTATCGATACAATAAAGAAACACTATCATATTTGTGAGATGAATTTTAATATAAACTTTCATAAATAAAAAGCCAAATTTAACATATTCGTGTGTTAGATTTTGAAAGTCTTATTGAGTCACACTAAATAGGTTGATTGATTTTTGGTTGCTTGCCTAACGTCCAGTGGCAAATATTTCATGCATGTTCAGGACGATAAACGCTGAATATGAAATCATACTGTGACCTACATGTATTTATATTCGTCTTCGTGTCAGTTCTGAACTTTTTAAATTTATGTATACCTTTAACTCTATATCAAATGATCAACTAATCAGATGATCTTATATTCTATTGAATAACATTAACGTAACCCATAAAAGGGTCGGGTGCGGAGGGTATATAATTATATCGTGATTATCTGTTAGTAAAATGTATTGCTTTTCAAAAGACAATCTTTCTGAATTTTTCATTCGATTCAATCAAAATTGTTAAAAAAAATAACCACTTTTCCGCGATAAAAATTACATTACAAATAGAAAAAAAACATACCCCTCCCCCTTTTCCATAAACTAAGTGGTACAATTAATTACTTACAATGTGTCTTGTATTTGTCATACACCGTTATCGGATGGTAACAATACATTTGTATGTTACTTCATGCAGTTACAGTAATATTTTTATTGTGTATGGATAATATTTTTTAAAAGGTTTATATCTAGATTCATTAGTGAGTTTTATTTCACATTCTAAATGAGCCGTAGGGCGTATTAAAACATGAACGCTTTAGAAAAGAATATCCCATTTAGTGTTGTCGGTAAAATAGGATACTAAATTTTGCAAATTTTTATAAAAAAATTTTTTTTTTTGACGATATATAAGTCAGATAATGCATATTTTAAGGTTTTTCTTGTCGTAGAACACACCTCGCGGTGTCAAGATTGCTCAAAGAAAGACCGCCCTACGGTCGGTCTTTCATTTGATCAATCCTGACACCCCTCCGTGTCTTCTACGACAAGAAAAACCTTAAAATATGCATTATCTATAACATAAAATTAACATTTTAAAATCCTGAAAATCTGATCCCCCAATTTGATTGAGAAAAAAACTATTGTGGTCAAGCAGATGAAAAAAAATGTATTCTGAATCCAGATTTTTCAATATTTTTCTAACTCAGACAAAAAAATAACTCCTGAAGTTAAAGGGTTGCTACCTAATGTAGACCAAGAGCGGTTAATTAGCATACAACGCTAATCCAGGACTCACTATCACACTCCATCAGACAATCACTGTGATAAACATGCTCCGGAAATACACGATAAAAAATTTAAATAATATCACATCTGGCAGAACAACTGACCACACTAATACCCGACTAGGATGTGAAGAAATATGGTCATCATCGGGATGCATAAATACACATGTACGCAGCCACGTGATATCATAATGCTTTGTGTTTAGAGATTGCCACATTCTGCATATTAAAAACCCTAACTATAACTCATTCTCTATTTCATCAGTATTATTACTTATTCTGATTTTTGTTATCTGAATTCTTTGACTCATGCTCCGTATAGACAAAAATATCCTCTTAAAAAGACTATATATGTTCTGGTTTCATTTAAACTGGCATATCTTTATGTCATCGTTTAAACATAAATACCTTAATTGATTGTACGTGTGTTTAAACCAATTTAAAACAAAACTTTTAAAACTAGGCATAGTCTTCTAAAATTCGAGATAAATCCATAATTAAATACTTTAAGTTTTGACCTCATAGAATTATACCCGAAAAAAATTGTCATTAATACCATGATCGTTTAATGTTATATTTAACATTGCCATTCAAGCGGGAGGTTTGGCATTCCACAAAACCAGGTTCAACCAACCATTTTTTTCTTAAAATGTCCTGTACCAAGTCAATGTAATGGCCATTGTTATATTATAGTTCGTTTCTATGTTTGTTTAATTTTAATGTTGTGTTTATATTGTGTCGTAGTTTTCCTCTTATATTTGATGCGTTTCCCTCAGTTTTAGTTTGTAACCTGATTTGGTTTTTTTCCCAATTGATTTATGAATTTCGAACAGCGGTATACTACTGTTGCCTTTATTAATCAGAATTGTGTACACGCAAGACGTGCGTTTCGTCTAAAAAAAAAAAGGATTCACCACTGGCAATCAAATAAAAATAAAAATCTGACTTTTCAAATTATGGTTCGATAGACAAACATACAAATTGAATAGTTTATTCCAAACCCTGTATATTTCACATACCTGTATATACCTTGTAAATATTGTATCGTGAATAACAACAGGCCTTAAGCTAATGTTTGAAAATTATAACAAAAACTTTTGTACTTCAAACTTCAATATTGTATAGAAGAGAAATCTGAAGTAGATGTTTCAGATAAAAGAAATCCCATTTGATTGATATAGTATCTAATGAAACTTCAATTCTATAGATATGAAACATTCATTGTTTAAGAACGGATATACAAGGTATACTAAATCACACTTACATACAGTAAACGTGTGTCAATAAATAAAGCGTACTGAGTTAATTAAACTTGTTAATACAATTATAAATTATAAGCTTTTTTCTCCTGCTATCAAACACCAAACATTTGATAATATTTCTCAAAAGCGTATTTTTTTCACAATTCGTTCTTAAGTAAATGCAGTTTAAATCTTATTTAAAAAGAAACAGAAAGAGGAGCGTAGTATACAAATGACGAAACTGTCAAAATGTTTGATACTAACGTACGTGTATTCGTCCTTTCTACCTATTCAAGTTGGTACGTTTTTATTGAATGAAACGTTGTTTTTTTTGTCATATAACATTCATCTTTAAAAAGTGCAATTAAATGCACAAATTAAAATAAAGTATTTCGCGTTATATGCATCAGTGTACTAAAGTAACTTAAATGAGCAAGGTACTGCGCCGTATCAAATAAGAAACGATAAAGCAGTTAAAAGTTAAACATCTAATCTTTTAGTGCCTCAAGCACAAGGTGTTCTAATGCAATTTTCTGAAGGAAAAAAATACCTTCTGTTGCTTTCATTAGCACTTAAGCTACTATAGTACATTGTATATGTAACACTCCCAAACGTGTCTGATTTCATAACCCCCAAACGTGTCCGATAATTGTTATTCGCCAAAACTTGTCCACTAATATACGCCAGGACGTCTCGCTACTTTTAGCGCTAATACATGAATAAAATCAATAACGTTTACGGCAATTCTATACAGGGGGATACAGTTGATGAAGTGGTCATTTATTAGTATTAGTTGGTTCAATGCCGGTTGTTATTGCAAATTTTACCTGTAACATATAAATCAACTTTTGACTGAAATTGCTTATATTCCAGTTGCAGGTATTATGCTCGTTTAGAGCGCACATATATGTACAAACAATTTTAGTTCAGTTGAATTAATCGTTTACTATGTAATTATTCTGTACTAATAAACTCCGATGATGCCTTTTATATTACAGCTAATTTCGTAATGCATGTAGAACAAAACTTTGGTTAGCTTGCTTTGTTTTTATATTGTACAATCCATAGGATAACACCCAATTAAATTCAAATATAATATATTCAGGTTAAACAATGCCTATATATATTGTTTAAAGATGTCAATCTTATTTACAAATTTAAAGCTTGTATTAACAATTATACAAACAAAGCAAGCAAGCCAAACAAAGTTTTACTTTGCAAGCATTAGGAAATCAGCTGTAATCCGCGAATACTGCACGGCGGGTTTTCAAAAGAATATACTTCCTTTTTTTTAACAGTTCTGATATTTTAAAAGATATTCAAATCATAAACTGATTATCAGGTATTTTAATAAATTTTAAGTTTTCCAGCATCACTACTAAAGTGAAGACATACAAACAAAAGTCATAAGTCCAGTGCCAAATATTTCATGCATTATTTAAACGATATCATATTAACAATAAATACTATACATAAGTTTTATTATCATACCGGGGTTTTAGGATTGGGCCTAAATTTGTTTACGATTATTCGGGATTAACATTAGTTAAACTTAAAAATCTAAAGAGCCAGTAAAGACCGATTATAATTTTAAGAGGTTTTTTTTTTTTATTTTTTGAGAGAATCAAATAGTTTCTTAGTGAAGTTATAAAAAAAATCAAGGTAAATTTGAATATTCCCACCAACTATTAGTTTCTATAATGGTCACGTGATTAACAACCTTCCTCATGTTCCTAGTTGAAAGCCAACAGGACCGTATGTACTAAGGTAAAAAAAACGTATTTTTTAAATGTTTATAAGAGTAATTATGAAAACGAAATCAAGTTAGACATTCTGAATGATTTATTTGTAAATATTGACCGGCCAATATGTATACATATTTTCTATTAAAAAAATCTACTTTCGTTTTTGTTATGTCAGCTAGGTGGTCTATTGTTATTGTGTGTATTTGTGATATAATTGATAAAGTACATACTGCATTCCACATTTGTGTTTTTACATTTGGTTATGTGGGGTGTTTTATATCTTATTGTATGCTATGGATATTTAATTGACCATTTTTGAAACTCACACGATGACCCTCGTCATTTGGTGAATGGTCAGTGTCAAAAAAAATTTATGTTTGTGTATTATTTTAAATTTATAATGTCCTTGTTTTGATCAGTGTTTATTCATCGACTTAAGCCGTGTTCATATCGACCTAAACTCAGTGTTGTGTTAGTATTATTCACATGTAAACTAAACACAATTTCGTTCCAATTGATAAAACTCAATGTTCATATCAAATTTAATTAAATTGTTGTCAACATTCAGTCGATGGATATTGTAGGCCTTGTGTGGTCTACGTGTACACAAAACTGGCTATATAGAACATGAATTTACCGTGTCTATTTAAAGAAGAAACGATTTTTTAATTTATTTGATATTTATCGCTTCTGTGTGTGTTGAATTGGTTTTTTTTGTTGTTGTTGCACTTTAGTGTTTCTTTGTTTTCCTTTTCTATTTTATGTATTTCCCGAAATGTTAGTTTATGACCCGGAGTTGGTTTCTCTCAATCGGTTTGTGACTTTCGAACACCGGTTTACTACTGTTGCCTTTATTGAATTAAATTATTTACAGTATAATTTGTCTTAACTTGATATATTGCTTTTATTAGAAAATAAAACCAAAGATAGCTAGCCTTATTAGCCCGTTATCAAGACTCGAAGCATAATTGTTGCCAAACATAATTCATTTGAAAAGGTCTTCCCTTATAGACATCATTCAAATGTTTGCCACTGGACTTTACACAATAATTTATTTACTCATACATTTTGTAAATGCATTAATTAAAAGAGTGTGCGGTAAATTGTTTTGTTTGGCTAGTATCTCATATCCGGTAAAATGTACTTAGAATAAAAAAGCATTTATTTGCAATGTACGAACTATTATTTTAAAGCCAAAGTCGTAGTATTTATTTTTTTTCTGAATCAATTTTTTTTTCGCGCGAACCATTTATTCAGTGAAACACAACACTGAATTACACGTTTGCGCGACAAAAAGTTTCGTCGTTATCAATCATTTTTTCTTCAGTATTTGGCATCTTTAAGGTAAAGGGAAAATCTAGATCCTGGATTTTTTTTCGAATTGGAGATCAGAATATTTTTTTCAGGCGACCCCCCTCCCAACCCCCCCCCCCCCAACCCCTTGCGTTCGACTTTATGTACTGATATTTAAATGACGTATATTTTACAAGTGTAAGCAAATCTAACGTACAGGTAATCAACACAGCTGTATAGATGTGAACAAGTTTAATGTGAAACCAGTGTACATTACATTCATTACATTTATCCAATTATAATATAAAAAAGAAGATGTTGTATGATTGCCAATGAGACAACTATCCACAAAAGACCAAAATGACACAGACATTAACAACTATAGGTCACCGTACGGCATTCCACAATTAGCAAAGCCCATACAGCATAGTCAGCTATAAAAGGCCCCGATAAGACAATGTAAAACAATTCAAACGACAAAACTAACGGCCTTATTTATGTAAAAAAAAATGAAAAACAAATATGTAACACATAAACAAAAGACAACCACTGAATAACAGGCTCCTGACTTGGGACAGGCACATACATAAATAATGTTGCGGGGTTAAACGTGTTAGTGGGATCCCAACCCTCCCCCTAACCTGGGACAGTGGTATAACTGTTAACATGTGTACTGTACATGGCGTTCGGTGTGAACACGGCCTTATTCGGGTCACAGTATTTGTGATTAAAACTAAAATAAAATTATAATCAGAAACAAATAATTACTGACGGATCAAGGTAGGAACGTAGAGTGCGTAAAAGAATAATTTTTTATGATATTTTCGTCACCACTACAAACAATTATGGCCCCGGTCCCCCATTTTTCTCGAGCCTTTATCTTCCCCCGACAGTGTATTAACATGCATGTTTATTAACAATAACATACATATACAATATATGTATGTTGTCGGAAAATATATAATTTATTTGTATGAGCTTTAGAAAAGGGACGAAAAGCGAGGCTCTGTCGAGCTTTTGTCCTGAATCGTAGCGAGTACAAATGTATGTTATATTTGCCGGCAATGTACATATATTGTTTTAACCTGAAATTACTCCCAACACTTGAATCTGTAGTTATTAAAATCAAAATCATTGTCTTTAATGTTTCGAAGAAATCGACATCGTTGAAACGCTGATCGCGAAGAGAACCCCAAAATGAACTGGTTTAAAAACAGAAATGTTCATATTGCCACTTGCTCAGCATGTAATTGGGGTCACAGGAGACTTTATTTGTACAATTACTAATAAAGCAAACATTTATTTGTATACCTGTTATTTGTACAATAGATGGCTAATTGCAGGAAAAACAGCGGTAGTGTTGCCAGGGAGAAAACTATTTGTAAAGGTGTACGGCTCAAATATATTCAATGAGGACATATGAGTTGAGAAGTTATTTTTGTTTTCCGCAAATTTTGGAAACCTTTTCAGAACAGTTATATGAAACACGTTTTACGCAGACTAAAATCATTTGCTATCGATCCTGGCCGCCCGAAATATTATTTAAAGAATTAATTTATCAAAAGCCGAACTCCTTGTCGAATTAAACTCAGAATCTTGAATAGCAAACATGTTTTAAGGGGAAATAAGATACCACTAAATTGTAAACGCCTTTGATGTTAACAATTCTCTTCTTGACTCTAGAGCTTGGCCCGAGTAAAAGTTCACCAGGACTAATCCATCTTAAGCCTTAGATCGAAAAAGGGAGAAAAATGTTGAGGACATCAAACAACAATTGTTTTATGTCTTGATGTGCAAGATGGACCCACTTTAAAGAGAAATAATTATTATCGAAGGTTCCACGAAAATGTTTAGTGGTAACAAGTGGTATAAATCGTATGATCCTAAACCTTTGAACTGAATGACGTGTAACTTGATAAGGATCGAGATTACTATTACTATGAACTTGTTTTGAGATGAACTTGAATATTGATATAGCTATTTTGAGTATTTTAACAAATTAATCTGAAACAAAATCGTTTACAGCCTTATAACAATGCAAATAGGTCAGACAGAATACAAAACTATCATTACTAATTAGTATCAGCCTAATGTGCAGCAAACAACTGTTGCATGGTTTTTGGTACATGCAGGTTTGAATTACTTTTTTTATTTTTTAACCTAAGGGCACAAAATGTTACCGATAATTTGGGAACTTCTAAAAAGGCAAAACTTTAAACAGGTCATTTTGTAGACCGGGAAAGGTCTTCTGAACAATATATATATAGCCTTAATTATATTTGCATAAATAATATTTTGCAGTTTTGTGATATGGCCTCATCCTCCCTAAATTGTGGTGTGTGTGACCTCCGACACATCAACAAACCATCCATAATCTGGTGTACGGAATGTGATGAAGGGCTTTGTCAAGAATGTCAGGAACACCATAGTTTTTCCAAGGGATCCAGAAACCATAACACCATAGCAATCAAGGAATACCAAACATTACCTAGTGATGTACTACACATCACTCAATACTGTAACATACACAAAGAAAAATTTATAATTTACTGCCGGAAACACGAACGTCCCTGCTGCAGGAAATGTATAGTCGAAACCCATAAAGAATGTCTGGATATCGACAATTTAGAAGACGTCATTCAAAATGTAAAAACCTCGAATGCCTTCTACGATATTGAAGAAACATTGGTTGAAGTAGCAGAAAATTTAAAGGAAATCTGTCAACATCAGCAGAAAAGTCTGTTGAATTTGAAAGAAAAAAGAAAACAAATCGAAAATGAAATTGAAAAGACTCGAACAACAATCAACAACCATCTGAACAAATTACAAGAAGATTTGATAAAACAACTTAATGCTATTGCGGAAACCCAAGACTCGAAAATTTGTCAGTTGTTGTCATCACTTGAACAGAGAGAAAAAGAAATAACCAAGTACAGGGAAAACTTTGCTAGCATTAAACAATATGCCTCAGAACTACAGATTTTTCTTTCATTGAAGCAACTAGAAGAAGACATTGATATCGAAGATAAATTCCTACAATCCGTAGTGAAAGGTGAGGAATTGAAGCAATGTCATATAGAATATAGAACCAACATTGCTATTCAGAATATCATGTCCAATATCAAAATTTTGGAGAAGTACAGATTAAAACTAAACCATCTGACATCGTTCTTAGCAGGAAGATGACCAAACAAGCACAGACAAGGGTACATACCGTTCAAGGAAGATCCATTGAAAATATCAAGCTGAAGAAAAAGAAGACAATAGCAACTCAAGGAAATTCCATATACGGATGTTGCCTGATACCAGATGGAAGAATGGCGTTTACTTATTTCCTTGATAAGGCAGTTAAAGTATTCAGTGATACAGGATTAAAAGACTTTGAGGTGAAGATGCCAGGTTACTTACAAGATATACTGTATATAAGTAAGGACGATACTTTAGCCGTAACATCTGGGCAAGGTATTATCATTATAAACTTGGAAAGAAAAAAAATAACGAGAACAATTTCAGTCAATTCGGAAATTGATGGTATAACACTGATAGAAAATAAGTTAATGTATTCCGTTCAAAACAAAGGAATACCAATGATCGATCTGTCCGACGAGTCAATAACTCAAATAGTCCGAGATAGAAAAATGCCTTCTAACTGTTACATTGCATCATTTCGAAACCAAATATATCACACAAACTCGAAAACACATGCCGTTACTTGTTACGATCAACAAGGTAAACTGCAATGGACATTCAAAAATGAAAGCCTTTTAAAGGATCCTCGTGGTATTGATGTAGATATGGATGGTAATGTGTACGTGGTAGGAATGAGTTCGAACAATGTTGTAGTTATCTCCCCTGACGGACAACGCCATAGATATATATTGGCAGGAAGGGATGGTCTTGATCGTCCTTTTTCACTTTGTTATGATAATTTAAAGAAGCAGTTGCTAGTGGCTAACTTTAATAATGAGGCACACTTGTATGATTTTATTTGAAAGGTGTTTAGATAAACAATTGTATTTCAAATTTGATCGTCACAGCTACACAATTTTCGATAAAATGATTTGTTTGACAATAGACATAAATAATGTTATGGAATTATTTTGATGTTTTGAATATGTTTTTCCGAAGATTTTTCATAAACATAATAAATAAAATAGAACGATTTTACACGATCCATTCTTTTTAAAAGTGTTTATTTATAGTTGACAAAGTTGCAAAATATTCAGGATTCAGAATTTTGTTTAAAGATCTTCTAAGTTTTAACCTTATTCGGGCAAGATATGTTTCCATAATGTCAGATAATAAATTTGTTATAACTATAAATGGAGATATTATCTTGCATATCTTACATCAATGTTATAACTTGCAGTATATTAACGATTTTTTTTGTGTGTTGACACATGTACTGTATGTTTTGGTCAGAACGTGCAAAAGGAATTTTGCCTTTTTCCATGGATTATTGTGAAAACAAAAATGCTATTTTGAATGTCGAAGAAAGGTATCTGATACATTAATTGTCATTCTACAATCATTGCAATAACTATGATATATTACGATCTATTCAACCTTCTTATTTAAAGTATCACAGGAAATGGTTTGTTGGTTAGACCAAGAGAACTTATACATTCAAAGCAACCTAGAAAGGACCCACACATATTTATTGACCATCTCTACATGCAGCTTAGAATTAATGTCTCCATTACTAGAACGGACATGGGTGCATATATATTTATTCCACCCTCGCCTATTGCCAAAACAAATACTCCTCTGCAGCATGGATTTTGCTGCAGTATGGTGTAATTTATAATTTACTATTTAGAAATGAATCGAGTCTGTGATTACATGTTATCATGTTTGCTTACTTCGAAACAAGTTAGGTAGTATGGAATCAAAACAGTATTTTTAGTACTTGCTGAACCTGACAGCATAACCACATTCGTGTAAAATTTAGACAGTATAAAGTGTTAGTTCGTAAACCTGACAGCATAACCACATTCGTGTACAATCTCTACAGTATGCATTGTTAGTTCGTAAGGTAACACATTTAAAATTGTGCGCTTGTTTGATATAAACAAGATTCAGCTACTTATACGGTATGTGTTGTGTTAATTACTGAACACAGTATGGTGACCTGTTGTTGTTTATATTGATAACTGTTGCTTTGTTAACTGATGGGAAGTTGTGTCATAAGCAATCATACAACTAGTAACTCCCATTACTTTTATTTTATTATTGATCAAATGTTTTAAACATAAACATTATGAAATGAATTATGATTACCAATGAAGCAACTATCCTTTAGAGACCAATTGTCGTTGATGTAAGCAACTAAATTTTACCTCCGGCTATGAACAATAATCAAAAATCATACTGTATAGTAAGCAATGAATGCCACGAAACTGTTTAACGAGAAATTTAACGGTCTTCTGAAAGGTAAAACAAGTAACGAAAAAGAAATATGTCAGACAACGAACAATATATGACAACCATAAAATTACAGGTTACTGACTTTGGACGGGCACATAACGAAAGAGGCAGGGTTAACATTTTTGTTAGAGTTCACCCCTCCCTCACCTAGGAAAAGGGAATATGAATTAGCTGTCAATTCCATTGGAAGAGGGTCCACTCGTTAGATCGGCACGATTAACAAACGGAACACCAACAAAGCACAACGCACTTATCATGTTTTAAAAGAAAACTGTTCAAATACATTTAATTAATGTTATCAATAAAATCTTATTATTGATACAACACTACGGACTGAACGGAACTTAAAAATGCTTTTTTTCACAGACATAAGATGTATTAATATGAATAAGCATACAATTCAATAAATCGGCGATAAGAGATAGAATTAGGTGAAAACACTGTCTGCAATTGAAAAGTTCATAAACTGCCTCTCAATTTAGAAATTTTAGCATGAATTCTAAGAATACCATTTGAAGCATATTAAATGTACTAATTGTTAAGCGATGTCCATATAAAATTCACTGAATATTAACATTTTTACTTTGTACAATGTAATTATTTATCTCAGTTTTAAACTTAGATTTATGCGAAAGAAGTGATAACGAATTTATTTATTTGTTGTATTTTGTATCACATAATTAGACAATACTTTTATAACGAATGGTGGTTTCATGGATATTCTTAGTTGAAAAGGGAGGGGTATTCCTAAACACTGCTATTTCTGACAATGTTTCTACTTTTTGTCCCTTGTGCAACGCGATGCAGGGGACATAGAAACACCGGGCGTGGGTCCGTCCATCTATCGATCAACCGGCATGTGCGTTCGTCAGCCCGGTTTTGCTAACGCTCTTACATATACAATTCTTGCCAGATTTGTATAACATTTATATCATATGTTTATCTTGGCAATGTCTTAGACAAATTCGAAAATCAGTGCCAATCAATATTTTGTAAAGGGTGAAGACCCTGGTAAGGCGCATTACCTTAATCGTTGTTATCTGAATTCATACTCTGTAAAATCCTGTGTTGACAATAGATGTCTCATCAGTGAATCTTTAAGTCAAAATGGACAATTGACAAAACTAATAGACATGATTGATACAATGGTTCCTGATAAAAAAGATAGAAGTAGAAACCGTCTTACAAATTTTCAGCTATAACTGTTTTACATCCTAACGTCTTCAAACTTAGTATAGCGATTGCGATTCTGTAAATATAGACAATGCAATTTCCCATAGAAACTCCCTTTGCGGCTAAAAATGTGACACTTTCACTATTAAGTTTCGTGAAAAATGATATCCCAGAACGGAAAGTTTATATGCACTACTATTTTATTCAAAGGTCAAAATATAGAGATGTGCGGCATATTTTCAACATTTATATGCCTTGAACTTCTAAGAGTTTAGATTTATACTTAAATTCTATACTACCCTAACCTCCATTTTTGGACCTCCTAAGAATAAGAATTTAGGCGCTACCACGTTTTCTCTACTGGTTACATTCCCAAGTGATGTCTCTATGAGATGAACCAAGATTCATTGCCAAACTACCTCTCAACATAGAAATTTTAGCATGAATTCTAAGATTCATTGCCAAACTACCTCTAAATATAGAAATTTGAGCATGAATAATGACATTCATTGCCAAACTACCTCTCAATATAGAAATAATAGCATGAATTATAAGATTCATTGCCAAACTACCTCTAAATATAGAAATTTTAGCAGGAATTCTAAGATGCATTGCCAAACTACCTCTTAATATAGAAATTTCAGTATGAATTATAAAATTTATTGCCAAACCATTTGAAGTATTCCAAACGAACTAAGTGTTAAGCGATATTCTTATCTATTAAACTGAATATTGACATTTAAAGTTTGTGCTATCATTAGTTTTACCTCCTTTTTAAAGTTAACGATTGTGCAAAAGAACTTAAAGTAAGAAGTGATAACGAAACTATTAACAATTGCTATCATGTGAATCACATATTAGACAATACTTTAATAACGAATTGTGGTTTCATGGATATTCTTAGTTGAAAAGGGAGGGGGTATTCCTCAACACTGCTATTTCTGAAAATGTTTCTACTTTTTGTCTCTTGCGCAACGCGTTTCAGTTGATATAGAAAATCCGGGCGTGGGTTCGTCCATCCATCGATCCACCGGCATGTGCGTCCGTCAGTCCGGTTTTGCTAGCGCTCTTACAAATACAGTTCTTGCCAGATTTTTATAACATTTATATCATATGTTTATATCAGCAGTCTCTCAGACAAGTTGAAAAATCAGTGCCAATCAATATGTTTTAAAGGGTGAATCCCCTGGTAAGGCGCATTACCTTAATCGTTGTTATCTGAATTCATACTCTGTAAAATCCTGTGTTGACAATAGATGTCTCATCAGTGAATCGTTAAGTCAAAATGGACAATTGACAAAACTAATAGACATGATTGATACAATGATAAAAAAGATAGAAGTAGAAACCGTCTTACAAATTTTCAGCTATAACTGTTTTACATCCTAACGTCTTCAAACTTAGTATAGCGATTGCGATTCTGTAAATATAGACAATGCAATTTCCCATAGAAACTCCCTTTGCGGCTAAAAATGTGACACTTTTACTATTAAGTTTCGTGAAAAATGATATCCCAGAACGGAAAGTTTATATGCACTACTATTTTATTCAAAGGTCAAAATATAGAGCTGTGCGGTGTATTTTCAACATTTATATGCCTTGATCTTCTAAGAGTTTAGATTTATACTTCAATTCTATACTACCCTAACCTCAATTTTTGGACCTCCTAAGAATAAAACGTTAGGCGCTACCATGTCTTTTTTACTGGTTACATTCCCAAGTGATGTCTCTATGAGATGAACCAAAGAGATCATAAATGGGAACCAGTATGTTAACAAATCAACATATCTTCGAATATTATAAATCTCACCAAAAGAGGCGTGGTTTGAGAAACAGCTGTATTTAAAAAGTGCAACCCTTACAAACATTTATTCAAATAGAAACCTCTCTAAAAACATTTTTTCTCACAACAATACTTATTTGTCAGAATTATAGCCTTGCAGAAATCACTATTTAGATAATATTTATTTCTCACTGGTCTAAAAATGAATATAAATTTTATCAATTTTGTGCATCCGACGTGAATTTCTGGATTTACCTTTTTCAGGAACGCTTTAACCAAAGATTTGATATTTTTTTCAAAATACAAGATGTGCGAAATTATCAGGTTTTGTAATAATTATACATGGAAACGGTCTGCGCCAGCTACCATCTTTAATGTTAGATATTTAATTTCATATTGACAGTGAGTCAGTCATGCATCGATTTTGCTCTTCATTTCGGAATTTGATGTTTCCTTTTGTAAATTTATTGGGATGTAAAAGTGTACATCCAAGTACATTTTGTATAAAGCGTGGAAGCGCTGAATTCTAAGAATGTGCGCATGATCACACATTTACAATTTACAACCCTATAAAATTACTTAAAGAAGCATTCAATACTTAAAAATACATTTTTTTCTAGGATCATGAAAACACGATTTTTATCAAACGTTTCTTTATTTTCCCTGTGCATTTTATTGTGGACGCTCGTGTCATTATGCATGTTACATTTCCATTTGAAATGAAGGTTACTTTTAGAATGATGCGAGATTATTGTTATAAAATCAAAATGATTATTAATGATATAAAATATCATAGTTATCTTTCTTTACATATAACTGTTTTGTTAAGTTGCTTTCTAGTTAAAATGATAAATAAGACATTAGTCCACTAAATACCACAGATTCAGTTCATTCATATAATAAGATTATAGGAGAGTAACGTTTTGAGACAAGGTTTACCCATCAATAAAATATCACAGTAAAGAAATTAGTAAGATTTGAAAATCATTAATATATATCCACTAGAAAAGACAAAGAAATATTAAACAGATTCTCTATTGATCTACAAAAACTATCATATCTCAAAATTATACATGTTGCAATTCAGAACACAAGGTTTTCGACAAAATGACAGGTGTGCACTGACGTCGACAGTTGTAGAATGTACCTTGATGTTTACTGTTATCTTCCGAATAAAGAAGATTTGAAGGGTTCCCATCTAAGAAACAGTATCCCATCGACAAAAATAATAGATTGGAAACAAATTTAACATAAATGCTCAAACATCTACATGTGTACCATCATCACCTTTTTTTTTTCATTTCTCCATTTTCTTTTTTTATATTTTTTATATTTTCTATTTTTCCTATTCTCTTATTCTTTTTACAATGAAGTCAGATTGGTTTCATTGCAATCAACAAGCTGACACATATTGTATAAATTAAATTTGATTGGCCTAAATGAGATAGAATAGAATTCGGAACATTTTGCATGGTGCATGCCTGTGTAAAACATAGATTCAGATTAATTTCAGCATTAAAAAATAGTCTTCTTATTTTTGCGAACAAAATACTTCACTTTGTCGGATACACATTTGAAAGATGAAGTATCTAGCATAAAAATTCATGTGTTGACAAATAATAGTGTTCTTTGAAAATTAATCTTCTTGCGATTTTTTTTAAAATTAACAGGTTGAACATTAAAGGAACCTTTACGATCATAAACATATTTCGCCTTCTTGTCAGTCGTACTTAATGGGTTTATAAATGACAAAGGAAGAAGTTCCGGTTGTCCTTTTGTTAAGTGAAAAAAAAACATTTCAAAATTGCAAAGCTATTTGTTTTCCTGATCGGCGTAAAGTCAACCTAATAAAGCTAGTTTTATATTACATTTGTACGTATGTATTTGTAATTATGAGTAAGAAAACAAATATATCGAAGAATTAATTTGACGTTATAGAAACATTTTGATTGTATATGTTTTGTACTAATAACTTTAATGCATGAAAAACTATAAACTTTTGCTGCATAAAGGTGGAGGTATGCTCCTTTGTTCCGTTTTTTTATCGACATTTGAACTTCTGCCGCAGTTACAGAGGAGTGCGTTCGGCGTTTGTTCCATTAATTGAAAAAAAAACGTTTGCTTAAAACCGTAAAAAAATCAACTCGCAAGTATTTCACCATTATAGTCAATTACGCTCCTCCCTTCTCCATACACTTGATTTATTCGTGACAATGGGAAGGATTGAGTTTTTTAAATACTAAAACAAGGCACAAGTTCAACTTTAATATTTTGTCAATAAAAAAACCCATTACAGGTAGAAAAATAAAGTTAAATACAACAATTTGATCACATTTATAAAAATGAGAATGAAAACGGTTATCATACTATAACCCAACTAACATGACTATTTATAGACAGTGTCGAAAATTGTTCAACGATGAGGTGGAAAATATGTTTTGATATGATTGACAAATAAAAAGGAAAAACTCGGACTCAACTGAAATTCAAATAGGGAAGATTGTTATCAAATGACAAAATCAAAATCAACAGCTCAAACCCATCAAACAAATGGAACGCAACTGTGATTCTAAAGTGATTCTAAAATAGAAAACTGAACCCTTAATAATATTTAACATGTTTTGTCATAGGCTAGCATAAATATACACTTATTTTATAGTAAATAGTAAATCACATTTATGGTATACATTTTTCAAGGATTTATATTGATCTAAGGTCAGACTATTGATTTAATTTATTATACACATGATTACTTGATATTAATTTTAATACATTCAATCGATTTTATTTGTTTATGTTTATTATATGTCTATATAACGAATTATGATGTTTAATTTAATTTAATTTTAGTTTCATTCACATTATTGCTTTGTCTTTTATTGAGGCATCTAATGTTGATGCTATCCATGCTAATTGCATTTTGTTATGCAGATTATTTTGGCAACTTCCTATGAGGTATGTAATTTATATTTAATATTCGATGCACGCCGGGAGTCATCTAATATGGCTAGACAATACAATTATACATGGTACACCTAATTGCTATTTGATGTTGCAAATTAGTTAAGAGAATTATACTTAACTAGGCTTCCATTAAGAAATATTTGGTAAATGCTTTAAATTGACATTTGATTAATTGATTTATCATCAATTCTTTTCCGTCACAGATATCGCGTTGTTTATTTCATGTTTACTTTTATCTTTAGTTAAACATATATTTTAGGATTGGTAACTATTTTTTATTTTACACTGTGTTTATTTATTGGAAGGTTAGTGATGCCTAGGGGAAAAACTGTCGCGAGGGGAAAAGGAGTTAAAAGAAGGAGAACAGCTCGTGTTACTGATAATGACAGGACAGCTGCACTGTCTCAAACAGAACATGATGTAGTGCCGCCACGGACGCAAATTACAACATCTAATACATCAGGACCATCTACCACGTTTAACAGTTCAGTGGATTTACCGAATAATGAAGAGTCGTATTCACAAACTATCAATGAACAAGGTACATTACAAAATTTTAAATCTAATGTTAATTCTGTACATGAAATTGCCAGCATCAGCAGTGATTTGGGTAATAATGTTTCTTGCAATATCAGACAAAAAATCTTAAATGGTGAATATATTGATCTGGGTTGTTTATTGTCGAGCCCAGTACCTATTGATGATAATTCTAATACTTTAATAATTAAAGATGGTGTTCTACAATCTAAACCAAAAGCATCAACAGTCAAGATTAATAGTATTAGTCAGTGGACTGATGCATTTCTGATTTTCATTGATATTTACCTGTCAAGTCATTTGGGAGAGGCAAGAGGGCTTCTGAAATACATGAGTAACATACGACTGGGAGCTAGTAGGGTTCCCGGTTTAGACTGGAAGAGGTATGACGAGCAATTCCGTTTAAAAAAACAAGAATGCCATCTTGTAACTGGGGAACAGTTGATTTAGAGCTTTGGTTACTCTTCATGTATGATGATAACACACAATTTAATCCAAACTCTGTAACTAATGCGTATAAATGTTATGATTATAACAATGGATCCTGTACTAGACCTAACTGTCATTATTCACATAGTTGTTCAGGTATTCACCCATCGGTAAACTGTACACGATATGGTGCTCAGACAAATTTTAATTTTAGGCGTGGTCCTAGATTCGCTGCTGGACAACCAAATAACAGTTCGCAACGAGGCTCGAGTGTTAATCCAAGGGCAGCTGTCAGATTCCAGCGACCAGCTTTCCACGGTTCATTCAATCGCTAATACGCCAATTAAATTTGATGTTCTTTGCAAGTTTCTGGAAAATTATAGTAATAAAACAGTTGCTTCAGAATTATATTTGGGATTTTTGGAAGGTTTTCGTCTAAATTATACTGGACCTAGGATGACTACTGATTGTAGAAATCTAGTTTCTGTTTTTGGCAATGAAGTTGAAGTTGCAAAAAAATTATTGAAAGAAATTAATTTGGAAAGAATAGCTGGTCCATTTAACAATATACCACTTTTTAATCTAAGATTGTCTCCGATTGGCTTATGTCCTAAAACGGATGGTTCTTGGAGGCTTATACAGCATTTATCATACCCACACGGTTTAAGCGTAAATGATTATATTGATAAGGGCTTGTGTTCTGTGACTTATACGGCGTTTGACCATGCACTAGATATGGTGGGTAGCCAAGGAAAGTTCGCCCTAATTGGAAAAAAGATATCAGCTCGGCATTTAGGCTTTTACCAGTAAACCCGGATGATTTCGAGTTATTGGGTTTCAAATTTTTGGACTTATACTTCGTGGACCGCTGTTTGCCTCAAGGTTGTAGTCTGTCTTGCGCAACGTTTGAAAATTCTCAACATTTCTAGAATATATCTTTAAGGACAAAACGGGATCGGAAAGTGTTATACATTACTTAGATGATTTTTTTGTTTGCAGGCCCGGGGACTGATTCAACTTGCCTGAACCTGATGAGTGAATTTGATTGTTTATGTGATCGCTTAGGAGTTCCTTTGGCACATGACAAGACCGTCGGTCCAACTCATGTTCTTACTTTTTTGGGGCTTGAAATTAATACAATTGAAATGTCTGTAAAAATTCCCAAAGAAAAATTGCTGAAATTGAAAACAATAATTTCAAATTTGTTAGGCAAAAAAAGAACAACATTACGTGTTCTCCAGTCTTTTACAGGCATTTTGAATTTTTGTTCAAGAGTGATCCCTACGGGTAGGGCATTCAACAGACGTTTTTATGATGCAATGTCAGGAATATCAAATCCTCGGCACCATATAAGGCTCACTGCGTCAATTAAGGAAGACATAAGGTCGTGGTCGCTATTTTTAGATTGTTTTAATGGCAAATTTTATTTTCCCGATTCCGATTGGATATCAAATGTTGATATGGAGTTATTTACTGATAGTGCTGGGAGTGCGTTTGGTGGATGTGCTTCGTATTTACATTCTAATTGGGCTTTCTTTCCTTGGCCGTCATATTGGTTAGGTTGCAATATATTGTAGCGGGTCAATTGGCGAAAAGGGCAGAAACACATACACCGAAAACTTTGGATATAAAATCCCGACGTATTAAATCAAAACCTCTGGCAACACCCTAACAATGAACTGAAAGAAGGGGTTCTTGATACTGACAGCAAACAATTCATATTTAAAGTTGCAAATACTTTATTTCTGACAAAAGTATATATATATAGCATAACAATAACATAACAGTGACATATATTTGAGATCACAATTTTAGTCAAGCTCAAGACCAATAAGAAAAACAACTTGCAAATTTATCAATAATAAGTACACCTTTAAGTGAATTTCCAGACAACTATTGCCTAGGGTATCTTTTCAAAGGTTGATCAAAAATACTAAAACTACTCATAAAGAGTATAACTACTGTAACATTAACTGCTATGATGTTCTCTCGTTTGTTGAGAATAAGAGCAGATATGGACAAAAATATTATAAGTACTCATGTATTAAAAGTACATCTGACCTCAAGCTAATTATACTGGGACGTAATTCATAAAAATAAATATTATAATTATAAGAACTAGAATTTTGCTTAAACAGTGTAATTGCTTCCACAGGCTAACACTATAGTCTAGATTTCCAAACTTGGTTATCACAAAGTTTACTTATGGCAATTATGTGACTTATTGAATGCTTTTAATAATGGCAAGAGTTTAGTAGAGACTTTGTATTAGCTTCCTTTCACTAAGAACGTAAGTCTCATTTTAAATGATACAGTTTAGTAGAGACTTTGTATTAGCTTCCTTTTGCTAAAAACGTAAGTCTTATATTTCCTTGACCTTTATTCTAAACAGTGAATTTTAGTGAAGTTAAAATCAAGAACTATAATTTTATTGCAATAATGTTTGCTGAGACATTGTTTTAGTATCCTTTGGCTAAAAACGATTGTCTCAAAAGTGACCAGAAGAAAATGACAAAATATGGCAAGAAGTACAATTATCTATTTTACTAACAATGTTCCTTTAAAGTTTTGACTGACTATACATGTATAGATATTTGATTACAGAAATGATGTCTTGAATTATTATACAAAATAATTGACTAACTGTTTTGGTCTTTTAACCAAATATATGGAAGATTTGTACTAGTTTCCTTCACTAGTAATGTGTATTTCTATGTTTATCTCATTGTCTGAAAACCCTATTAGAACCCTTAACTAGTGCAAAAGACTTAAATTTACTGAATCACCCTTTATAAGTGACATGAAAATTCTATATAAGTATTGTCAAAATTGTTCCGTTAAGTTACATGAAAACTTCAGACAGTGATTCGGCAAAAAGTATTATTAACGTACGAAATTTCTCATCAGAAAAATATGTATACGTAAATTCTATGGTTTATGTATTGTAATTCAATTTAAACCATTATTATTAAACAAAGACAAATTCTCATAATTTTCCTAGATTCCTCAAGTTTTCCGTGAAATTTTGGTAAAATATTTGCGTAAATCGTTTTTAAACAATTATGTGTACTTTAAAATGTGAAAAACTTTACAAAAAGTAAAGTAAATCTATTATTCTTACTTTCCAAAAAGAATATCTCCTTATTATTTTAGTAACGTCTTAGCCAGAATGACGTCAGACTTGCGTTTTGGGGTTTTATACTTGTACTTAAAAATTGTGCAAGTTTTGTGCATTTTCCGTGCAGTTTTTGTGCGATTTTCTACCGCGCAACTGCAAGATTGGACAGTAAACCAATGGAAATCATTTGCGGCATTTCTCACTTCGGCCGTTATGAAATGTTTATGTTTATTAAATAGATATACAAAAATCATTCTCAGCGACTTTATATTTGTAAAAATGTTCGTTCTGTAAATAGAATATAATAATAAAATTTCTTTCGATTGAGCTAAAAATACTCGTGACCTTCCGTAATCGTTCGACCAATGAAAACGCTTCATTACCGTTAACTGAAGATGGCGCTGAAAGGAAGCCAGGTGCTTGTCTGTCAACGAATTTCGACAAGTTATGTAGTTAAACAAAATGTTCTGACATAAAACTTGTAATTCCCTATACCGAAATGACTTGAGGAAACTGTACAGATAAGTAAGTTCACATGACACAATCAAAAAATGTACATACGAGTAAAAACAACACTCGGTTCAATGAAAGTAAATAAATACGGGGATCGTCTCATAACAGTAAATAACAGATTCCATAGTAAACAGTAGATACAATATTCTATAATAAAATGACTGCATTATAACCTATTCTGCCAGTTATTAGTTATTTGAATCTGAATAAAAATTATAGAAATAATCCTGAAAAGGGAATGCACTGATTCTATCTTTGTCTCTGAATAAGTAGAGTGAAATTTAGAATTGAACAGCATACAATTATACACATTTGAAGTTTTAAGAAAAGTAGTTATTATAAGTACAATTGATAAATGGTACCCGTCACATTACCCCCCTTTTAGAATTTGTGTCCCTACAAATTGGTTATGATAATCAATAAATAAAAGAATTTGAAAACCATAAGAACAATATGATATAATGGTACTAAATGTACACATAAAGTTTTCTCCAATTTGAATTTCATAAAACAGAAAAATCAATTACTACCAGACTTTTTGTTTGAATTTCATAAAACAAAAAAAATCAATTACTACCAGACTTTTTGAGTTAAAAAAAAAACCAATTTTTCTATATTTACTCTATCCTAAATATATTCAATTAAATACCTAATTATATAAATAATCATTATTCATGTACAAACAAAATCACAAGAAAGAAAAATATATAACACAAATACAGTTCAGGTTCTTTTGGTATATCTTGGCATGGGTGTAATACTCCTTCTTTGGGCTGGCCGGTAAGGAGAATATCTGTTCCTGTTGTAGTGACGGGCTGGAGAGGCATTCCTTTGTCTGTTCTCTGTGTTTTGACCTCGAACTACAGACCGTAGTCCGGTCACCTGACTAGTCAGTCGTACAATTTCCTTCTGCATGTTTTCCATGTTAGTTGTCATAGTACTGGTAAAGTTTGTAAATTTTTTTGTTAGTTCCTCCAACAAAACCTTATGGGAGCATGTGCTTGAAGATGATGATGATGAGGATGAAGAGGATGAAGATTTTCTTTCAGAATTATTTGTTGGAACCATGTTCCATTCTTCAGCTGGATGTGTGTTTGTGGTGATGGTAGTAGTTGTCTGCTCGAACACAAACTCGTCTGGCTGTGACTGTTGCTCTTCCTCCAGCTCTTCCAGTTCTCTTTCGCGGGCTATGATTTTCCTTATAGGGGAGGAGAGTGGTGTACCCACTGGTTCGGGTCTTTCCTCCACCACTTCTGCTTCCTGCACTACATCTACCACTATTTCCTCCACCACTTCTGCTTCCTGCACTACATCTACCACGATTTCCTCCACCACTTCTGCTTCCTGCACTACATCTACCACCTCTGCTTGCTGAACAACGTCTACCACTTCTGCTTCCTGCACTACTTCAACCCGACATACTGCCTCAGCTGGTTGTACCACAGGAGTTGGACCAAATGTTGGAGTATATCCTCTGGTCCTTATCAACGATTCACCGCGGGTCATCTTCTCTAGGTCTAAACCTATTACGGATCGGTATGGTAAGGGACTCTTTTTGATATATGCTCGGTCTCCCTGGTACTGACCCCTATTGATCATCTCTTCCTTCTGTATCTGGTGGGGTCGGAAGTACTGGCCATGCTTTATCATCTCGCTTTCCTTGCCACATCGGAAAAGGCATAAGGTGCAATAATATGGCACTACTTCCAATGGCACATGCAATTTCCAGATGTGGCCTTCAACACGGTGTTTTTGACCAATGTAACCATCTTGGTCAATACATTTGAGGCAGCGATATAACCTTCGGATTTGTTTGTTGTTTAGATTGTCTGACATTCTGCAATAAAAATAAAAATATAAAGTATGTTGCCAGTGGCATTGCACTTTATATAAGAGCTAGACCAAAACATATAAGGTTCCAACTTTGGTTCCTTCTGTTAAGGTTGTGGTTTTTCCTACATTGATAATTTATTGATTTTATAAATGTAAATTTTTTTTTTTTTATATGTATGTTAAAATTCAGCATAGCACAGCATTATTTTTATTTGGTACCACACGACTTTACAAAATAAAACAAATTGTACTAAATCTTGCCACTTATTGTCATTTTTACTTAAATTCTTAATACACCCTATTTATGTTAAGGCCTGAGAGATAACGCATTTCCGTTTTGTGACAGCAACTCAAAGACAGAAAACAAATTATTAAATGACAAATTAGGAAGTATCCTAGCGTTCATTTTATTTTAACAAAGGCTGGTATTAACACACGAATTCAAATCGTGTGTACATAACTATATACAAAGAAAAACTAAGTACCTAATGTTCCCAAATTATATTATTGGGAGACTATCCTTAACAAAAAAAAACATCATTTAATCCTACATTCAATTAAAACTAAAAGATTAACTTGAGTACAATCTTGAGCTTGACTATTCCTTATCACATTTAAATTTTATGTACAACTTTATCAGTTTATTTACATTTGGAAAGAAACATTTTGAATACATACAAAATGTACACACATAAAAAGAAACAATCATGTAAAATACTTGATCAATACAAGTATAAACATATAACTTATGTCGTACATGTACATGTATAGCACTTAATATCATTTATTCTGAGTTTCAACTTGTTTAATCCATTTTTGGGTGCTAGTCCCTTTATATGGCTTTAGTTTGTTATGGTTGACCACTTTTTTGGTTCCTTTTGCATCTATCTGTATTTGATAATTTAGGTCATTGTATCTGTTTACTATCAGACATGGACCCAAAAATAAAGGTTGTAACTTGAAACAACTTCCTTCTCTCCTTGTTTCGTTTAGGTACCACACTTTGTCAAACTTTTGGTATTGGACAAGGTTGGCTTTGACATCATAGTGATCTTTTCTTTTTCTAAGGTTAACTTCCAAATGTTTTCTGGCTACTTGATGGGCTTTCTGTAATCTCTCTCGTACTTTAAGCGCATGGTTTCCCCATGTTCCCTGTTCAGTTTCTGAAACAAATTCTGTTCCTTCTCTAGTTAGCTCATAGGGAAAACGAATTTCTCTGCCTAACATCATTACATTGGGAGTTAAACTAGTCGTATCATGTGGACAAGCTCTATATGCACTAGCAAGGCATCCAAGATTAAGATCCCAGTTTGTCTGCTCTCCTCTCAAATAAGATTTTATCATAGAAACCAAAGTTCTGTTAAAACGTTCAACTTGACCATTGCACTTTGGATTACGGGGGCTTGTCCTTGTCTTGCGTATATCTAATATACTACACAATTCTTGGAAAATGTCGCTTTCGTAATTCCGACCTTGATCAGAATGTATGGCCAAAGGGAAACCAAAACGACAAATTACATCATTCAAGATAATATTAGCGCATGTTGTAGCTGTTTGGTCAGGAACTGGAAATACTTCAACCCATTTAGTAAAGTAATCCGTAACTGTTAAGATGTACCGATTATTCCTGGGAGTAAGCGGCAATGGCCCAAGGAGATCAGTTGCAAGTCTGTCGAGGGGCCCTCCAACTGGCATTTTTCCCAACGGAGCCCTCAATAATTTTTGAGGAGGTTTGTTGGCCCCACAAATGTCACATTGGCTTATCCAAATTTGTATGTCTTCTTTCATATCGTACCAGTAATACCGTTGAGCTAATTTTTCCTTTGTTTTGTTTTTGCCTAGATGTCCTGACAAAATTGAGTTGTGCATGTTATTTAGTACTTCCTTTTTCATCTTGTCTGGAACTAAGAATTGTCTGTAGTCTCCTGAACCATCTCTTCGGCTGTACTGCTTAAACAGCAGACCATCTTTCTTAACAACTGATTCCCATAGGTGCCAGTAGTGTCTGGTAGCAGCACTGTATTTTTCTAATTCTTTTGAATTAGGTCGAGTGTCACCTTCCTTCCACTGTAAGAGAGGTCCGATATCTGAGTCATCCTCCTGTAGTTTTAATAATTCTTCTTTTGAGTGTCCACTACTCCATGTTGTCCATATATTATCATCTGAAGTCTGTTGTCTTGTTTTTACTGCACAAATCTGTATAGGTTCTCCACCATCTTTGTTTTTAGTTGGATCTTCATTATTTTCCTCATGGATTTCTGGCGATAACAATCTTGTACTCTGCATTTCTATGGCACGATTTCGACACTTCTTACAGGGACCACATTTTAGGTACTCCAAATTGTCTACGTCCGCACACTCGCAATCTTTTGGATTATAACATCTAGACAAAGCATCAGCATTCCCATGTTTACTACCGGGGCGATATTCAATGGAGAAATCGAAATTGGATAGAATTTCTAACCATCTAGCTATTCGACCTTTAGGCTCTTTCTTGCTAAAAAGCCATATTAATGCCTGGTGATCAGTGCGTACACATAATTTACGTCCTAGCAGATACTGCCTGTAGTATTCAATAAAGTAGCGTACTGCTAAAAGCTCTTTGTCCGTTATACAGTAGTTGCGCTCTGCCTTATTAAGGGTACGACTACCATAGGCTATAACTTTCAATGTACCATCCTGTATCTGACTTAACACGGCTCCAATAGCTGTGTCACAGGCATCTGTGTCCAGATAGTATTCACCTTCATCTCTGGGAAAAGCCATAATATCTGTACTAGTAAAAGCTTGTTTTAGTTTCTCAAAGGCAATTTGGCATTCCTTTGTCCACTCAAAAGACTTGGATTTCTTGGTCAGGTCAGTTAAAGGTTTTACCATGGCTGACAAGTCCTTAATAAAACGTCTGTAGTAGCTACCCATGCCTAAAAGTTGTCGTACTTCTGTGACAGTTTTTGGTACAGGCCAAGATAAAATTTTTGCTGTATTGTCGGGATTCGGTCGAATTCCTTCATCTGAAACCACATGACCTAGAAAAGTGACCTCTGACTTCAGGAGCTCACATTTCTCTGGTTTCAATTTTAACCCAGATTCCAAAATTCTGTTTAAAACTGTATCTAGCCTTGACATGTGTTCTTCGAAACCGTTACTAAAAACAATGATATCGTCTAGATAAATTAGACAAATTTGCCATTGAAGCCCATGGAGTACAAGTTCCATCAATCGTTGACAAGTAGCTGGACCATTGCAGACTCCAAATGGCATCGTCTTGAACTCATACAGACCATATTTGGTTACGAATGCTGTCTTGGAAATATCATCTTTCTTCATGGGAATTTGGTGATATCCACTGGTCAAATCGAAGGTCGACATCAAGGTGGCGCCACCTACGGCATCCAGACAGTCTTGTATTCTCGGAATAGGAAATGAGTCCAGCCGAGTAAGGGCGTTCAAAAATCTGTAGTCACAGCACGGGCGAATCTTCCCGTTTTTCTTGACCACTAGCTGTAATGGACTTCCCCAAGGTGAATTTGACTTTTGTATGATCCCTTGATCTAACATTTGTGTTATGGCTTTCCTCTCGTCATTGGCAAATGCAAGTGGAACTCTTCGTGGTGGTTGTTTAACTGGCTTGGCTTCACCGGTGTCAATTGTATGTTCCACTAGGTGTGTCAGCCCTAGGTCTGTATCATTTACTGAAAATGCTGCCGAATATTTTTGCAAAAGACTAACTATAGCCTCCTGTTCATCTTCTCGACGGTTGTTCGCTGCATCATCATATAAAGAACGTAAATGTGTTGGTACGACGCCACTTTTCCCTCCGTCAGTTGTTCCTTTATTTGCTAGACTTCTTATTATTCCCTCATTTGTCTGCCATGTGACAGGTTTGGAACCTGTTAATTTTATTCGTCGGACAGAGTTAAAGTTCTGTGACTCCTCACTGTCTTCTTGTGAAAATAGCGTAATTGGATCAGTATCTAATTTTTCTGCAATTCCAATAACTGCATCTTGATTCAGCTTTACCTCTTGATCAAAAGGATTCATGAGTCTGACCTTATTAGTCACTCCTTCTCCAATTTCAACAAGACAGGCGGCCATTACTAATGGATAGGTATCTTCAAATTGTGGACAAGGTTCTATTAGGTAGTCTTGAGGGCAGTTGTGTAAATCTTTGTCGAAACGGTCAACAAAGACATCAATAAGTATCTCACTTCTTGGCTGTATGACATAATGATCAGCTGATCTAACTTTTCTTATTGGTTCCGTCTGTCCAACTTGGATACATGGGATAGTGGTACTATTAAGCAAGATAACTCCTTCTGTTAATTTTATATCAGCTGGGCCTTGATCTCCTTTCATTAGGATATCTAAACCTAAGAGAGCTTCATCTTCTATCTCAGCAACTATGAGTTCCTTTTCTAAGGCCAACTCACCCAGTGTCAAGTTAAAAACAGCTTTTCCCAACTCTTTCAATGGTTGTCCATCAGCACTAGCCAAAGAACTAGATTTTTGAAGTTTTGGTCTTTTTGATGAAAGTATTTTTCTGAATGTTTTAGTCGAAATAACAGTTCGTGTAGCTCCAGTATCAGCAGTAAATGTAACATCAATTCCTTCAATACTTCCTTGGATATATACTCCTTCACATCTCAAAACTTGTCTTCCAATAATATGAGTTTCAACTGGTGGAAATCTTTGAACATCATCTAGGCCTTCAGACGATTTCATCAATACTTCCGCAGTACAAGTGCCAGCAGGACTATCACCTCTATGCAAGGGTGAATACTCAACCTCCTGTTCACTCTTGTGACTCAGTGGAGGACTATCACCTCTAATCAAGGGTGAATGCTCAACCTCCTCATTTATTCTTACTGGTTTCAAAACATGACAACTATCAGTATCAATTTTATCTAGACCCCCCTTTTTTGTACTTAAACTTTTATTCTCAGAAATTAAACTGCTATTTTGACCTTTAACATCATTCAAATTTTGACCTTTAACATCTAAAACTGTATGGGTCACCTCCCGGTCATCAGAGATGCCCACCCTTAGTTTAATGGAAAGCCTGGTGGTGGTACCCCCATATTAGGGTTGGGACCAAGGTTACCGTTATTTTGTCCCCATTGTGGTTTAAAGTTATTGTTTTTTGAAGGAAATCTGTCTGCAACTCTATCTGGATTTGCGAAACAATTTCTCGCAAAATGTCCCGGTTGTCCACAGTAATAGCATAATCCATTCTGTCTTGGACCCTTATGTTGGCCATCATTGGATTGAAATGGAGTCTGACTGGTTCCTGGTCTACCATATGTCTTATGCTGTAATTCTTGCTTTTTGTCTTCAAACATCTTGTTAAATAAAGATTGCAAATCCCCTTCTTTAATAGTTAGACTTTTATTTTTGTCTTCAATCTGGCTTTCAACAGACGTTTTCTCCGCTCCCTGGTAATTGTCGGACTTTTTGTCATTATCCTTTCTAGTAATGTTTTCATTCTTTTGTCCTCCTTTCACTTGTCGTACTGCCTTCTTATTATTTTCTTCTCCTTGATTCGGATTTTTCATGGTCTCTACGTATGTAATGACTTCTTGTACTGCTTCTTCTATGGTTTCAGGATCTTTGTTTAATTCTATATGAATACGGGCCTTATAATCTATGAGTCCCAAGAGAAATCTCTGTAGTAGATCTTCTTGGCGTGTACTTGCATGTCTGTTTTTGTAGGCTTTGTCATATAGCCTTTTTAGCTCTGCTGCAAATTTTTCTGGTGTCTCTCCGTTTAACTGTTTTCTTCTACTAAATTGAAGCCGGTATGTTCTGGTGGTCTCTATGACTCCAAATCTATTTTTTAGATCTTGTACCAACTTTTTGTAGTTCCTGATAGTCTTCTTTGGCAATTGATCAAACGTGAAGTCTCCAGCGTCTCCTTGTAACCTGGGTAACAACTCTTGAAGTCTATCTTCCTCATTCCAAGATTTAAGTTTTGCAACTGCTTCGAATCGATTGAACCAGACCTCCCACTTCTCTTGACCAGTAAAAGATGGAAGCTTGACATTATGTGAACTTGACTTCTGTTTTGACTGTGTTATTCTATTGGTAGATACACTACAATCAGAATCCACAGGTTCATGGCAATCTTCCTCTGAGCTGGAATCACTGGAGTAACTACTCTGTATGCTTGACTTTCTAGTTGTCTTACATGTTGAGGTACTTTCTACATGTCTTGGTTTTCTCCTATGTGGTGGTTCTGTATTTGATTTGATAGTATCTGTACTGGATGGTTGAGCGATAACATTGCTACTAAAAGCAGCTTGTATCGCAAAAATAACCTGGGTAGTCATATCTTGTATGGCATTCTTAAGTGTACCATAAATGCCGGTATGTTCATTGGGTGACAGAGGACGTGTCTCCTGCACCAAATTTTCTTTCTGAGGATGTGTCTCTTGCACCAAATTTTCTTTCTGTAATTTATTACTCTTTTGTCTCTTGTTGTATAACCTGGAACTTCGTCTTAAATCTAAAGTCTGAAAATTCTTTTGTATCCCACTAGTACTTGGTGTACTCTGTGGTAAATTCCTTGTATTTGTAACCATAGTCTGTTCAGCTTGCTCGATTTCTGAGTCGGACAGATCTGTATAACCAGTAGCCTCTGTCTCTGTCGTATCATTCTGTCCGGTCTGATAATCATCAGTGTCGTCTGTAATGATTTCTCTTCCACTTTCATCCCCACTACCTACTGGTGGTATATGTGTTCTTCTTTTCACCATTACTGCTATTGCTCGTACTACCACTAAAAGGGTACGTATCACTAGATCCACTCAATAAATGAATGAATCCCACCGAGGATGCCAGAAAATATGTAGCGGGTCAATTGGCGAAAAGGGCAGAAACACATACACCGAAAACTTTGGATATAAAATCCCGACGTATTAAATCAAAACCTCTGGCAACACCCTAACAATGAACTGAAAGAAGGGGTTCTTGATACTGACAGCAAACAATTCATATTTAAAGTTGCAAATACTTTATTTCTGACAAAAGTATATATATATAGCATAACAATAACATAACAGTGACATATATTTGAGATCACAATTTTAGTCAAGCTCAAGACCAATAAGAAAAACAACTTGCAAATTTATCAATAATAAGTACACCTTTAAGTGAATTTCCAGACAACTATTGCCTAGGGTATCTTTTCAAAGGTTGATCAAAAATACTAAAACTACTCATAAAGAGTATAACTACTGTAACATTAACTGCTATGATGTTCTCTCGTTTGTTGAGAATAAGAGCAGATATGGACAAAAATATTATAAGTACTCATGTATTAAAAGTACATCTGACCTCAAGCTAATTATACTGGGACGTAATTCATAAAATAAATATTATAATTATAAGAACTAGAATTTTGCTTAAACAGTGTAATTGCTTCCACAGGCTAACACTATAGTCTAGATTTCCAAACTTGGTTATCACAAAGTTTACTTATGGCAATTATGTGACTTATTGAATGCTTTTAATAATGGCAAGAGTTTAGTAGAGACTTTGTATTAGCTTCCTTTCACTAAGAACGTAAGTCTCATTTTAAATGATACAGTTTAGTAAAGACTTTGTATTAGCTTCCTTTTGCTAAAAACGTAAGTCTTATATTTCCTTGACCTTTATTCTAAACAGTGAATTTTAGTGAAGTTAAAATCAAGAACTATAATTTTATTGCAATAATGTTTGCTGAGACATTGTTTTAGTATCCTTTGGCTAAAAACGATTGTCTCAAAAGTGACCAGAAGAAAATGACAAAATATGGCAAGAAGTACAATTATCTATTTTACTAACAATGTTCCTTTAAAGTTTTGACTGACTATACATGTATAGATATTTGATTACAGAAATGATGTCTTGAATTATTATACAAAATAATTGACTAACTGTTTTGGTCTTTTAACCAAATATATGGAAGATTTGTACTAGTTTCCTTCACTAGTAATGTGTATTTCTATGTTTATCTCATTGTCTGAAAACCCTATTAGAACCCTTAACTAGTGCAAAAGACTTAAATTTACTGAATCACCCTTTATAAGTGACATGAAAATTCTATATAAGTATTGTCAAAATTGTTCCGTTAAGTTACATGAAAACTTCAGACAGTGATTCGGCAAAAAGTATTATTAACGTACGAAATTTCTCATCAGAAAAATATGTATACGTAAATTCTATGGTTTATGTATTGTAATTCAATTTAAACCATTATTATTAAACAAAGACAAATTCTCATAATTTTCCTAGATTCCTCAAGTTTTCCGTGAAATTTTGGTAAAATATTTGCGTAAATCGTTTTTAAACAATTATGTGTACTTTAAAATGTGAAAAACTTTACAAAAAGTAAAGTAAATCTATTATTCTTACTTTCCAAAAAGAATATCTCCTTATTATTTTAGTAACGTCTTAGCCAGAATGACGTCAGACTCGCGTTTTGGGGTTTTATACTTGTACTTAAAAATTGTGCAAGTTTTGTGCATTTTCCGTGCAGTTTTTGTGCGATTTTCTACCGCGCAACTGCAAGATTGGACAGTAAACCAATGGAAATCATTTGCGGCATTTCTCACTTCGGCCGTTATGAAATGTTTATGTTTATTAAATAGATATACAAAAATCATTCTCAGCGACTTTATATTTGTAAAAATGTTCGTTCTGTAAATAGAATATAATAATAAAATTTCTTTCGATTGAGCTAAAAATACTCGTGACCTTCCGTAATCGTTCGACCAATGAAAACGCTTCATTACCGTTAACTGAAGATGGCGCTGAAAGGAAGCCAGGTGCTTGTCTGTCAACGAATTTCGACAAGTTATGTAGTTAAACAAAATGTTCTGACATAAAACTTGTAATTCCCTATACCGAAATGACTCGAGGAAACTGTACAGATAAGTAAGTTCGGAAAGACCCGAACCAGTGGGTACACCACTCTCCTCCCCTATAAGGAAAATCATAGCCCGCGAAAGAGAACTGGAAGAGCTGGAGGAAGAGCAACAGTCACAGCCAGACGAGTTTGTGTTCGAGCAGACAACTACTACCATCACCACAAACACACATCCAGCTGAAGAATGGAACATGGTTCCAACAAATAATTCTGAAAGAAAATCTTCATCCTCTTCATCCTCATCATCATCATCTTCAAGCACATGCTCCCATAAGGTTTTGTTGGAGGAACTAACAAAAAAATTTACAAACTTTACCAGTACTATGACAACTAACATGGAAAACATGCAGAAGGAAATTGTACGACTGACTAGTCAGGTGACCGGACTACGGTCTGTAGTTCGAGGTCAAAACACAGAGAACAGACAAAGGAATGCCTCTCCAGCCCGTCACTACAACAGGAACAGATATTCTCCTTACCGGCCAGCCCAAAGAAGGAGTATTACACCCATGCCAAGATATACCAAAAGAACCTGAACTGTATTTGTGTTATATATTTTTCTTTCTTGTGATTTTGTTTGTACATGAATAATGATTATTTATATAATTAGGTATTTAATTGAATATATTTAGGATAGAGTAAATATAGAAAAATTGGTTTTTTTTTTTAACTCAAAAAGTCTGGTAGTAATTGATTTTTTTTGTTTTATGAAATTCAAACAAAAAGTCTGGTAGTAATTGATTTTTCTGTTTTATGAAATTCAAATTGGAGAAAACTTTATGTGTACATTTAGTACCATTATATCATATTGTTCTTATGGTTTTCAAATTCTTTTATTTATTGATTATCATAACCAATTTGTAGGGACACAAATTCTAAAAGGGGGGTAATGTGACGGGTACCATTTATCAATTGTACTTATAATAACTACTTTTCTTAAAACTTCAAATGTGTATAATTGTATGCTGTTCAATTCTAAATTTCACTCTACTTATTCAGAGACAAAGATAGAATCAGTGCATTCCCTTTTCAGGATTATTTCTATAATTTTTATTCAGATTCAAATAACTAATAACTGTCAGAATAGGTTATAATGCAGTCATTTTATTATAGAATATTGTATCTACTGTTTACTATGGAATCTGTTATTTACTGTTATGAGACGATCCCCGTATTTATTTACTTTCATTGAACCGAGTGTTGTTTTTACTCGTATGTACATTTTTTGATTGTGTCATGTGAACTTACTTATCTGTACAGTTTCCTCAAGTCATTTCGGTATAGGGAATTACAAGTTTTATGTCAGAACATTTTGTTTAACTACATAACTTGTCGAAATTCGTTGACAGACAAGCACCTGGCTTCCTTTCAGCGCCATCTTCAGTTAACGGTTATGAAGCGTTTTCATTGGTCGAACGATTACGGAAGGTCACGAGTATTTTTAGCTCAATCGAAAGAAATTTTATTATTATATTCTATTTACAGAACGAACATTTTTACAAATATAAAGTCGCTGAGAATGATTTTTGTATATCTATTTAATAAACATAAACATTTCATAACGGCCGAAGTGAGAAATGCCGCAAATGATTTCCATTGGTTTACTGTCCAATCTTGCAGTTGCGCGGTAGAAAATCGCACAAAAACTGCACGGAAAATGCACAAAACTTGCACAATTTTTAAGTACAAGTATAAAACCCCAAAACGCGAGTCTGACGTCATTCTGGCTAAGACGTTACTAAAATAATAAGGAGATATTCTTTTTGGAAAGTAAGAATAATAGATTTACTTTACTTTTTGTAAAGTTTTTCACATTTTTAAGTACACATAATTGTTTAAAAACGATTTACGCAAATATTTTACCAAAATTTCACGGAAAACTTGAGGAATCTAGGAAAATTATGAGAATTTGTCTTTGTTTAATAATAATGGTTTAAATTGAATTACAATACATAAACCATAGAATTTACGTATACATATTTTTCTGATGAGAAATTTCGTACGTTAATAATACTTTTTGCCGAATCACTGTCTGAAGTTTTCATGTAACTTAACGGAACAATTTTGACAATACTTATATAGAATTTTCATGTCACTTATAAAGGGTGATTCAGTAAATTTAAGTCTTTTGCACTAGTTAAGGGTTCTAATAGGGTTTTCAGACAATGAGATAAACATAGAAATACACATTACTAGTGAAAGAAACTAGTACAAATCTTCCATATATTTGGTTAAAAGACCAAAACAGTTAGTCAATTATTTTGTATAATAATTCAAGACATCATTTCTGTAATCAAATATCTATACATGTATAGTCAGTCAAAACTTTAAAGGAACATTGTTAGTAAAATAGATAATTGTACTTCTTGCCATATTTTGTCATTTTCTTCTGGTCACTTTTGAGACAATCGTTTTTAGCCAAAGGATACTAAAACAATGTCTCAGCAAACATTATTGCAATAAAATTATAGTTCTTGATTTTAACTTCACTAAAATTCACTGTTTAGAATAAAGGTCAAGGAAATATAAGACTTACGTTTTTAGCAAAAGGAAGCTAATACAAAGTCTCTACTAAACTGTATCATTTAAAATGAGACTTACGTTCTTAGTGAAAGGAAGCTAACACAAAGTCTCTACTAAACTCTTGCCATTATTAAAAGCATTCAATAAGTCACATAATTGCCATAAGTAAACTTTGTGATAACCAAGTTTGGAAATCTAGACTATAGTGTTAGCCTGTGGAAGCAATTACACTGTTTAAGCAAAATTCTAGTTCTTATAATTATAATATTTATTTTTATGAATTACGTCCCAGTATAATTAGCTTGAGGTCAGATGTACTTTTAATACATGAGTACTTATAATATTTTTGTCCATATCTGCTCTTATTCTCAACAAACGAGAGAACATCATAGCAGTTAATGTTACAGTAGTCATACTCTTTATGAGTAGTTTAAGTATTTTTGATCAACCTTTGAAAAGATACCCTAGGCAATAGTTGTCTGGAAATTCACTTAAAGGTGTACTTATTATTGATAAATTTGCAAGTTGTTTTTCTTATTGGTCTTGAGCTTGACTAAAATTGTGATCTCAAATATATGTCACTGTTATGTTATTGTTATGCTATATATATATACTTTTGTCAGAAATAAAGTATTTGCAACTTTAAATATGAATTGTTTGCTGTCAGTATCAAGAACCCCTTCTTTCAGTTCATTGTTAGGGTGTTGCCAGAGGTTTTGATTTAATACGTCGGGATTTTATATCCAAAGTTTTCGGTGTATGTGTTTCTGCCCTTTTCGCCAATTGACCCGCTACATATTTTCTGGCATCCTCGGTGGGATTCATTCATTTATTGAGTGGATCTAGTGATACGTACCCTTTTAGTGGTAGTACGAGCAATAGCAGTAATGGTGAAAAGAAGAACACATATACCACCAGTAGGTAGTGGGGATGAAAGTGGAAGAGAAATCATTACAGACGACACTGATGATTATCAGACCGGACAGAATGATACGACAGAGACAGAGGCTACTGGTTATACAGATCTGTCCGACTCAGAAATCGAGCAAGCTGAACAGACTATGGTTACAAATACAAGGAATTTACCACAGAGTACACCAAGTACTAGTGGGATACAAAAGAATTTTCAGACTTTAGATTTAAGACGAAGTTCCAGGTTATACAACAAGAGACAAAAGAGTAATAAATTACAGAAAGAAAATTTGGTGCAAGAGACACATCCTCAGAAAGAAAATTTGGTGCAGGAGACACGTCCTCTGTCACCCAATGAACATACCGGCATTTATGGTACACCTAAGAATGCCATACAAGATATGACTACCCAGGTTATTTTTGCGATACAAGCTGCTTTTAGTAGCAATGTTATCGCTCAACCATCCAGTACAGATACTATCAAATCAAATACAGAACCACCACATAGGAGAAAACCAAGACATGTAGAAAGTACCTCAACATGTAAGACAACTAGAAAGTCAAGCATACAGAGTAGTTACTCCAGTGATTCCAGCTCAGAGGAAGATTGCCATGAACCTGTGGATTCTGATTGTAGTGTATCTACCAATAGAATAACACAGTCAAAACAGAAGTCAAGTTCACATAATGTCAAGCTTCCATCTTTTACTGGTCAAGAGAAGTGGGAGGTCTGGTTCAATCGATTCGAAGCAGTTGCAAAACTTAAATCTTGGAATGAGGAAGATAGACTTCAAGAGTTGTTACCCAGGTTACAAGGAGACGCTGGAGACTTCACGTTTGATCAATTGCCAAAGTAGACTATCAGGAACTACAAAAAGTTGGTACAAGATCTAAAAAATAGATTTGGAGTCATAGAGACCACCAGAACATACCGGCTTCAATTTAGTAGAAGAAAACAGTTAAACGGAGAGACACCAGAAAAATTTGCAGCAGAGCTAAAAAGGCTATATGACAAAGCCTACAAAAACAGACATGCAAGTACACGCCAAGAAGATCTACTACAGAGATTTCTCTTGGGACTCATAGATTATAAGGCCCGTATTCATATAGAATTAAACAAAGATCCTGAAACCATAGAAGAAGCAGTACAAGAAGTCATTACATACGTAGAGACCATGAAAAATCCGAATCAAGGAGAAGAAAATAATAAGAAGGCAGTACGACAAGTGAAAGGAGGACAAAAGAATGAAAACATTACTAGAAAGGATAATGACAAAAAGTCCGACAATTACCAGGGAGCGGAGAAAACGTCTGTTGAAAGCCAGATTGAAGACAAAAATAAAAGTCTAACTATTAAAGAAGGGGATTTGCAATCTTTATTTAACAAGATGTTTGAAGACAAAAAGCAAGAATTACAGCATAAGACATATGGTAGACCAGGAACCAGTCAGACTCCATTTCAATCCAATGATGGCCAACATAAGGGTCCAAGACAGAATGGATTATGCTATTACTGTGGACAACCGGGACATTTTGCGAGAAATTGTTTCGCAAATCCAGATAGAGTTGCAGACAGATTTCCTTCAAAAAACAATAACTTTAAACCACAATGGGGACAAAATAACGGTAACCTTGGTCCCAACCCTAATATGGGGGTACCACCACCAGGCTTTCCATTAAACTAAGGGTGGGCATCTCTGATGATCGGGAGGTGACCCATACAGTTTTAGATGTTAAAGGTCAAAATTTGAATGATGTTAAAGGTCAAAATAGCAGTTTAATTTCTGAGAATAAAAGTTTAAGTACAAAAAAGGGGGGTCTAGATAAAATTGATACTGATAGTTGTCATGTTTTGAAACCAGTAAGAATAAATGAGGAGGTTGAGCATTCACCCTTGATTAGAGGTGATAGTCCTCCACTGAGTCACAAGAGTGAACAGGAGGTTGAGTATTCACCCTTGCATAGAGGTGATAGTCCTGCTGGCACTTGTACTGCGGAAGTATTGATGAAATCGTCTGAAGGCCTAGATGATGTTCAAAGATTTCCACCAGTTGAAACTCATATTATTGGAAGACAAGTTTTGAGATGTGAAGGAGTATATATCCAAGGAAGTATTGAAGGAATTGATGTTACATTTACTGCTGATACTGGAGCTACACGAACTGTTATTTCGACTAAAACATTCAGAAAAATACTTTCATCAAAAAGACCAAAACTTCAAAAATCTAGTTCTTTGGCTAGTGCTGATGGACAACCATTGAAAGAGTTGGGAAAAACTGTTTTTAACTTGACACTGGGTGAGTTGGCCTTAGAAAAGGAACTCATAGTTGCTGAGATAGAAGATGAAGCTCTCTTAGGTTTAGATATCCTAATGAAAGGAGATCAAGGCCCAGCTGATATAAAATTAACACAAGGAGTTATCTTGCTTAATAGTACCACTATCCCATGTATCCAAGTTGGACAGACGGAACCAATAAGAAAAGTTAGATCAGCTGATCATTATGTCATACAGCCAAGAAGTGAGATACTTATTGATGTCTTTGTTGACCGTTTCGACAAAGATTTACACAACTGCCCTCAAGACTACCTAATAGAACCTTGTCCACAATTTGAAGATACCTATCCATTAGTAATGGCCGCCTGTCTTGTTGAAATTGGAGAAGGAGTGACTAATAAGGTCAGACTCATGAATCCTTTTGATCAAGAGGTAAAGCTGAATCAAGATGCAGTTATTGGAATTGCAGAAAAATTAGATACTGATCCAATTACGCTATTTTCACAAGAAGACAGTGAGGAGTCACAGAACTTTAACTCTGTCCGACGAATAAAATTAACAGGTTCCAAACCTGTCACATGGCAGACAAATGAGGGAATAATAAGAAGTCTAGCAAATAAAGGAACAACTGACGGAGGGAAAAGTGGCGTCGTACCAACACATTTACGTTCTTTATATGATGATGCAGCGAACAACCGTCGAGAAGATGAACAGGAGGCTATAGTTAGTCTTTTGCAAAAATATTCGGCAGCATTTTCAGTAAATGATACAGACCTAGGGCTGACACACCTAGTGGAACATACAATTGACACCGGTGAAGCCAAGCCAGTTAAACAACCACCACGAAGAGTTCCACTTGCATTTGCCAATGACGAGAGGAAAGCCATAACACAAATGTTAGATCAAGGGATCATACAAAAGTCAAATTCACCTTGGGGAAGTCCATTACAGCTAGTGGTCAAGAAAAACGGGAAGATTCGCCCGTGCTGTGACTACAGATTTTTGAACGCCCTTACTCGGCTGGACTCATTTCCTATTCCGAGAATACAAGACTGTCTGGATGCCGTAGGTGGCGCCACCTTGATGTCGACCTTCGATTTGACCAGTGGATATCACCAAATTCCCATGAAGAAAGATGATATTTCCAAGACAGCATTCGTAACCAAATATGGTCTGTATGAGTTCAAGACGATGCCATTTGGAGTCTGCAATGGTCCAGCTACTTGTCAACGATTGATGGAACTTGTACTCCATGGGCTTCAATGGCAAATTTGTCTAATTTATCTAGACGATATCATTGTTTTTAGTAACGGTTTCGAAGAACACATGTCAAGGCTAGATACAGTTTTAAACAGAATTTTGGAATCTGGGTTAAAATTGAAACCAGAGAAATGTGAGCTCCTGAAGTCAGAGGTCACTTTTCTAGGTCATGTGGTTTCAGATGAAGGAATTCGACCGAATCCCGACAATACAGCAAAAATTTTATCTTGGCCTGTACCAAAAACTGTCACAGAAGTACGACAACTTTTAGGCATGGGTAGCTACTACAGACGTTTTATTAAGGACTTGTCAGCCATGGTAAAACCTTTAACTGACCTGACCAAGAAATCCAAGTCTTTTGAGTGGACAAAGGAATGCCAAATTGCCTTTGAGAAACTAAAACAAGCTTTTACTAGTACAGATATTATGGCTTTTCCCAGAGATGAAGGTGAATACTATCTGGACACAGATGCCTGTGACACAGCTATTGGAGCCGTGTTAAGTCAGATACAGGATGGTACATTGAAAGTTATAGCCTATGGTAGTCGTACCCTTAATAAGGCAGAGCGCAACTACTGTATAACGGACAAAGAGCTTTTAGCAGTACGCTACTTTATTGAATACTACAGGCAGTATCTGCTAGGACGTAAATTCTGTGTACGCACTGATCACCAGGCATTAATATGGCTTTTTAGCAAGAAAGAGCCTAAAGGTCGAATAGCTAGATGGTTAGAAATTCTATCCAATTTCGATTTCTCCATTGAATATCGCCCCGGTAGTAAACATGGGAATGCTGATGCTTTGTCTAGATGTTATAATCCAAAAGATTGCGAGTGTGCGGACGTAGACAATTTGGAGTACCTAAAATGTGGTCCCTGTAAGAAGTGTCGAAATCGTGCCATAGAAATGCAGAGTACAAGATTGTTATCGCCAGAAATCCATGAGGAAAATAATGAAGATCCAACTAAAAACAAAGATGGTGGAGAACCTATACAGATTTGTGCAGTAAAAACAAGACAACAGACTTCAGATGATAATATATGGACAACATGGAGTAGTGGACACTCAAAAGAAGAATTATTAAAACTACAGGAAGATGACTCAGATATCGGACCTCTCTTACAGTGGAAGGAAGGTGACACTCGACCTAATTCAAAAGAATTAGAAAAATACAGTGCTGCTACCAGACACTACTGGCACCTATGGGAATCAGTTGTTAAGAAAGATGGTCTGCTGTTTAAGCAGTACAGCCGAAGAGATGGTTCAGGAGACTACAGACAATTCTTAGTTCCAGACAAGATGAAAAAGGAAGTACTAAATAACATGCACAACTCAATTTTGTCAGGACATCTAGGCAAAAACAAAACAAAGGAAAAATTAGCTCAACGGTATTACTGGTACGATATGAAAGAAGACATACAAATTTGGATAAGCCAATGTGACATTTGTGGGGCCAACAAACCTCCTCAAAAATTATTGAGGGCTCCGTTGGGAAAAATGCCAGTTGGAGGGCCCTCGACAGACTTGCAACTGATCTCCTTGGGCCATTGCCGCTTACTCCCAGGAATAATCGGTACATCTTAACAGTTACGGATTACTTTACTAAATGGGTTGAAGTATTTCCAGTTCTTGACCAAACAGCTACAACATGCGCTAATATTATCTTGAATGATGTAATTTGTCGTTTTGGTTTCCCTTTGGCCATACATTCTGATCAAGGTCGGAATTACGAAAGCGACATTTTCCAAGAATTGTGTAGTATATTAGATATACGCAAGACAAGGACAAGCCCCCGTAATCCAAAGTGCAATGGTCAAGTTGAACGTTTTAACAGAACTTTGGTTTCTATGATAAAATCTTATTTGAGAGGAGAGCAGACAAACTGTGATCTTAATCTTGGATGCCTTGCTAGTGCATATAGATCTTGTCCACATGATACGACTAGTTTAACTCCCAATGTAATGATGTTAGGCAGAGAAATTCGTTTTCCCTATGAGCTAACTAGAGAAGGAACAGAATTTGTTTCAGAAACTGAACAGGGAACATGGGGAAACCATGCGCTTAAAGTACGAGAGAGATTACAGAAAGCCCATCAAGTAGCCAGAAAACATTTGGAAGTTAACCTTAGAAAAAGAAAAGATCACTATGATGTCAAAGCCAACCTTGTCCAATACCAAAAGTTTGACAAAGTGTGGTACCTAAACGAAACAAGGAGAGAAGGAAGTTGTTTCAAGTTACAACCTTTATTTTTGGGTCCATGTCTGATAGTAAACAGATACAATGACCTAAATTATCAAATACAGATAGATGCAAAAGGAACCAAAAAAGTGGTCAACCATAACAAACTAAAGCCATATAAAGGGACTAGCACCCAAAAATGGATTAAACAAGTTGAAACTCAGAATAAATGATATTAAGTGCTATACATGTACATGTACGACATAAGTTATATGTTTATACTTGTATTGATCAAGTATTTTACATGATTGTTTCTTTTTATGTGTGTACATTTTGTATCTATTCAAAATGTTTCTTTCCAAATGTAAATAAACTGATAAAGTTGTACATAAAATTTAAATGTGATAAGGAATAGTCAAGCTCAAGATTGTACTCAAGTTAATCTTTTAGTTTTAATTGAATGTAGGATTAAATGATGTTTTTTTTTGTTAAGGATAGTCTCCCAATAATATAATTTGGGAACATTAGGTACTTAGTTTTTCTTTGTATATAGTTATGTACACACGATTTGAATTCGTGTGTTAATACCAGCCTTTGTTAAAATAAAATAAACGCTAGGATACTTCCTAATTTGTCATTTAATAATTTGTTTTCTGTCTTTGAGTTGCTGTCACAAAACGGAAATGCGTTATCTCTCAGGCCTTAACATAAATAGGGTGTATTAAGAATTTAAGTAAAAATGACAATAAGTGGCAAGATTTAGTACAATTTGTTTTATTTTGTAAAGTCGTGTGGTACCAAATAAAAATAATGCTGTGCTATGCTGAATTTTAACATACATATAAAAAAAAAAAATTTACATTTATAAAATAAATAAATTATCAATGTAGGAAAAACCACAACCTTAACAGAAGGAACCAAAGTTGGAACCTTATATGTTTTGGTCTAGCTCTTTATAAAGTGCAATGCGTCTGGCAACATACTTTATATTTTTATTTTTATTGCAGAATGTCAGACAATCTAAACAACAAACAAATCCGAAGGTTATATCGCTGCCTCAAATGTATTGACCAAGATGGTTACATTGGTCAAAAACACCGTGTTGAAGGCCACATCTGGAAATTGCATGAGCCATTGGAAGTAGTGCCATATTATTGCACCTTATGCCTTTTCCGATGTGGCAAGGAAAGCGAGATGATAAAGCATGGCCAGTACTTCCGACCCCACCAGATACAGAAGGAAGAGATGATCAATAGGGGTCAGTACCAGGGAGACCGAGCATATATCAAAAAGAGTCCCTTACCATACCGATCCGTAATAGGTTTAGACCTAGAGAAGATGACCCGCGGTGAATCGTTGATAAGGACCAGAGGATATACTCCAACATTTGGTCCAACTCCTGTGGTACAACCAGCTGCGGCAGTATGTCGGGTTGAAGTAGTGCAGGAAGCAGAAGTGGTAGACGTTGTTCAGCAAGCAGAGGTGGTAGATGTAGTGCAGGAAGCAGAAGTGGTGGAGGAAATCGTGGTAGATGTAGTGCAGGAAGCAGAAGTGGTGGAGGAAATAGTGGTAGATGTAGTGCAGGAAGCAGAAGTGGTGGAGGAAAGACCCGAACCAGTGGGTACACCACTCTCCTCCCCTATAAGGAAAATCATAGCCCGCGAAAGAGAACTGGAAGAGCTGGAGGAAGAGCAACAGTCACAGCCAGACGAGTTTGTGTTCGAGCAGACAACTACTACCATCACCACAAACACACATCCAGCTGAAGAATGGAACATGGTTCCAACAAATAATTCTGAAAGAAAATCTTCATCCTCTTCATCCTCATCATCATCATCTTCAAGCACATGCTCCCATAAGGTTTTGTTGGAGGAACTAACAAAAAAATTTACAAACTTTACCAGTACTATGACAACTAACATGGAAAACATGCAGAAGGAAATTGTACGACTGACTAGTCAGGTGACCGGACTACGGTCTGTAGTTCGAGGTCAAAACACAGAGAACAGACAAAGGAATGCCTCTCCAGCCCGTCACTACAACAGGAACAGATATTCTCCTTACCGGCCAGCCCAAAGAAGGAGTATTACACCCATGCCAAGATATACCAAAAGAACCTGAACTGTATTTGTGTTATATATTTTTCTTTCTTGTGATTTTGTTTGTACATGAATAATGATTATTTATATAATTAGGTATTTAATTGAATATATTTAGGATAGAGTAAATATAGAAAAATTGGTTTTTTTTTTTAACTCAAAAGTCTGGTAGTAATTGATTTTTTTTGTTTTATGAAATTCAAACAAAAAGTCTGGTAGTAATTGATTTTTCTGTTTTATGAAATTCAAATTGGAGAAAACTTTATGTGTACATTTAGTACCATTATATCATATTGTATTATGGTTTTCAAATTCTTTTATTTATTGATTATCATAACCAATTTGTAGGGACACAAATTCTAAAAGGGGGGTAATGTGACGGGTACCATTTATCAATTGTACTTATAATAACTACTTTTCTTAAAACTTCAAATGTGTATAATTGTATGCTGTTCAATTCTAAATTTCACTCTACTTATTCAGAGACAAAGATAGAATCAGTGCATTCCCTTTTCAGGATTATTTCTATAATTTTTTTTCAGATTCAAATAACTAATAACTGGCAGAATAGGTTATAATGCAGTCATTTTATTATAGAATATTGTATCTACTGTTTACTATGGAATCTGTTATTTACTGTTATGAGACGATCCCCGTATTTATTTACTTTCATTGAACCGAGTGTTGTTTTTACTCGTATGTACATTTTTTGATTGTGTCATGTGAACTTACTTATCTGTACAGTTTCCTCAAGTCATTTCGGTATAGGGAATTACAAGTTTTATGTCAGAACATTTTGTTTAACTACATAACTTGTCGAAATTCGTTGACAGACAAGCACCTGGCTTCTTTTTCAGCGCCATCTTCAGTTAACGGTAATGAAGCGTTTTCATTGGTCGAACGATTACGGAAGGTCACGAGTATTTTTAGCTCAATCGAAAGAAATTTTATTATTATATTCTATTTACAGAACGAACATTTTTACAAATATAAAGTCGCTGAGAATGATTTTTGTATATCTATTTAATAAACATAAACATTTCATAACGGCCGAAGTGAGAAATGCCGCAAATGATTTCCATTGGTTTACTGTCCAATCTTGCAGTTGCGCGGTAGAAAATCGCACAAAAACTGCACGGAAAATGCACAAAACTTGCACAATTTTTAAGTACAAGTATAAAACCCCAAAACGCGAGTCTGACGTCATTCTGGCTAAGACGTTACTAAAACAATAAGGAGATATTCTTTTTGGAAAGTAAGAATAATAGATTTACTTTACTTTTTGTAAAGTTTTTCACATTTTTAAGTACACATAATTGTTTAAAAACGATTTACGCAAATATTTTACCAAAATTTCACGGAAAACTTGAGGAATCTAGGAAAATTATGAGAATTTGTCTTTGTTTAATAATAATGGTTTAAATTGAATTACAATACATAAACCATAGAATTTACGTATACATATTTTTCTGATGAGAAATTTCGTACGTTAATAATACTTTTTGCCGAATCACTGTCTGAAGTTTTCATGTAACTTAACGGAACAATTTTGACAATACTTATATAGAATTTTCATGTCACTTATAAAGGGTGATTCAGTAAATTTAAGTCTTTTGCACTAGTTAAGGGTTCTAATAGGGTTTTCAGACGATGAGATAAACATAGAAATACACATTACTAGTGAATATTAAAGGACATTACATTTTTAGAGTTATTGCCTATTGTTTTAGCCTTTCATTTGTGGTATGCGATCTTTGCGAATAAGAAAATTATCTTACACGTTGACAATAAAGCACTTGTTCATATCTTGAATTTTAAAACGTCTAGATCAAGAAGGGTAATGCATATTCTTCGTCCTTTAGTCTTAAAAGCTATGGTTTATAATATTCAGTTCAAAGCAATGCATATTACATGAAACAAAAACTGTATTGCGGATGCAATTTCTCGTCAACAGTGGCCACGGTTTCGTCGCATGTCACCAGAGGCGCTACAAGAACCAGAAAAGGTCCCACAGTCTTTTCTTCAAGTGATCTCAAATTTGAATCCAACAAGTTGTTAACGGCGTCAATCTCACCAAACACAAGTGACACTTATGAAACTGCTGTCAGGTCATTTGATCAATTTAGATCTTCACACGGACATGCCATTGTTTGGCCACCCTCACTTAATGTTATCTGTAACTTTATAGCATATTTATCTGTGCGAGGTTATGCTCCGTCTACTGTCAAGTCTTATATTTTTGGTATAGCCTTTAATTGTAAAATGTTAAATATTACTGATAACACTCATACTTTTGAAGATTTGATTTATAATTTTAATTTACGGTTACCCAAAGACCCTTTGTTCATGGGTTGGTAACCGACAGAAGCCGTGATCTTACTTCGCCAATAAACATATATTATTTTTAACATGTGTTATCTCTTATAATTCGATTTAAAGGGCTCGACCATTAAATCGCGTTATCAGAGGAATACCAGCAATAGTTCATTAGCAGGTCAAAGCAGACGCGCATGTCTAAATTTATTACACTACATATAAATTAACTGCATTTGCATTCTCATCACAAATATTGCAAACGCTATCTTCAAGGATTTATATTGATCTAAGGTCAGACTATTGATTAAATTTATTATACACATGGTTACTTGATACCCACCCAGCCTCTCCCTTTTTTTTTTTGATACTGCTGTTTTTGTTCTTATTTTACAGATTTATGTGTGTTGTCTGTACATATACTTCAACTTTGAAGAAAACCTGTCACGGCTTCTGGATTTGTTTGTGTTTATGTAAACACAATTAACCGAACTACGACCTCCATATGGTGAAGTGATAATATTTGACAATAATAATGCACTGACCAAAGATGATTTTATGACCGTCTGTTGCCAGAGGTCATGAACGGCGGACTTTATAGGCTGCACCAGTACCGATAAACTTGATTTATTATTATTTAATTTAGAACATTAATCAATTTCTTCATTTACACTTCAAACGTAGTTTTTCATGTTGATTTTGGACATCTGTTGCCAGGGTTCAATTCAGCACACTATTAATTCATAATTTCATTACATTTTAGTTTTATTTCAATTCTAATTATCTATTATATTTTGAAGATTTGATTTATAATTTTAATTTACGGTTACCCAAAGACCCTTTGTTCATGCGTTGGTAACCGACAAAAGCCGTGATCTTACTTCGCCAATAAATATATATTATTTTTAACATGTGTTATCTCTTATAACATTTTAAAATCCTAAAAAATCTGCTCCCCCAATTTAATTGAGAAAAAGAACTATTGTGGTAAAGCAGATGACAAAAAAAATGTATTCTGAATCCACATTTTCTAAAATTCTTCTGACTCAGACAAACAAAAACTCCTGAAGTAAAAGGGTTGCTCCCTAATGTAGACTAAGAGCTATTCCAGGACTCACTATCACACTCCATCAGATAATCACTGTGATAAACATGCTCCGGAATGACACGATTAAAAATTTAAATAATATCACATCTGGCAGAACAACTGACCACACTAATACCCGACTAGGATGTATAGAAGTATGGTCATCATCGGGATGCATACATACACATGTACGCAGCCACGTGATATCATAATGCGTTGTGTAGAGAGATTGCCACAATCTGCATATTAAAAACCCTAACAATAACTCATTCTCTATTTCATAAGTATTATTACTTATTCTGAGTTTTGTTATCTGAATCTTTGACTCATGCTCCCTATAGACAGAAATGTCCTCTAAAAAAGACTATATATGTTCTGGTTTTATTTACAACAGGCATATTTTAATATCATCTTTTAAAGATAAATACCTTAATTGATTGTACGTGTGTTTAAACCAATTTAAAATAAAACTTTTAAAACTACGCATAGTATTTTATAATTCGAGATAAATCCATAATTAAATACTTTAAGTTTTGACCTCATAGAACTATACCCGAAAAAAATCACCATTAATACTAGGATCGTTAAATGTTATATTTAACATTGTCATTCACGCGGGAGGTTTGGCATTCCACAAAACCAGATTCAACCAACCATTTTTTCTTAAAATGTCCTGTACCAAGTCAATGGAATGGCTATTGTTATATTATAGTTCGTTTCTGTGTTTGTTTAATTTTAATGTTGTGTTTATGTTGTGTCTTAGTTTTCCTCTTATATTTGATGCGTTTCCCTCAGTTTTAGTTTGTAACCGGATTTGGTCTTTTTCCCAATCGATTTATGAATTTCGAACAGCAGTATACTACTGTTGGCTTTATTATTCAGAATTGTGTACACGCAAGACGTGCGTTTCGTCTAAAAAAGGATTCACCACTGGCAATCAAATAAAAATAAAAATTTGACTTTTCAAATAATGGTTAGATAGACAAACATACAAATTGAATAGTTCATTCCAAACCCTGTATATTTCACATACCTGTATATACCTTGTATATATTGTACTGTGAAAAACAACAGGCCTTAAGCTAATGTTTGAAAATTATAACAAAAACGTTTGTACTTCAAACTTCAATATTGTATAGAAGAGAAATCTAAAGTAGATGTTTCAGATAAAAGAAATCCCATTTGATTGATATAGTATCTAATCAAACTTCAATTCTATAGATATGAAACATTCATTGTTTGAGAACGGATATACAAGGTATACTAAATCACACTTACATACAGTAAACGTGTGTCAATAACTACAAATATAATAAATCAAACACCACACTTTTGATAATATTTCTCAAAAGCGTATTTTTCATTCACAATACGTTCTTAAGTAAATGCAGTTTAAATCTTACTTAAGAAGAAACAGAAAGAGGAGCGTAGTATACAAATGACGAAACTGTCAAAATGTTTGAAACTAACGTACGTGTATTCGTCCTTTCTACCTATTCAAGTTGGTACGTTTTTATTGAATCAAACGTTCACTTTTTTTGTCATATAACATTCATCTTTAAAACGTGCAATAAAATGCATAAATTAAAATAAAGTATTTCCCGTTACATGCATCAGTGTACTAAAGTAACTTAAATGAACAAGGTACTGCGCCGTATCATATAAGAAACGATAAAGCAGTTAAAACTTAAGCATCTAATCTTTTAGTGCCTCAAGCACAAGGTGTTCTAATGCAATATTCTGAAGAAAAAAACACCTTCTGTTCTGTTTCATTAGAACTTAAGCTACTATAGTATATACTTAAGGCGCCCATTAATTTGTCGTACATGTATATCATCTATTTTGTAAACCAAAAGCAATATCAAAATGAATGCAACATTTTTATTAAATCACTTGTCATTTTCATTCTATGGTTTAAACATCCGTTTTTAAAGCTTGAAATAAAACCAGTACATATTTGTACAAACTTTACTCGTAACACATCCATTAAGTTGTGTATGAACCTTGGTATAAAATTAGATTATACTTCGGACTAATTTCCTCCGGCATCAACAGTCTTGCTAAAATAAGACATACGTTTGGTTATGAGGGATTAACAAATATATGCAGCCACGTTGATCATAACGTGTACGTACAATATGATGACGTTGATCAGAATGTGTACGTACAATATGATGACGTTGATCAGAATGTGTACGTACAATATGATGACGTTGATCAAAATGTGTACGTACAATATGATGACGTTGATCAAAATGTGTACGTACAATATGATGACGTTGATCAGAATGTGTACGTACAATATGATGACGTTGATCAGAATGTGAACGTACAATATAATGAAGTTGATCAAAATGTGTACGTACAATATGATGACGTTGATCAGAATGTGTACGTATAATAATGATGACGTTGATCGGAATGTGTGCGTACAATAGGATGCCCTGTCAAGAGAGTGTGTCAATTAACCATTGCAACAACTTATTGATGGGTCCGTAGATGTCCCATATGAGGCCACTTATCCATTGACGAAATACCACCATTTTAAAGTAGTTCTCGAAATTTGCGTCCTTCATACCGGTCGATCTACTTTTGAAGAACCTAGCTTTTAAATTTTAAAATATTTTTCACTGGACATTAAAGGAGAACAAGCTATGAGATATATAAAAAGTCAGAAGTGTGATTTTTTTGTTCATTCATTAAGGTTCATGTGGACCCTATGGCTAAAATGGTCGTATTTTCACCTCACAATTAACTATGAGTACAGGCAAACCTGTGCATCTGGAAAAGTTTTAAGGCATAGCATGAATTGGTCCAGCTGAAAAAGGTTAAAAATTAGCACTTCGGAGCTGTCAAAAGATTTCAAGACGCCCTAAACAGAAATGTAGAATCTGTACTTTGGCAACTTCCCTAAATGATTTGATGGTGCCAATTTGTCAAATAGCATGAAACTAAAGGATTTAAACTTTTATTTTATAGAATTTCTGCAAAAATGACCAATCTTGACATTTTATGGTCAAAATAGGCATTTGTAGCTTTTTCAATGTTGATGCATAAATGGCATCCTGACTTTCTATCTGACAGGTTTTCATGTGTCAATATTTATGTTTCTATGCCAGTTCTATTACTTATTTATGAACTCTGAATCTACAGAAAAGAAGATTATCTCAGACAATATATGCAAAATGTATTGTATAAATGACCCTAGTCTAATGCCCTGTTACGAGGAAGTCAAAAGTGGGGAGGTTGGTATATAAAAGTTGAAGTCCATTATAAAGACCTCTCTAAATTTGTATAAAAAGCACTTTACAATTTCCCGTGTACCTGTTTCATTTCACATAATATCTTTCTTTTCTTCTGTAGGATAGCAAGTGGTTCAAATATAAGCCTGTTGAGACTAAAATTGCATGCACGTTTTTCACAAAAATGGCAAAAATCTGTGTATCAGACCTTACTGTATGCAAGAAAAGTTAAATGCAAGAGTCTTTGTGTGCTCAGATTTGTTGTATCATGTCACATGAGTATTGAAATGATAAAAAAGACACAATTTTTTATTACTTATAGCCTCAAAATCCATTTTTAATGTAAATATGTGGCACGGCCTAAATTGACCCTAAATTATTTCCAGTCTTACTGGGCCTAAGACCCTTTTTAAACTAATATGATATGTTATTTGTAACTTTTCTTTCCATTTAAAGTACATTCAATACATATGTCAGGATTATTTATAACCAAAAAGCTTCACAAATTTAAAATTGCTGGAAAATATCACATCTTCATGTAAAGCCCCACTTCATTGGAAAACCTCAATTTTTAGGCGCAGGCTCATATAAATTTGACTTTTTAATAATTATGCTAAGTCTGATAAATCAAATGAGTACTCTATTGCTTTTAGTACATGATAATTGATATATTAAGGCATTTAAAAAAAAAATCAATATTTTAATTTTTAAAGCCCCTAATGTTGATAGTTGATTTTTTTTTTTTAATTTTAACGTCAAAATTTAACACGCAAAGTTGAGTATAGAATTTAACATACTGTCTATAGCACATATCCTGTTGTTATGAAACTTTGTAAGCAGTGTTATAATTTATTAAGCTTTGGTCATATCAAGTTTTATTAAGATTATTCAACTCTTTCTATCCTATTAGGTCAGAGACCACAATTGTAGTTCCTAGTGTTGACAGTGGGTTACTTGCCAATGTTTTTTATACCCCTTCCAAATTTATTTCTCCATGTTTTATGCCTCAAATTGCAAGTATGGGGGTGAAATTACACTGTAAAAAAAATTTGGTCCAGAATTTTAAAGGAAAGTAATGATTTGGTCCAGCTGAAAAAGGTTAAAAATTAGCACTTCGGAAGCTGTCAAAAGATTTCAAGACGCCTTAAACATAATATTGTCCATATTTTGAGTTAGAGCCGATGAAGTTTTCTATAATTTGTCCTACAAATAGTACAACACACTGTAAACATTTAATTGAGAAAGCGCAGGTGGGATTTTTTTAATTTTCATTTATGTTCTTAAAGAAATGCACTACGAAATAATTGTGGTCTCGGACCTATTGTATCCTGTATCGTAGAAAACATCCGACACAAATTCCTAAACATGAACTATGTACATCCTCAAGCAACTTCGTATTGGGTTTTCTACTACCAAAACATTGACTTTATTTGCCATTTCTGCTTAAATCCGTATGCTTATCGGCAACTCCTAGAATACAAGTTCCACCAAACTTACAAGAGAAAACGTTGATAATGTGATATCCAAGTCTTATATGGTAGATATTGTCAAGTCGTCCGTTTCTATGTTCGTTGGCGTTTGTTTTTGTAGCAGTTCAGTGTTTCTGTTGTTTCAAGTTTTTTCCTATATAGTTGATGTATTTCCTTCGGTTGTGATTTGTGACTCGAATTTGATTCAGTTTTTATTATTTTTGAACAGCAGAATACTATTATTACCTTTATTTATCAAGGTAGCTTTCATGGAGGGAGTTCATATACCAAAACATGCCAACAGCAGGTTGCACACGTCTTTCCAATCAGATTACACATGTTTGTATAATAATTAGGAAGAAAGTTTTCATTTGAAAGATCATTCACAAAGAATTGTTCCTGATTCAATTTTAATACGTTCTGACTTTTAAGTGCTTTATACTCGTATGTTTGGAGTTGGGTCTTGGTTAAAAAGAGGTGAAATAACCCTATTAGCGCGTGAGCATCATTTCAAAACTAAACAATACCGTGTTTCTAATTCGTTCCATATTCGCTTATAGTACGTGTGAAAATCTTTTTTTTTAACCGTGAACCGTATACCACACGTATTATAAATGAGTGTATGGTCGCTTACATATTCTTAATTCTTTTAACGGTTTTGGGTGGAAATCGGCAGTTCGACACAAGAAATTCGGTATTAAAATGGCAAAATTTTCTCTTTTTTCATATCTGTCATTTTTCAGAGTGTTTTTTCTTTTTATAAAACTAACAAATGACATTTCATTTTTTCTTGTAACATATGGAATGGTCCATATCTTTTCTTTATTTGAATTTAATCTATTTTTGACTGACTTTATATCAATACAAACATTTATTTTTACTTTTTTATTTCTGTTGTCTGCTTTATGGTCAATGTTAAATGTAATATTATGAATATCATTGTTGATATTATCTATCATGTCTAGTTGTCATTTCCACTGACAGTCACTTGACATGGCAGTCTGATTATATTGTCAAGTGTCGGAAGTCTTTTAAGTGATGTTTTTCGCTACTAAATATCAGTGATATGAAGTGTATTTGGATTTTCAATTTGCATCTTTGTTACTCCGGAAGTAGTTGGGTAGGTAAGCTTTATCAGTTTACGTCTCGAGCGAAATAACTGCCATAAATACAACATTCGGACAAATCAATATACCTTTAACTGTCAATACGGTCGATACGTTATGGCTATCATACTTCTTTTAATATCATTTCTTCACATGCGCACAGGCTACTATCATTGGAAGTAACATTTATAAATCCCTTAACCAGGCTAGCTTCTACACATTGGTCAGAGCGCATCGCAAATACAAGCGAATTCCAGTTTATAAATCCATTAACCTGGTTCTCAGTTGACCGTACTACACTTTGTTTAGAGCGCATCGCATATATAATCAGATTCCAGTTTATAAATCCATTTCATACTGGAGGAAATCAGTCACTTTTTAATTCAATAATTCGTTGGATGTAACATTAACTTGTACTACATAAGTCACGCCGCGGATTACCAATAACACTGTTAAATAAGCGTTCAAACAGGTTTGGTGTTTTGAATGTTAACCACGCTTCATATAAATATTCTGTACTATTATAATTGTGACATGATATTATAAAGTTGAAGTTCATTCTCCTTAAATCAGAGTTAACGAATCTTTCATTGTGTAATATATGTACACCTAATTTCTGTGCAACTAATGACACATACACATCGTCAAGAAATATCGGTTTCATATAAGGAAAGGCAATTCTCAATTTTCGTACTACATTCAAGTGAGTAAGAACAGATCCCCCGGAAAGAAACGGCGGTAGAGTAAGTGGCTGGTATTCTGCTTCTGATATGTACCATTTTCTATATTTAGATGCTTTTGATCTCACCGGATCTCTATTACACTGCTTATGTCCAAACATCCCATCTCTTCCGGATGGAATATTTTCTCGAGAAAATTTTATCAGGTTTGGTATGGTAACAAAATAATCGTCGTCAACAAAAAAGACAAACTGACTATTTGAACAATTCGATATAACCCAATCATATGCCATCAATGTTTTATATATATTATTCCTGTATTCATCAGTAAATGAACCTTGGACTATATCTTTGTGTTCATCATATTCGTTCCTTGTATGTTCAGTTAACTCAGCAGAATATCCAAGAAGGAAGACAACTCTTACATTTTCCCCATGACATTTTCCCCATGTTGAGCGAATCGCTTGTCTTTGATCAAAATGTCCAGTGAAAGACTTAACTAGTATTACTAGTTCGATATCAGCTGAACATGTCACACTGAATATTGTGGTATACTGGTTGTACATATTATTAATTGGTTTGCTAGAGGTCATACCTTGGTCTATTATCTGATTCACAATATATTTCACATCGTTTAGAGGATATTTATAATGAAATCCATAACAACGTTGCTGTTTCTTTAAAACTTCCATATAGAAACAAATCATAAAAGTCATGATGAACAGAACAGATAGAATTATAATGATAAATTCGTTTCTGTGTAATAATATAGAAAACATTACTATCTTGACGTTTTCTTCTTTCTTTTCACTGTTATTCCAGGCTATGTACCCTATAAAAAAAACTCTGAATATTAACAAAAAAATATAGTATTGCATTTGACATCTTAGCTTCATTATTTTCACAATTAACTATGATATATTTAATAAGAACTTTTAGTACACACAACGTATAAGCCGGAAATAAACGAACCTATTAAAAAATGAAAACCACAAAATATAATAAAGAATAGTAGGATTGCACTTCTCTTTATTTTTAAAACTAATATTGAACATACTAGTAATACACACTATACAAATGCCGGAAATAATTCGATAGTACTTTAAAAAATATGTATCATGTTTCTTTCGACTGATTGAGTGAAACACAACTGTCAAAGGTTAGGGGCTAACAAAAGTGTTCAGTCCCGCAACATTCTTTATACGTGAATGTGTGTTTGTCGAGAAGTAGATGGTTTCCCTTTCAATCGTTTCCTCAAGCAGGACATTTTGTTTTGCTTTTAAACTCTTTCACTTTTGAACGCCTGCGGCCTTTCACAACTTACTAAACGGTATAAGTTACTTACATTGTCGAAGGTCATACATTCACCGTAACAGTTATTAACATCTTTGGTGGACGAATATGCCTCGTTGACAAACAGATCACATTACCTTACCTAAATTGTTTATACATACTTCACTTACTAAGTTATGTAAAAAGGATGATACACAAGGTAATCAAACTTATATGTTCGGAACACGAGGACAGTGTCATGGAGAAAAATGTATTTTTGTTAATATTTTGATTTTTTTATTCAATTTCCCATGTGATATATACATAGATTTGTTCATATATATAATTATACATTGTATGTATATGAGCAATTCTATTAGAATAGGATCGTTTATATTTGCGTTGTGAAATGACTCAATTTAAAGTGGTTTTCTATGCTATCAATTAATATTTTCCTCACTTTCTCTGGCAGAGCTTCATTAATAGAAGACAATGAACGTATACCTGTGCCGCACATACATGAGGGTTTAAATGGGTTTTACATCATGGAGAGTAATTGGGAAAACGTGCAGAATAAATAGTAAAAATAAAGCATGGTAATATTGGGCAACAGATTTTAAAAATACAGAAAAAATACATAATAAATCAAAGAATACAAATATGAAGAACACCACCACCCCATATAGACCCTCATATATATTATGGTTAAGGAATATCTAAATTGGAGAAACCCTATCTAAAATGATTCGGTTCTGTGTATAAAATCGGGACCGGTAAAAGGAAATTGAATATAAATATAACTTTCAGATATTTTGTTAGGTGCTTGGGGGCAAAAAGTATGGCCTTCTTTAAACGCTTTTAGATTAAGTATTTTGTCATCAAAATTCCACAAAGCAACTCGTAATCTCTAAAATTGTTCATGGTCATCTCTAAATTGCTACACCCGAAAAGGTTTCCCATGATCTTTCTCTTTAAACTGCTACACCCCAAGTATTGCTCATGGTCATCTCTAAATTGCTACACCCAAAGGATTTCTCATGGTCTTCCGCTCAATTGCTACACCTAAGGATTTATCATAATATTTCTCTAAATTGCAACACCCCAAGTATTGCTCGTGGTCTTTCTGTAAACTGCTAAAGCCAAAAGATCGCTCATGGTCATCTCTACATTGCTACACTACAAAGGATTGCTCATGGTTTCTCTCTAAATAGCCACACCCCCAAGGATTTGTCGTGGTTTTTCTACAAATTGCTGAACCCGTTTTCATATGGTCCTTCTCTACATTGCCCCAACCCAAAGCCATCTCATAGTCCTTCTCTAATGAGACAAAAAAAGTAATGTATAAGAACATAAATTCAACTATTTGTTTTATATTTTGATTTTACTGACATATGTATCGGCGAATTATATATATTATCAATTGAAATAGTGAAGACAAAACAAACACAAGTTTGAGCTTACTGAAAATATATGGACTGTTTCGTTCGACCCTAATTTTAAGGTAGGATGTGTGTATATTTTTGTTGAATTAGTATTGGAAATGTAGTATTTTTAGATATTTTTTTATATAAAATGGATGTACTTCAAGAGTGTGCGTTATCCACCCATGCTTTTAAAAATAAGGCCGTGTTCACACCAAACGCCGTTTACAGTAAACATGTTTACATTTGAATTAATGTAATGTACACTAGTTTCACATTAAATTTGTTCACATCTATACACCTTTTTTAGCTACCCGAACAAAAGATATGTTCACACTTGTAAACTATATGTCATTTAAATGTTCATTACGAAGAACCGAATTAAAATTTTCGAACAACTTTTCTAGGAGTTGCGGAACGACCATTTGACATTAAAAAAGGGGGATGGATTTTTCCACAATTTGATTTAAAAAGCGGGTCATTCAGATGATTAGAATGAACAAATATTCTGAAACCAAAGTTTCCCCATCAATTATAGTGTTAAATATTGAATTAGTACCATCGAAAAAAAAACTAATTATAAACTTTCGCGTGAGAAAAAATTATGACTCAAAACCCCCCTCCCTTTTTTAAGTTAAGTGGTTGCTCCTTTAAGAAAGTAATTTCGGATGATTTTCAGTAGTTTAAAGATGTCTTGGTTACGCATTAAAAACGTAGGTTCGCCATCAGCGTGATTACCGACGAAGAAAAATAATTGCGATGTTAAGGATCAATACATTTCTATCTTTTCTGTGTGTTTCAAATAGTATTTTTTCTCCAAGGAGTATTTGACAAAGGGAGGAGGTAATGTTGTTTTTTTTTGTATTTCTAACTGTATTTTTAACGGATCTGAGATACTACACAAACAGTCGATTAATCTCACCCTTTTAAGTAATGCATTTATGAGTAAATCCTTGTTTGAGTATAAAGAGCAGTGGTAAATATTTCTGTCAGTGTGTACGTCCAATCGATTCGTGAAGACCATTTCAAATGAAATATGTGTTCGGCAATGATGATGGATGAGTCTTGATTAGGGGTTAATAAGACTACGTAAAATGTATTTATAACAAATAAATATCTCAAGTTTAGACAAATATTTCTGTAAAGAACTTTATTAATAAGTGTTATAAGTATCAATTTAAATAAAAATTGTTTCTTTTTTAAATATACATGGGAAAATAAAAGTTCTGAATGCCTAGTTTTGTGTACACTTAACCTTCACAAGGCCTCTTTCGACTATCAACTGCATGTAGACAAAACATGATTTAAATATACTACATTTAGAACATACTCACCCCTTCTCGTCCAATGAAAAGTCAGTTTTTTGCCCTCTATTTTTCATAGTACATGGTTTTCCATGCACTATGAAATGCTATACATGAATGACTTTTCATTTTCAGTTTATTATGAGAGTGAACTCTTAATAGCTGCACTAACAAAGTGTACAATCCCCTAAGGCATTTTCTTTGGGAAAATAGCCTACTGATTAGAGATGAAAGAGCAAAGATTAAAATAAAAACATTTTGAATTTTGCAAAATTTCATGCATTTTCTAATAGTACACATATAAAGAATACACAAAAAAAATGGTAAGGATAAAGAAAATGATATTTATTTGATTTATATACCTTACATTTGAGGGAATTATTTTCTTTTTCTATCAAAAAACACAATGCCAGACTGCTGATATATAGCAAACGATTGTTTTCGGAGAAACACAATACATTTAAATTGATCAATAAAAAGTAAGCATATAATGTTGTATGGTCTGAATTCAAATATTCATACAGAGAGTTTCATATTTATAAAAAAAAATCAAATTTCAAAAAGGGGATTTATATAACATTGTGTTGCTTTTTAAAATAAAAACAATCTAAAGATATATAATGATATAAGTATTAAAAGTTACCTGAAGCAGAAAAAAACAATTTATCCTTCACAAACTATGTCAGTGCTATTTCATTTCATCCATTTAAATGATCACTACCTATGTGTTATATTTAGTTCATTATAAAAAGTGAACTCTTATTTAGGTTTGAATGGGAAGAGATAAATTTGTAAAGTCACTCGAAAGTGTGAATATGTTCTAAATTGGTCAGACAATACTTGGTCATGTTTTATGAAGCTTGGGCTTACATTTATAAAACATGACTAAGTATTGTCTAACCTATAAGTAAACATTGAGTTTTATTAATGGGAACGTAATTATGCTTAGTTTATGTGTGAATTACACTAACACAACACCGAGTTTAGGTCAATGTGAACACGGCCTTAATTTCTCGTTGAAATTAAAACAATTATAAATAGACACGACTCTTGATGTGTGCCTTTCCGGAGGTGTACCCAGATTGTTAGAAGTTATAAAATACAGATAACATTGTTTAGGAACATTGTTTAGCAAAGCAAATCTCGCAAATTGCAGAGTTACATAGCAAATAAACACATTTACAAAATTTAAACAAAACATTTACTAAATTTTATCAACGGCATAAGGAAATCATTCGTAAATATAACTCAACATGCAGACATCTTATACGTTCACGTATTTCACATCGAATCTTTTCAAGGAATATTCGTTACAAAGCACAAAAAAATCAGCATTCACCTCAAAATCTAACAAAAACTTTAAACAGACTTATTTAGAATGGATGAAGATACGATACTGTTGTCAGGTCATTAAGAATTGCATATTTAGGCTTAAATATTGATTCACTTATATAGGGTCTTTGCATCCTAATTAAACACATTTATTCTAAAACCAGTTGTTGGCATGACACGGGTTATGTTCTTCTCGTATATTTCATGATGGTTTATACTAAACCCCTAACAGGAGAGGGTGTGCCTGATATTCACGTGACAAAGACATAAGTTTTCAATCAGTTTAAGTTAGGTCTGGAGCTGACATGTCAGTAACTGCCAGTAGTCTGTTGTTATTTATGTGTGAATATTAGGTTATTTTGGTGTTTTTTTTTCTTTGTTTCATATTCTGACATCAGACTCGGACTTCTGAGTTTTACGGGTTTTGTTGTGTGTTTGTTTTTCTACATTGGCTAAATGTATAGAGGCATGGTTGAGATATCAAAAAACTTGCTAAACCCTGTTGCAATTTTGCGCCTGTCACAAGTCATGAGCCTCTGGCTTCTGTTATTCTTTTATGAATTTTAGTTTAGTTTCTTGCGTAAAATTCGGAGTTTCGCATGACGTCCATTATCACTGAACTAGTATACCTATTTGTTAAGGGGCCAGCTGAAGAACGCCGCCGGGTGCGGAAGTTTCTCGCAGCATTGAAAACCCATAGGTGGCTTTCGGTTCTTGTCTGCTCTATGGTCGGGTTGCTGTCGCTTTGACACATTTCCAATTTTTCAATTTCTCAATTTTACGTGTTGATAATTGATATTTCAATATTGAAAAAAGTAAAATCACAAAAGTACTGAACTTAGAGGAAAACCATAATCAAATGGCAAAATCAAATAACAAAACGCATCAAAAACGAATGGACAAGAATTGTCATATTCCTGACTTGGTACAGGCATTTTCGAATGTAGAAAATGGTAGATTAAAGATGGTTTTATAGCGCTAACCCTCTCACTTTGATGACAATCTCATCAAATTCCGTTATATTTACATTGACGCGTTAACTAAACAGACACAATAAAAAAAAAATAGTCAAAATATGGGTACATTAGTCATCATCGTATAACAATTTTAAAAGGAACAATTTAACAGAACACAAAATCATCTATCTACAAACACATTCATTGATTTGTGGATATCTATGAAATGTATGCATGATAAAACGAACATGAATTAATGACAGTTGATCGGAACTGAAATACATCTTATCCAGAACAAAAAAGTCTGTAATTCTTTATTTTACTTCAGCCAATAGATGTGGTTGTATCTCAGCCGCATCATAATGCAACCAATCAGAATCATTACGTGCTTAGTAATTTATTCCAAGATGGCGAAACTTATAGCTCCGCACCGTGATGGGAAGCTAAAACACGACATAATCTTCATCAATGATGCAACGGTAGTAAATTCCTATAAGCTTTAAAGAACTCTTAAATTTTTGCTTGGACCTTACAAAATGTTGAAGTCTTTTATGGATGCATTTTTTTAATTAAAGCTGACTATGCGGTATGAGCTTTGTTCGTTGTGTATTTAAAGGCAGTACGATGACCTATTATAGTTGTGAATTTCTGTGTCATTTGGTCTATTGTGGACTGGAGAGTTGTCTTATTGGCAATCATACTATATCTTCATTTTATATTTACTACTTGAGTTATGTAACGATAAATAATATGATAATGTAAATAAACTGAGAACGTTTAGAAGTTATAAAAAAAAAACTATCTGCAACCAAGCAGGTATGCAAGATCCAAAAAGATTAAAGACTACTTTACAATTTATCAAACTTTTGTTGTTGAAAATCTAATATACTTTTAAATCCTTTCATCTAATATGTGAGAGTTCATTGTGTAATATTAGAATTATGACACTGTGATATAAATAAACTCTTTAGTATACTTACTTACTTACTTATCAACATCAATCGAAATATTAATTTTCATTTCTGACAGTAGATACCATATATAGCTAAGACCAATGTCAAATATCAAATTTCGTACATTAGATGTCCAGTTTGCTTTGTCATTATAGATTACTACAAGTAACAATTTATACACGTCATATATAATAATTGGTGGGGTTTTCTTCTAGTTACAATTTTCAAACCGGATTTAAACATTCAAAGGAAAATTGTCCTATTCATCATTCAGATAACAGTCGGCATATATTTACCTTGAAAATGTAGTGTCAAAAACAAATGTAATAAATTATCTCAACCTCATTACCTCGAGTCAGAGTGTAACCATGACAATAAAAAGTAAAATCACAATAATACTGAACTTAGAGGAAATTCAAATCGGAAAGTCTATAATCTCATGGAAAAAACAAATGAAAAAACGAATCAAAAACAAATGGACAAGAACTGTCATATTCCTAACTTGGTACAGGCATTTTAGAATGTAGAAAATTTTGGACTCAACCTGGATTAACCTCGTGATGAGACACACATTTCTATGTATGAAAGAACTTTACATTTTTTTTAATGTTTTCGGTCTTTACTTGAATGTGTAATTACAAGTTTATTTTTCAGGTGTATTGACAAGATTTTTTAAGGAAACACATTAATTTTTAAAGATGTGTGTTTCCTGAAAATAATCAATGTTCCAGAATTTTCCCCATCATTAAAATAAGGAGGTGTGGTAAGTTTGCCAATGAAATAACTATACGCTAGACCACAAATGACGTGGTTGTAAATTATAAGTAACTGTAGGCTACTTTCATCAATAGGCCAAATCAACATCATATGGTCAGGTATTTTTAAAAAAAGTCCCGACATAAACAAAGTTAAAAAAAAACTCAACGAGAAAACCAACGACGTGATTTATGACAGAACAATAAATGAAAAACAAATGATAGAGCAACCAACAACTATCGCTGATTATAAGTTAATTTATCAGTTATGTTGACAATATGCGTGTTGACTAAACAAATACTTGAAACGTTATGTCTTGTAATGAATATTTAAGTTATTTGTCGACAAAAGATTGTCATATCAATAAACCAGATTATTACAGATTTAATATAAGTTTTTACATTGATTTCATTTCAAGTAGTCCATGTTTATCAGACGAGTAAACATTTACAGGTATAAGATATCGTACAATTAATTAAAAAATAGGGTAGGTATGTTGTGACTGTTGCATGAGACAACATTCTGAAGTAACTATATGTTATAGATGGAGCACCCTCCGACAACTGGCAAAAATAGAGCGCTCTCATTTATTTGCTTGACAGGTCTTCAATAATGAACCAAAAACAGACACAACTTATAAAGAAAAATGAAATCGCGTTGACGGATAGAAGTTGGATAGCAATTGCACTAAATTGTCTTAGTGATAGGCTCTTTTGATTTGTATAAAAAAAAAACAATTTACATTCTTTAGAAAGTAATGTAATAGAGACAAATGAATGAAAAATATGAATATATAAATAAATCTACATTAATAATCATGTGTTGATTAAATATGTCAACGAGATTCAAAAATAACCAAATGGATATCCAAACTCTTACGTCGATCGACAACAAACCGACAATGAAAACAACGATGAGCAACACGAACATACCAAAAACCGGCATTGATCCCATGTGCTCCGGAAGAGAAGGCAACCCTACTCCACATTCGACAGCCGTCGTTTTACCACTATATATTTTGTCAATGTGGTGTTGAAGGTGTGAATACATTGTTGATATTCGTAATGGGAAAGTGAGTTAAATAAATAACTGGTATGCCTGAAAGAAAAGTATGGTCATTGCTTGTCCGGAAAAACCGAAGCATATCACAGGACACTATCCAAATATTCAAAATGAAGACTTTGGTTGAATAAAATTGGAACAAGGATTAAAACAAGATTTTAACTTTTAGTGCTGACCATTTCTTTTTTTCATTTACATGTATTGAAAGGCAAATTTGTGTTTAACGGCAATGAATATAGTTTATTTTTTTGTGGGTTGAATTTGAAAGACCTTTTAAATAGTATGTTTTAAGATGTAAATAATTTTTACCACGAACAGTTATTTTTACATGTAATATTTTTATAAGATAGCCTACTGTGATATTGACGTCAATCTATCAAGATTACATTTTTAATATCGAGGACTGTTGTTAAGGTCGAGACCTAAATGTTTATCTTAAAGCAAATATCAAACGTTTTGAATATATGTCCAAACAAGGGGGCTTGAGAGGGTAATATATTAAAGAATAATTGACACAAAATCTGTATATAGAAAAAAGGTAAACAAATCAGAAATATAGATAAATGGGTTGTTAAAAATATAAAGCCTAAAGAACGGAATAAACATAGTGTAAAATGTCAATACAGAAATGGAGATCCCCTCTTTACCCAAATACATTATTCAATTAATCGAAATAATCAAAGCATTGGATATATATTTATTCGTTTTAATATGAAATATATTTCCCTTTGCTTCCAGATAATTTTGAAAAATCTGAGCTGATCATGTATGTTTTTGTTTTTGTTTTTGTTTTAAGATGATACTTTTGTATTGAGAACAAAAGACCAGTATATCACAGAATAATGGATCAAAACAATAAAGAACGGAGAAAAGAGGATGAGAATAGAGTGTATTGTAGATTTTTAATATAAAGAATAAAGAAAAAGGATAAAACAAAAACCAGAATTGAGTGACTCCTCCGCCCGACCCTTGTGTATCACAGTTTGAAATATACTTCATTTATGTACTTCCTAATTTCTGTCCATAAATCGATTACCTAGTATTAAAAATAGCTGCTACAGTTTTGTACATCTCCTTTCTGTTTCTATAAAATATTTTCAATAATATAAAAACAAATGTTTTGTTTTAAATACATCTGAGTGAAATCATCAATAGGATATGAAATAATTATGTCTTTATTCATTCTATATATAACAGTACTTTTAATCTAACTAACCTTTATTGAAATTGGCGAGCAACTTTTAAACATGTTCCATTTTACATATCACCCATAGCATGAAGTAGAATTTTTATCAAGTTTAAGATATCGTATTAAACGTCTTTGATAAACCTTTCTGTCGGCCCATGTCCACGATAACATTAACAGGTAGACTTATGGATATAATGCATGCACTATAAAGATTTCGAATTAAGGGTAACATTTTCTCTGACTATTGTATATAGCCCTATGGTTTGTTTTAGAAGTTATATAGAAAAACAAAAAAAGGCAAAACAATTCATTAGAGATAGATATACAATGTACGATTATATAGAGAAAAACAAAAGAACTTTCATTTTTTATCCTTTAACTTTTAATAACATTCTTCTAAAATACTTTATTCATTTTGATCATTATTCGCTATTCATTATATTTTAGTACCGCATTATCTATATTCTTTATTTTTCAGTACCCTATCATTCCATATTCTGAATATTTCAGTACCCTATTGTTCTATATCATTTATATTTCAGTACCCTATTATTCTATATTCTTTATATTTCAGTCTCCTATTATTATCTCTATTCTTTATATTTCAGTACCATTTTATTCTATATTCTTTATATTTCAGTACCCTATCATTCCATATTCTTTATATTTCAGTACCATTTTATTCTATATTCTTTATATTTCAGTACCCTATTATCTTTATTCTTTATATTTCAGTGCCCTATTATCTCTATTCTTTATATTTCAGTACCATATTATCTCTATTCTTTATATTTCAGTAACCTATTATTCTCTATTCTTTATATTTCAGTACCATTTTATTCTATATTCTTTATATTTCAGTACCCTATCATTCCATATTCTTTATATTTCAGTACCCTATTATTCTATATTCTTTATATGTCAGTACCCTATTATTCCATATTCTTTATGTCAGTACCCTATTATTCCATATTCTTTATATTTCAGTACCGTATTATCTCTATTCTTTATATTTCAGTACCCTATTAAATTATATTCGTTATATTTCAATACCCTATTATCTCTATTCTTTATATTTCAGTACCCTATTATTCCATATTCTTTATATTTCAGTACCCTATTATCTCTATTCTTTATATTTCAGTACCCTATCATTCTATATTCTTTATATTTCAGTACCCTATTATTCTATATTCTTTATATTTCAGTACTCTATTATCTCTATTCTTTATATTTCTGTACCGTATTATCTCTATTCTTTATATTTCAGTAACCTATTATTCCAAAATTATTCTTTATATTTCAGTACCCTATTATTCTATATTCTTTATATTTCAGTACCGTATTATCTCTATTCTTTATATTTCAGTACTGTATTATCTATATTCTTTATATTTCAGTACCCTATTATATTATATTCTTTATATTTCAGTACCCTATTATCTCTATTTTTTATATTTCTGTACCGTATTATCTCTATTTTTTATATTTCAGTAACCTATTATTCCAAAATTATTCTGTATATTTCAGTACCCTATTATTCTATATTCTTTATATTTCAGTACCGTATTATCCCTATTCTTTATATTTCAGTACTGTATTATCTCTATTCTTTATATTTCAGTACCCTATTATATTATATTCTTTATATTTCAGTACAGTATTATCTCTATTCTTTATATTTCAGTACCCTATTATCTCTATTCTTTATATTTCTGTACCGTATTATCTCTATTCTTTATATTTCAGTAACCTATTATTCCAAAATTATTCTTTATATTTCAGTACCCTATTATTCTATATTCTTTATATTTCAGTACCGTATTATCTCTATTCTTTATATTTCAGTACCCTATTCTATTATATTCTTTATATTTCAGTACAGTATTATCTCTATTCTTTATATTTCAGTACCCTATTATATTATATTCTTAATATTTCAGTACAGTATTATCTCTATTCTTTATATTTCAGTACCCTATTATATTATATTCTTTATATTTCAGGACAGTATTATCTCTAATCTTTATATTTCAGTACCCTATTATTATATATTCTTTATATTTCAGTACTGTATTGTCTCTATTCTTTATATTTCAGTACCCTATTATATTATATTCTTTATATTTCAGTACAGTATTATCTCTATTCTTTATATTTCAGTACCCTATTATCTCTATTCTTTATATTTCTGTACCGTATTATCTCTATTCTTTATATATCAGTAACCTATTATTCCAAAATTATTCTTTATATTTCAGTACCCTATTATTCTATATTCTTTATATTTAAGTACCCTATTATCTCTATTCTTTATATTTCTGTACCGTATTATCTCTATTCTTTATATTTCAGTAACCTCTTATTCCAAAATTATTCTTTATATTTCAGTACCCTATTATTCTATATTCTTTATATTTCAGTACCGTATTATCTCTGTTCTTCATATTTCAGGACAGTATTATCTCTAATCTTTATGTTTCAGTACTGTATTATCTCTATTTTTTATATTTCAGTGCCCTATTATTCTATATTCTTTATATTTCAGTACCGTATTATCTCTATTCTTTATATTTCAGGACAGTATTATCTCTAATCTTTATATTTCAGTACTGTATTATCTCTATTTTTTATATTTCAGTACCCTATTATTCTATATTCTTTATATTTCAGTACCGTATTATCTCTATTCTTTATATTTCAGGACAGTATTATCTCTATTCTTTATATTTCAGTACCCTATTATCTCTGTTCTTTATATTTCTGTACCGTATTATCTCTATTCTTTATATATCAGTAACCTATTATTCCAAAATTATTCTTTATATTTCAGTACCCTATTATTCTATATTCTTTATATTTAAGTACCCTATTATCTCTATTCTTTATATTTCTGTACCGTATTATCTCTATTCTTTATATTTCAGTAACCTCTTATTCCAAAATTATTCTTTATATTTCAGTACCCTATTATTCTATATTCTTTATATTTCAGTACCGTATTATCTCTGTTCTTCATCTTTCAGGACAGTATTATCTCTAATCTTTATGTTTCAGTACTGTATTATCTCTATTTTTTATATTTCAGTGCCCTATTATTCTATATTCTTTATATTCAGTACCGTATTATCTCTATTCTTTATATTTCAGGACAGTATTATCTCTAATCTTTATATTTCAGTACTGTATTATCTCTATTTTTTATATTTCAGTACCCTATTATTCTATATTCTTTATATTTCAGTACCGTATTATCTCTATTCTTTATATTTCAGGACAGAATTATCTCTAATCTTTATATTTCAGTACTGTATTATCTCTATTCTTTATATTTCAGGACAGAATTATCTCTAATCTTTATATTTCAGTACTGTATTATCTCTATTCTTTATATTTCAGTACCCTATTATTATATATTCTTTATATTTCAGTACAGTATTATTCTCTATTCTTTATATTTCAATACCCTATTATTATATATTCTTTATATTTCAGGACAGTATTATTATATATTCTTTATATTTCAGTACTGTATTATCTCTATTCTTTATATTTCAGTGCCCTATTATTATATTTTCTTTATATTTCAGGACAGTATTATCTCTATTCTTTATATTTCAGTACCGTCTTATCTCTATTCTTTATATTTCAGTACCGTATTATCTCTATTTTTTATATTTCAGTACCCTATTATTCTATACTCTTTATATTTCAGTACCCTATTATCTCTATTCTTTATATTTCAGTACCTAGGCCTTTTATTCTATATCCGTTATGTTTCAGTACCCTATTATTTTATATTCCTTATATTTTAGTAACCTATTATTGTATATTCTTTATATTTCAGTGCCCTATTATTCTATTTTCTTTATACTTCAGTATCCTATCGTTCTATATTCTATGGCAAGCCGTTGTGGAATTTATTCATTTTTTAATATTAATAAATCATTTTTTAATATTAAGAAATCATTTTTTAATATTAAAAATTCATTTTGTAATATTAATAAATGGTCTTATTTTTCAATATTAAAAAATAATTGTTTAATATTAAATATTCAGCTTGATTTTTAATATTAAAAAATCATTATCTAATATTAATAAAAACGACAACTAAATATTAGAGTTGTTTGAGCGCTTTTATGTACACAATAATCATAAGTTACTGCAAGCATGTAGCTGAACTAGATCAGTGGAAAAAATGAATAACAAACATATCTACGAAACACCTGCTTATCCTATTATCAATTAATTGTTGTATAAATAACAAGTTCAAAAATAAAGTTTTGTTTATTTTTACTTGTACAAATAATGCCTCTTGTACTCCACCTCCATATTGAGCAAGCGGTGATGAGAATATTTCTGTTTCTGCCGTGACAGTTATGTAATAAGCTTAAAAATTATTGCCTGTATTAAAATTTTCTACTGGTAAAAGTATTTGCGTTAAAGAACAGTTCTGAATTCTGATTAAAATATATTTACTATGAAAATAACTTTCTTCGAACAAAAAAACATAATTTTATTATGTAATACTTTACACAAATAGTGTTGGATACTTGAACAGTTCATGATTAGTATAAATTTATCGTCCATATTAAGATTGCTAAAGTGATCAATATATTTAGAGCATTCGGAGAATAAATTATACTATAAGTCACTATGAAGTTCACATTCAAGAAGGAAGTGTTTTTCATTTTCTACACAACTAAGGTTACAAAACACACAGAGTCTTTCTTTTACCGGAAAAAGTGGCCTGGAGTACCTGCCGATCTCGTAGGCCAAGGGTAGTGCACCGGACCGAAACAGAGCCATAGTTCGTCTTTCCGGCCTGGCCATATTTAGGTAAACATACGGTTCAGTTTTTACATTGTTTTTAAACAGTCTATATGTGTGTAATTTATTACCATTTTGTATATTTCGCCTATCATTGAAAAGTTCTCTATGCCAGTCTGTATTGTCGAGTTATACCAGTTTTTCAATAACAGTTCTCATAACAGTTTTTATAGAATAAGACAAGTCGTATACAATATCTATAATGTTTAAACTATTTACAATTTTGTCAACTTCAAAAGCCCAGCCCTTTTTTTCCTCGGAGTCCATTTTAATATTTTATTTGATGTTCTATTTTGTTCGGTGTGAAGAAGTCTACACAATAGCCTACAGTAATATATTCGTTGTTTTGTGTGATAAGATGTCCATCCCATATCACCGCGAGTAGCTACATTCGAGGTCAGTTTTCAAAAGTAGAGAAAATATTTGCAGGCTCTGTTTTCTACAGCTGAAATAGCATTAAACGATTTAGTGCCCAAAATGCCACTACCGTATAGTAATATCGGTTCCACCGTAGCTGTATAAAGTTTAGTGTACATCTTATGAGTCATTCCTCCTGCTAATACCACTTTGGCATTAGATGTGATGTGTAAGATGTTCATCCATCCAGATACCAAGATATTTATATGAGTCACAATAATCGAGATTATTCTCCATACATTTAAAGTAAAATTTAGAACGATCGAAAGACTGAAGTCGAAAATGAACGACTTGATAGTTTTATTCACATTTATGGACAGTTTCCTTGTTGTACACCAGTCAGACACAATATCAAGCATGCGTTGAAGACTACTTTCATCGGTGCAATTAAAGCTATGTCATGAATAATCAAAAATATTTGAAAGAAACATAAGATCAACTCCGAATAAAATCAACTTACAAAAACAAACAATGAAAAACACATGGTCCCAAATAGACTACTTTAAATCACAGACACTTGTCTCAGATTTTTTTGTCTCTATATACCTTATCGGATTGTTTTTCTGAGACATGTGCTTTTGCTTGAAATGCACTTCATGTAGTGGATTTTAACCATTTTACCTGCGTCCACTTCTATTTTCGCCGATCTTTAAATTTTCCCAAAGTTTAAGCACAAATAGAAAAAATTGAGTGACCACTACGTATAAGAGATATTGAAATAACTTGGTACCTATTGGTTAGTGTTTTACTGCAGCTCTTACTCTTAAAAGTGAAAATAAGAAGACTCCAAGGAAGGTCTAAAACATCTTTAGAATATATTGTCAACATCGTTTACGGTATCGTGTCGTTATTGTGTTTGTTTGTGTACATTGTATCGTATTTATACTTCGTTTTTTTACTATTTTACATAATAGACATTTCGATGTTGGCAATAGCGAGACAATATAATGTTTATATTGTAAACCAAGCCTATACATTAGTGTTTATATGTTTCACCTCGTAGACATTGTGTTTATATTGTATACCAAGCCTATACATTAGTGTTTATATCTTTCACATCGTAGACATTGTGTTAATATTGTATACCAAGCCTATACATTAGTGTTTATATCTTTCACATGGTAGACATTGTGTTTATATTGTAAAACAAGCCTATAAATTAGTGATTATATCGTTCACATCGTAAGCATTGTGTTTATATTGTATACCAAGTCAATGCATTTGTGTTTCACATTGTTCACATTGTATACTTCAGATGCTTACAATTAAGTGTCAACATTGTTGATATTGTATACAAAGTCAATACCTTTGTGTTTATATCGCTCACATCGTCAACATCGTGATGTGAACATTGTATCACTACTACATTGTATACATTCCGATGATAACGAGCTGAACAATATAGAATCATATTCAAAACAGTGTGGCTGTGGCCATTGATTGACGATCTAAATTATCTCATTGACTGGGACAAATTAGGTGAAGGTTTGTCTGTAACGATCACTGCTCACTGTGTACTTTTTAAAGACACTGAAACTGTGGGGTCACCAAAGGTTCTCAAAACCTAAATAAAGTAATTCGAAAAATTAATCAGGAAGGAATAACACGATGTTTTGATTTATATCAATAATATAAAACAAAACCTAAAGGTTATTCCTGATTAATTTTACGATTTTTTAATTATTAAAGGCGTTAAAAACCTTTGGTGACCCCACAGTTTAAATTCTATAATAAGTAAGAAGTGAGCAGTGATCGTTACAGACAAACGTTCACTTAATCTGTCCCAGTCAATGGGATAATTTAGGTTGTCAATCAATGGCCACAGCCACACTGATTTGAATATGATTCTATAACAGTTCTTGTAATTGCAAAGTTGTTTTGTACAGTATCTTATCTATACATTGATATTTTTCAGTTGTCTTTTTATGTAGTAATGTTTTACTACTGTTACAGGTAAGGGTGAAGGTTGTGCCTATTAAAACGTTTAAGCCTGCTTCATTTGTATGTCAGGAGCCTATTGTTCAGTCGGTGTCGTTTAGTTGTTGATGTGGTTCATAGTCTTTTCTATTTTCACGGATTTATATATATTTGACCATTGGTTTTCCTGTTTGAATTGTTTTACACTAGTGTTTTTGGGTCACGTTATAGCTAGCTGTTCGATGTGAACCAAAGCTATTATACTCTGACCATTATTGTTTAACTTTTCATACATTGGGACATGGATGGGGGGTTGTCTCATTGACACTCATACCAGATATTATTGTTAATATAGTATACATCGCAATGATGACAATACCGTGACAATTTAGGCAAAAATTAAAAAGACAGACATCAGGGTTGCGTTCAATATCGTAGCGGCTACACAAGGCTACTTACATTTATGACTTTTGAACGTGAAGCTAGCCTATAGTTTCCACATATATGTTGATAGTAGCTACGTAGCAGCTACATAACCGCTACGTAGCTGCTACGATATTGAACACGACCATGATAAGCAGTATGAATAACAATCAAAACACGATCATTCAAAAAATAAATTATTGTCATGAAACATATTTAGTCTACAATTATAGAGAGCGGATACTGGTATCGTTCAAGATCAACAGAGATCTAGACTCTTTAGAGCCTCTAATTTCACATGCACACGGGTGACTCTTTTGAAGGGACATCTGAAAGTCCATTTCCGACTGACAATTAATAAGTCAATTTTAACCTCAATATAACGTTGACTTCTACACAAATCAACGTCTGGCTGACTGGTTACAATGCAAATTGTTTACTGTTTTGAATTTCAACCATGCTTCGTATAAATACTCTGTACTATTATAACTATGACATGATATTATAAAGTTGAAGTCCGTTCTCCTTAAATTAGAGTTGACGAATCTTTCATCGTGGAATATCTTTATACCTAATTTCTGTGCAACTAGTGATACATAAACATCGTCGAGAAATATTGTTTTCATATAAGGAAAAGCAATTCTTAATTTTCGTACTACATTTATCTGCGTAAGAACAGATCCACCTGAAAGAAACGGCGGTAAAATAGGTGGCTGATATTTTTCCTCTGATATATACCATTTTCTATACCTTGAGGATTTAGATCTCACCGGGTTTTGTGGATTACACTGCTTATGTCCAAACATTACGTCTTTGCCGTTCAATTTTATTTCACGGGCAAATTGTAACAGGTTTGGTATGACTACAAAATAATCGTCGTCAACAAAAAAGACAAACTGACTATTTGAACAGTTCGATATAACCCAATCATATGCCATCAATGTTTTATATATATTATTCTTGTATTCGTCAGTAAATGAACCTTGAATTATATCCTTGTGTTCAGCATATTCGATCCTTGCATGTTCAGTTAACTCGGCAGAATATCCGAGAAGGAAAACAACTCTTACATTTTCCCCATGACATTTTCCCCATGTGGCGCGAATCGCTTGTCTTTGGTCAAAATGTCCAATGTAAGACTTAACCAATATTATCAATTCGGTATAAGATGCACATTTCACATTGCATATTGTGTTATATTGATTGTATATATGATTTATTGGTTGGATAGTGGTCGTACCGTTATTCATTAGTTCATTTAAAAAATCTTTCACATTGTTTAGAGGATAATTAAAACGACAGTCATGACAACGCAGCTTTTCAGCTGGTTGCTGGTTCGTATGTAAACAAATCAGTACAAATGTAATGATGAAAACAACTTGGGTTATAGTTCTTTTGCTCTTGTTAAGTTTGTTTCTGTATGAAATAAAAATCATTACTATCCTGTTCCTCTTCTCTTTGTTTTTAACTACTCCACCTACAAAAAAAACTCAAATATTTATTTATTACGACTGCTGACAAGATAAATACGTGATAGTTAGGCCTATGTGGATTATATTGACCGATGACGAAGTCTTTTACTCACATATTTCACTTGTGAATAGAGTATTATTGAAATGGACTTCAATGTTGAAGACCGTACTTTAACCTATAAGGTTTACTTTTACAAATGATGACTTGGGTGGAGAATTGTATCATTGACACTCATACCACATATTCTTATATATATTCAAAGTTCTTTTTGTGTATCTTACATTGTATTTTGCAAGATTATTAATATTGACCGTCAACATATGTACAAGGTTATTACTCAAAATATCCGCACAACAATGTTAAATTTGCAAATTAGCGGAACCAATTTCTTTTATCTTTCCGGGTCCAATGCCCTAGATCACTGAGCCTCCTAGACAGAACTAAAAATTGAGCTTTCGGTGGACTAGTGTTTCTTTGTCACTAGAATCAAGAGTTGTAACACATTACATGATATATTAAGCATGAAGATGGAACTAATTGGAGATTAGCTTAATTATCTATCGTAAAGAATCGTAAGATGTACGGCTGAAAACACATATTATATTAATAATTACTCTAGATCTTGATATCAGCACAACAATGTTGCAAAGGAGTAGGTCCGGTAAGGGCCGATTCTGGCCCCAAATTTCAAGATCAAGTGACGAAAATTTTTCGACACTTTATAAACACTTAAGTGTCTATTTCAGTTGATTCAATTAGTTTATGTGAAAGATTGTAACTGATTTAGTCATGAAAATGCTCCAATTTAAGCTTAAATATGACAAATCTATCAAATATGCCAAAAAATGTCACTTTTCAAATCGTTTTTGTCAAAAATGAAAGTGGCCGCATCCATGTTCATCCTGAACCTTTATATATTTTATGTATTATCATCAAATACAACTTACATTTCAATATTAAGAATGAACACAAATGCGGCCACTTTGATTTAAGACGGAAACCGTCTAAAAAATAACTAAAATGCTAAAATTGTGAAGATTTCAGAAATTAAGCATGACTTAATGATGCTAGTACCCGATATATATGTATTCTATTGTCAAAAACAGCCCATATTTATGTAACAGAAGCATTCAACTCTTTAATAAATAACTAAAAGTTAATATTTTAACAATTATGTAAAACTGCTATATTTTGGAGCCAAAAAAGGGTCTTACTGGACCTACTCCTTTTATTCTTCTCTCGACGGGATTCGAACTCATGCTATTGAGATATATATCGTTACTTTACCACATGTACTGTGTCCAGCGCTCTAGACCACAACACCACCTAGACTGAACAAATATTTCAACTTTCGATGGCGAAAGTAATTATTTAATAAGTACGTCTAAACAAATGACAACTCTACGATAACTCTGTAAATATAGAAACATAAATTCCGTATACTGGAAAACAAAAATAAGACTTCATGCACATGGAATACATAATTTTTTGAATCACGTGGCCATAATAACCAATGAAAGAAGAATACTATTCCAGATATTTACAGATATTTAGAACTCAGTACTTATGGTCATAACATCCAAATTATATATAAACTACCACTATTTTTTATTTAATAAAAAAAAATAAAAAAAAATACATGGATTTAGACTAGTACCAGTACAGTTTAAAAATCTTATAAATAGGTTATGTAAAATAAGCTAGTCATATATAACAGGCTTTTACTACGCCAAACGCGCATTTTGTCTACAAAAAACTCATCATTGATGCTCAAATCTGATAAGTTAAGTATGACAAATAAAGGACAACATTGAAGAGCATTTTTGGTCCACATTCCGAAATATTTTGCCAAGTACAGAACAATAGTATCTTATCTTGTGATAAAAAATCCATATCGCTGGAAAATATTTGACATCTTGTAAACAGTTGATTAATAATCATGATAATATGATTTCATGTCATCACTTTTCTCCTAACTACTGGGCTGTTACTACTTTCGAGGATAAAACATCCGCCAGCAGTAACATCGACCTAGTGGTTGTAAATAACTCATCATATATACCAGGATTATAATTGAGTTTTGTTTACAACATTTTCATGACAAAAAATTAAAAAGAAAAGTCAACCAATCCTCTCGGTCATTTCAGCATTCTTGTTAATCTTAGATTGTTGATCATGTTTCTTGGTAGAGTTTCTCAGTACCTGTCTAATATCTTGTTCGAGATAATAGACAAAGTAAATTGAAAGGTAGTCAAAATTCTCATGAAAAGACAATAACAATAACAGAAGGTCAAATTAAATAAGAACCGAAATTTATGTTTTTGACCATGATGGTAATAATTTTTTACTTCCTTTGAAATAAATTACCAGATACCAAAAAGGAAGTTCATTCCAAGTTTTTCTGAAACTTGTTTCAGTTGATAAAATTAATGCACGCCAAAAGACAAAAACGCACATGGCCTGCATGCAAGAAGACAAGTCATATTGAAACACTGGAAGATATCTCGAATTCGACATAAGTGGTATTCTCAGTACCAGAACCAGAAAAAAAGAGGCCTTTTGATGATGAAATAATAAATTCTTTCAACATAAGCAGCAGTTTACCAACTTCACCTGTATAAAAGATATATATTTCCTTATTCATCGGGTATTCAAGAGCTTCCAGCTACAAATCAGACGTAACAACAAGAATGTGTCCATAGTACACGGATGCCCTATCCGCACTATCATTTTCTATGTTCAGTGAACCGTGAAAATGGGGTAAAATCTCTAATTGGGCATTAAAATTAGAAAGATCATGTCATAGGGAACATGAGTACTAAGTTTCAAGTTGATTGGACTTCAACTTCATCAAATCCTACCTCGATCAAAAACTACCTCGACCAAAAACTTTAACATGAAGCGGGACAGACGGGCGGACGAACGGACGAACAAACGGACAGACGCACAGACCAGAAAACATAATGCCCATAAATGGGACATAAAAAGTTGATGAACCAGAGGTGTGCAATGGAACTTCTCGTCCATTCTTATAAAAAAAAAGTGAATCGGCAGATATCAATATCTTGTTGTGTAATATTCCGTATCAACTTCAAAAATAATAAAATTATTGTCTTGATACTCTAGGTTCTGATGTTGTTTATCATCTTAACTACGTGTTATAGTGATATTTTATTTGCTTTTTTTTAACCGTTTACTTTTATTCAAATTTTAGTAAATAATATCCTTTTGGGGTTGCTCGGACTTTTATAAATCCCGTCACTGTGTTGTGCTATGGCCATGTTTAGTATTCTTTATTTTCTTATGTCCTTTGTCTTAAGAGTGTCTCCACGCATTTTGTTTGTTTGTTCCCATAGTTGTTTGTTTTATAGTGATTAAGATAACATCACAATGTTATCTGCATAGCTCCAACTTTTTACATGTTTACTTATCATGTCAATATAATAGAATTTTATGCAACTGTCGTGCAAGTGGGAGGTTTAGCTAGCTATAATATTAAAACAAGATTTACTCACCATTTTCTACATAAGGAAATGTATTTACAAAATCAGGAATATAACAGAAGTTTTCCATTCGCTTGATGTGTTTGAACTTTGGATTTTGCCACTTGATAATAATATGGACTTTTCGATTTGAATTTTTCTTGGAATTTGGTATTTTCGTTATTCTATTTTTTTCTATTATATCTAGTTTATGTTTTTTTAGACAGTGATGTCGATGTAAGGGAATATATGCAACTGTCATACGAGTGAGAGGTTAAGCTATTTATAAAACCAGGTTTAAACCTCCATTTTCTAAAGAAGAAAAATGACTGTACCAAATCGGGAATTTGACAGTTATTATCCATTCGTTTGATGTGTTTGACCTTTTTTCTATGCCATTCCCTTTTGAATTTTCCTTGGAGTTCGGTATTTTTTTTATTTAATTTTTGGTGAGACAGGAAACAAAATTCAAAAACAAGACGGACTGTTTGCGTCATTTCGGCAATAACTCTGTAAAAAGTCATCTGACTGTTTTGAAATAAATCCACAGAAGGTATATTTTTTAACATTCTGGTCCATTCTTGTGCTATCAGATTAGCGGTTTTCAAGATGAAAGATAAAACCTTAATTTAACCTCATTTATTTTATTTGTAGCCATGTAGGCTATGTTAGTTTTCCAGTGGGATCGTCGGACACAGTTAAGAACTCCCTACCCAAATAAGCGTGTGGCTAAGTTTGGTTAAATTTGAGTTTCAGAGGAGAAGATTTTTGTAAAAGTTAGCTGAGACGATGAACGCCAGATGAGGATTTAAGCTCACTCAGCGGTATACTACTATTATCTTTATTATTCAGTCCTTTTGAAAAGATGAGATAAACAAAAACGAAACTCAGTATGAATTCCTACTATCTATCAATAGTGTGATCAAATTTATGTTAACTTAGGGATTTCAACAATTAAGAAAATACATACCGTATAGACAGCTATTAAAAGTTCCTTCCTGACATGAAAAAATGTGAAATACCTGAACGAGAAAATCAACGACTTGATTTATGAGAATTATAAAACGAAAATCAAACATGAATAAGTGGTTTATACCTTAAAACCTGTATTGAAGTTGAAAAGCAACTATAAACTTGTCAAATTTCAAATCACTCAAACATTGAAAGATATTTTTATTAGTTTAAGACATTGCACCATAAAAACAACATGTGCATTGATTAACCTATAGGATTACTTTTTTCCAGAAGTTATTTATTTGTACCCTGCATGCGACCATTTTAGTATATATGTACAAATACAGGTAAACATATAAAATTGGGCGATAAACTATAGCTCGCCTCATGTATGTGAAGTCAGTGGCCAGTTCGTTATCGTATTTCGATATTCAATATTCAACGGGCTGCTTATAATTTGTTCAAAATTATTTTTTTCGATATAATATTAAAAGCATGATAATCATAGTTAAAAGGAGTTACAAACCTGTTTGTTCAGTCAGGGACTTTCTATACTAAATGTATAGTATATGAATTTCCTGGTACAGTTTTCAGCTACTGTAACATACCTGGGTTTCTTATTTCATAAAAAAATATCTTTTTTGTTATCTAGGATTGGTATGAATAATTTGTGAGATAATCAGTGGTTTTTTTAATGTATACTTCTCATATTTACCTTTTGTGAGACAGTGTTTGTTTGATCAAGCTTAAAAAGAGTTTCATTTCATTCTACTATGAAGCAGATATGTACTGATTTGCGTAAAAACAAATATATATATAAAAAAAATTACTGTTCTAGGCCATCAACTTATAAATTGATAGAATTATTTCCTGGTGAAAACACAAAACGACTTTGTAACTTGTGAAATATATACTTTTCTCTTTAAGATAAGGAAACGGTTCAACTTTATTCTAGTACGACATACGTTTTTAGCTTTTCTCATCACTTTGCGTCCGGCGTCCGGTGTCGTCGTCGTCGTCGTCGTCCGTCGTCGTTAACTTTTACAAAAATCTTCACTTCTGACACTAATTGGCCAAATTGAACCAAACTTGGCCACAATCATCATTGGGGTATCTAGTTTAAAAAATGTGTCCGGTGACCCAGCTAACCAACCAAGATGGCCGCCAAGGCTAAAAATAGAACATAGGTGTAAAATGTAGATTTTGGCTTATATCTCTGAAACCAAAGCATTTAGAGCAAATCTGACGGTTAAAAATTGTTTATCAAGTCAACATCTATCTGCACTGAAATTTTCAGATGAATCGGACAACCCGTTGTTGGGTTGCTACCCCTTTATTGGTAATTTTAAGGAAATTTTGCCGTTTTGGTTCTTATCTTGATTATTATTATAGAGATAAACTGTAAACGGCAATACTGTTCAGCAAAGTATGATCTACAAATAAGTCAACAGGACCAAAATGGCCAGTTAACCCCTAAAGGAGTTATTGCCCTTTACAGTAAATTTTTAACAATTTTTATATAAAGTTTGTAAATTTTTGTACATTTTTAACAAAATATTTTCCTCTGTAACTAATGGGTCAAGTTCATTATAGATAGAGATAATTGTAAGTAGCAAGAATGTTCAGTAAAGTAAGATCTCCAAACACATCACCACCACCAAAACACAATTTTTTCATTAATCCTTCTGTGTCTTGTTTAATATGCATATAGACCAAGGTGAGCGACACAGGCTCTTAAGAGCCTCTGGGTCATCTATTCAACGCTTTATCTTATTTCAAGTGTCATTCCCTTACAATGTTAACATTTGCCACTGCATGGACATTATGTCAGCAATAGTCAGCTTCATTTAGTGATGTACAATCATAAGTCTTCTGTCTCAAACAGTTTTCCATGTTTTATATATTTGATTTTTTTATGTGATTTCGTAAGCGAGGATTTCCATAGAAATTACCTTTTACTAATTGTGTTCCCGGACCTTATATATGCCTGGGATAAGAAAATCCTCACAATTTCGAAAAATTTATATTTTGAAATAAGTTGATTTATAAAAATAACCATATGATTTGCTGACTATTGGGCTGGTGTTACCGTAAAGGACGAAACGTCCACCAGCAGTGGGATCGACCCAGTGGTGTAAATAGTTACCAAAGGTACCAGGATTATAATGTGATACATCAGACGCGCGTTTCGTCTTCACAAGACTCAACAGTGACACACTGTCCACACTATGTATAGGGACTATATTCGTAAATCAAAGGATGTGTAGTGTGGACAGTGTGTTACTTGCCATTTTTTTGTATACCTTCCAAAAAATCCTTCGTGTTTTATGCCTCAAATAGCAAGAAGGGAATGAAATTACACTGTAAATAAATTTGTGTCATGAACTTTTAAGTAAAAAGTAAAATCACAAAAATACTGAACGTAGAGGAAAATCAATTCGGAAAGTCCATTATCATATAGCAAAATAAAAAAACCGCATCAAAAACGAATGGACAAAAACTGTCATATTCCTGACTTGGTACAGGCATTTTCAAATGTAAAAAATGGTGGATTAAACCTGGTTTTATAGCGCTAACCCTCTTACTTTGATGACAGTCCCATCAAATTCCGTTATATTTACAATGATGCGTTAACTAAACAGACACAATAAATCAAATAGTCAAAATATGGGTAGTAGTGACTTGGTCCAGTTGAAAAGGTTACCAATTAGCATTTCGGAAGCTGTCGAACGATTTCAAGACCCCCTTAAAGCTGATGACGTTTTCTTTAATTTTGATATGATTTGTCCCTATATAATACAACACTGTAAAAATATTATTTAGAAAGCGCAGGTGGGATTTTTTTAATTCTCATTTATTGTCTAAAAGAAATGCACTACGGAATCAGACCAGAAAACCTTATTCGCATTTGTCACAACTTTTGGAATTTGGGTCCTCAATGCTCTTCAACTTTATACTTGCTTGGCTTTGTAACTTTTTTTTTATATCTGAGCGTCACTGATAAGTTTTGCGTGGTATCAAATTATAAGCAGACAACATCCAACGGCAACCACGTTATTATAGTCTTATGGCTTGTAACAGGCTCATACAAATGTGTCAGGGTTAATTGAACATATTTTTGAGGATTCATGCCGCTAACGTTGTTTTCAAATATGCATTGATAGTAAAATAAGGGATTTAATAAGTATAGACACATTCATCAAAAAAAAAAATATGAGACAAACTTAGTCGACAAGTTGAGTATGTGGTATAAAAATAGGAAATTTCATATTCAGTTTATACCTTCTTTTTTTATAATCTTAACTATGTACCCAACGCCTGTGATAGTTAGATAGAGATAAGATAAATGTATGTCTACATATATGTTCATGTTTGATCTTAAATAGATAGCTAAGAATAAACACATATTTTATCATCAAAATAAGCACAATGTATAAATAAAGATTTCTTGTTTTTGCGTCGTATACACAGTTTTATTGCACATAACTGTTTTATTTACTGTATCGATGAAAACAATATATGTCGTTAAGCAACAAATAACAGATTTTACTTATCCATCCGTTTACACGTCCTTTATTCCTTTCATTCTTACTTCTATTACCATTCCTTGCTAAATTAAATATAGAAATAAGGGCAATTAAACTCAATTTCGTGAACTTTTAACGTTACACTTTGTACTGGAGGGAAAATGCATAAAGATTCGATAGGTTGCTCATTTTACAATAAATTCGTTGTAATTTTCAAGAGCTGTTTGCGTTGCTTTTCTTTGTCGATCATTCTAAATATTCAGCGTCGTCTGTGGTACTCTTTCCTATATCGATTTTTCTGAATATTCGTTTGTTGTACTCTACACTCTATCGATCTTAATGAACATTGAGCGTCGACTATGGTACTCCTGTCTCTATCGATCTTTCTGAATATTGATCGATGTATGCAGTGCAATTTCTCAATCGATCTTCCTGAATATTGACCGTTGTCTGTTGTACTCTTTTGTCTATCGATCTCTCTGAATATTGAGCGTCGTATGTGGTGCTAGTTTCTTTATCGATCTTCTTGATTATTGACCGTTGTATGTAGTACTATTTGAGTTGGTTCTCGTCTTGGTTTGTACACTATCACTGCAAGAGCTATATACAAGGCAAGTAAAGACACGAGTACTCCGATCGAAAGACCTGAAAACCAGAAACATAACATTATTTTAAAGTCGCGCGCGATCGATTGGTTAAATAAAAAAAAATCTCTTCTTTTTTGTCTTACGACATCAATATTTTCTTTTTTTCCTTACATTTAATGTAAACAAATAATTAATATAAATATAAATCAATTGCTTTAAAAAAGCAATTGTAGGGGGTCTTTCCCCCTGTAAAATTAATTGAATTTGGGGGTGTTTGTTTGTTTGTTTGTTTGTTTCTGTATGGGGTCTATATTATTGCTACCGGAGAAGTTTCATGTTTAGTTTGGAAAGTTTTTCTTTTATTTTAGGTACAGCGCGCGCGCCACATCACGTGACACGGGTTTATAATAACGAAAAGATAGTCTTTTTATTTCTTTTTAGGTGGGGACGTTAAACAGACAACATCTATAGAGATGGAATGTACACAATGTAATTTCTTTTGTCATTGTAGGAAATTGACATTTTGATGACAGTTCACAAGTAGTGCATGTTTTGGATTTAATTGATCCGGTGTAACTTTAAAACACATTTATTGATTATTTTCTGATAATGTACATTTTTCAGCACCTGTTTGTAACACAGATTAGTATTTCAAACTCGGAGCGGACATTTTATTGTAGGTTTTTACTGAGATTTACGGACCTAGCAAGCTATTTTTACGGCATTGCCATTTCTTTTCTCTAGAAGTGACGTAAGAACAATATTAAATTTCAATTTTTCTTGAATAATTGAGAGTTTGTTCCTTCAATAAACTGTCATGATTAAACAGTCATACAGATTGATTGATTGATTGATTGATTGATTGATTGATTGATAAGTTGGTTAGTTGGTTGGTTGGTTGGTTGATTGGTTGGTTGGTTGATTGGTTGGTTGGTTGGTTAAACACGTTGGATAGGGTCAATTGAAACACGGAAAAAGAAACAAAGAAGATCTTGGACCCTATATTTAACACATGAGACGGAAACATGATTGATTGATCATGATCATGATTGATTGATTAGTTGATTGATTGATTAATTGATTAGTTGGTTGGTTGGTTGGTTGGTTGGTTGGTTGGTTGGTTGGTTGGTTGGTTGGTTGGTTGGTTGGTTGGTTAAACACGTTGGATAGGGTCAATTGAAACACGGAAAAAGAAACAAAGAAGATCTTGGACCCTATATTAAACACATGAGACGGAAACATGATTGATTGATCATGATCATGATTGATTGATTGGTTGATTGATTGATTAATTGATTAGTTGGTTGGTTGGTTGGTTGGTTGGTTAAATACGTTGGATAGGGTCAATTGAAACACGGAAAAAGAAACAAAGAAGATCTTGGACCCTATATTAAACACATGAGACGGAAACATGATTGATTGATCATGATCATGATTGATTGATTGATTGATTGATTGATTGGTTGATTGATTGATTGATTGATTGATTGATTAGTTGGTTGGTTGGTTGGTTGGTTGGTTGGTTAAACACATTGGATAGGGTCAAGTGAAACACGGAAAAAGACACAAAGAAGATCTTGGACCCTATATTAAACACATGAGACGGAAACATGATTGGTTGATCATGATCATGATTGATTGATTGATTGATTGGTTGATTGGTTGGTTGGTTGGTTGGTTGGTTGAACCCTATAAGAAACACATGAGACGGAAACATGATTGATTGATTGATCATGATCATTATTGGTTGATTGATCATGATCATGATTGATTGATTGATTGATTGATTGATTGATTGATTGATTGATTGGTTGGTTGGTTGGTTGGTTGGTTGGTTGGTTGGTTGGTTGGTTGGTTGGTATGTTGGTTGGTTGGTTGAAATTCAAACACACATAAAACTGTTTAAATAGTGCCAAAACCACATAATTTGATGACCTTGACCTTTGACCTTGTAACCTTCGTCAAGGTCATTGCTCCACAAGGTCATTGCAAAAGACCCTATGGGTCAAGGACCTTTTGTTTAAGAGTTTTGCCTAAAAATGGCCTTTTAAAAACCATCGATGGGAGTTATGTCCCTTACATGATGGTAAAATCAATATAGTCATAATGTAAAAAAAGTTGCCCCTTGAAGTACCAAGCATTTTTCACTGCTTAATTTTTTTTGTATCTATAACCGTTCAAGAGTTATAGGGAAATCAAAGACATATGAAAATCTAAAATATGACCTTGACCTTTGACCTTGACCTAATTTTCTAAGTTAGGAATCAGGGGACTCAAATAAAAACATTCCAGGGTTATACGGTTAACGGTTTATGAGTTAAAAAAACATACCGACAAATTTATTCCGAAAAGATAGATAACTCCTATAAAATTTCTTCGAATCGCTTCGATCCAAATACGCCAAAAATTACTGAGGATGTAACGAACAATTTTGTAAAATAAATTTGTCATAATCTTTAACGGTTGCGAAGGAGATGCCATAACAAGGAAAACAGTGTTTGGGGAGATAACTCCTACAAAGAAAAGTATTCGTTTACGCAGGGTAAATTTCAAAAGCGCATAAACTGTTCGATATCATATACAAAATATCTAAGCGACATATTGCGAAACAAATGTTTATCGCAAGAACAAAATTAGGCGGAAGAAAAAAAAAATAATCAGAAGAAAAACAATAGGTCTTTCCACAGAAAAGTGGAAAGACCTAATAACATCAAATAAGTAAAACCATAACTATAGTAATCAGATGTTCCGGCTTGCTTGTTGTTCCGCTAGATTGAGTCTGGTACATTTACAATCATGGTATTTCAATGAATGAATTGGGTTAAACTATTGTGGACTTTGTTGGCTTAAATAAGTTATAAAACTGTACAAGTACACGAAATGGCAAAATGTGATCACATATAAACATTCAAATTTGCAAGAAACAAATCAGCAGTCTGTTCATGTAATGGTAATAAACGAAACACATATGATAGAAAATAGCAACCTAAATAACAGGTAAACCAACAAAATATAAGAGCAAACTGTAAAAATCGTGTATAAAGGAATTGACTCAGCAGATCGACACGAAGCACTCACTAAAAAAAAGCAAGCTCACAAAAAAAAACAAAATATCGATCTAAGCTAGAGACTAGAGTATTCGCAGTTATTGGTAATTGTGAGAAAGTAAAAGCCAATTACAAATATCCAATAAGTCATGGTTCAAAAATACGGACTTAGTGTGTCTCTGATAAAACTCACCAAGTTGTTGATTCTTTAAAACACTAATTAGATATAATAATTTAGACATTTGTATAACCTCTCTTTGGATCGGGATACACCCCCTTTCTTTCGGAACATATCTGACTTTATCTATAGATGCTTTTATCCGAAAAAAAAACGTAAACAAATCGTTCGAAATTTTGGAAGAGTAAGAAGTAGGAAAGAACGGAAAAACGTTAGTCTTGAGCTTTATGCCACAATTATCGGCAATTTTTATTGAAATATATAACAATTTACTTAAACCTCCCTGTGTTTTAAAGTAAAACAATGATTATTATGATATGGAATAGGTTAATTCAGCAGAGGTTCTAGATGCAAATGTCCCCATTTTGTCTTTTCTTTTTGGTGGGTTGGTAGGTACTTCTTGGGGTTAATATTTGGGTAATATGAAAAACGAAATGACGAGTTGTTATCCCAATAATACCAGGAGTTACAAAAAGACACCTGAAATTTTAATTTCAGCACATGTTGGAACTTTGTGCATTGTTTTTAGAGAATATAAATAAACATTATTGTGGATTATTATTTGTAACTGAAACACTTTACTGAACGAAATAAAATTTTCGGGTTTTTATGCTGTTAAGACAAGATTGTAATTTTATTTTACTGTGAAAGTTCTAACAAGTATGTATAGCCATTACATATTACCTCCTGTGTCTTTTTCTGGGAAAAACTGTACTAAGTTAAAGTGCCCTAAATTATATACATGTAGATACTATATAGATAGATAAAGTTATTTGTTTTTCAAGATAATTACAGTGATCACCTCATTTCCTTACTCTGACATTTGTCAATTCTAGGAGGTACAAAATGTACAACATCTGCGTTTTGTCATTAATGCCCCATTAGTTTTTATTGTAAGAATACATGTACAGAGACGCAAAAAAAGTATTATTCGGTCACAGTGGCGTCGTGTTTACGTTCTTACAGGTGATTGACTTTTAATGGCCTTGTCCCACGTCAATCACGTCACTGAATATTACTGTACTAATCTTTTTCAAAGCGTTGTGCATCACATGGGCTACCGTCATGTGATTTTTGTTGTCGTCTGTCATTGTTGTTTTGTTTTAAACTAGTAAAATAACAAGATTGGTAGAAAGTTCAGGAACTGTCAAAGGATGTCAAAAACATGATTGTGGAATGTTCCAGAATGGATTTTCTCGCTTAAAAATCGCGGACATACTTAAAATTCCCAAGTCAACATTTTTTACAACGTTTGGAAATTTATAGATACATGTTCAGTGTATATAAATACTCATGTACATGTATATTAGTTAGTGTCTTTTGTACTAGCGTTATGTTAAAATACCCAGTAATATAGGAAGCCAGACTTCACAGTGAATGCAATACAGATAAAAAGAAGATATAAATGTAGACTGCAATTAATTCTATTGTCATTTGATATCATGCCGCTTACTGTCCCATTCATTAAACATGCCATATATAGTCATATGCATAGAGGAGAGAATAACTTTCGCATAATGTTTGAAGTATACATATGCCTTCAACACCCGGGATATAGATGTGGATTTCTTAATTGAATTATAACTTTAATGCTGTTTCATGAAGTTGTGCACAATGAAAAAACCAGGAAGGCAAGTTTCTAGATGTTTGTCTATATGAACAATATCTTTGGGCATATGCATTTTGAGGAAAAGATTATGAGGAGTATGTACGTTTATCAGGAAACATTTTAAGAGAGGAGAAATCTTTTCTTAATTCATTTCAGAATCTAGAGCAAACACGCGTTGCACGTGATTGGAGTCACAATATTAATTGTAATTCCAGCAATCAAAATGAGCATCTGTTTTGGTGTTACTTCTTTCGAAATTATAGAAAATCAAAAATAATTCTTTGTGTATTGTTGATTTCTTTAATCGTCAAACGGTTGAATTCATATTCCGTTTTGGCTTCATGAAATCGAAATGGAAACCTGCTGAGTCTGTATTATGAGGGTAATATCCTGTACTCCGGAAGGGTAAACAGGTCCTGTTCTACATAGGGCACCCGTCGTGTTGCTCGTGCTATTACAAACCCAGTAAATATTTTCATTTGAATGGTCACATTCCTGAAAAGGGAAAGGGATTGTAAGTACGGATGTTGACAAATATAAAGCCTGCCCATGTTGAGCATAGAGCATGGGATAAAAATAGGTAACGTTATGGAATTTTCTTGACGTATTTAACAATGTTGTTTTAAAGATTTTTCATAAATGAAATAATTGAAATAGAACGAGTATTGTCGAACGTTTTCTTTCTTTTTTAAATCTCGACAGTATGAGTTGTTAGTTTATGAGGTTTCACATTCAAAATCAATAGTTTGCGCTTTATTCATATCAACCTCGTTCAGCTTAATATACGGTGAATGATGAACTCATTTGTGAAGACCACAGATTGACACATAGTTGTTAACAGAACTTTGTATTTTGTCTCTGATAGAATGGAATGTCATTGGTAATCAAACCTCTTAGCAATCAAACCTCTTAGCAATCAAACCTCTTAGCAATCAAATCTCTTAGCAATCAAACCTCTTACGCACTTATTTTGTATTTATAACGTTTGAATATAATCATAAACATAATAAATTGAATTATGATTACCAATGAAACAATTGTCCTCCAGAGACCAAATAACATGGATGTTAGAAACTATACTGATCACCCTGTGGATTTTAACAATGAAACAAAAGTATAGTTAGCTATGAAGGCAGGAAAAAAATAATAGACGGAAAACCCAACGGTCTTCTGAAAAGTAAACAATAAATGATAACAAATTTGTCAGACAGCAACTAACGACAACCACAATAAATACAGGTCCTGATTGTGGACAGGGTTATATTTTTTGTTAGCGTTCAACTTTACCCTAACAGCGGTGGAACAGCATATGTGACTCTTTTTTAAAGAGGTTCGACACATTAGAACACTCTGATCATGTTTTAAAAAAAAAGTTTTCAAATACATTTCATAACAATACTGAATATTATTTGTTGTTGAGGATAAACTATCTCTAAAGAACAATGCCTGATATATCAGCTCATACGAAACATACTTTTATAGTTTTATCTTTCATATCATGCCATATTCACAAACTTACTGACACAAATTTAAACATGTCTATCAAGACTGATGTATGTCCACTTTTGTTGTTTGATAAAAACACATTACAAGTATTTGGATTATCAAATATTACGATACACAGTGTTTTTCCCAAGTCATCATATTTAAAACAGCTCAGATTAACGAATCTTTAAGAGTTTTCCCTTCAGTGAAGACAATAAATCTACCGGTATCTGTATTAACTAGATCAAACTAGTAAAACAAGTATAAGACTTTCATGATTGAAAGCGCAGATAAACGAAAAACAAGGGCTCTCAGAAATAAAATTGAATAACTATTTCAACACATTATTTAAAACTTTATAGACCACTATAACACAATCCGTTTGTAAAATATAATTGCTATATGTGATCTTATATCATAAATCTTGGTTTGTATAAAAAGAAAGAAAGGAGATATGATAAGGAGATATGTGTAATTATCACATTGGTACATTAAATGCAAATTTAAATATTCCCGCCAGATATAAGTTTCTATAACGATCACATGACCAATTACCATCCTAGTTGAAATACCAACAAGGACATATTTACTAAGGTAACAAACATATTTTCTTAATGTTTATAAGAATAATTATGCAAGCAAATGCAAGTAGACATTTAAAATGATTTATTTGTAAATATTGACAGGCTTACATGTACGTATTTACCTTTGAAAATATCTACTTTCGTTTTTATAATGGCAGCTGTCTGTGGTGTGTTATCATTATTTTGTTTGTTCTTTCGTATTTGGGATACAATTGAAAAAATTACATTCTTTAGTCTTCGTTTGTGTCGTTTTACATTTGGTCATGTTAGTTCTTTTGTAGATTACTTCATGATATGGATTTTTGCATTGTTGCATACAATACGATGACGCGTATGTCATTTGATATGTTGTGTCATTAAGTAATGCACACAACACATACGTAGATCATTAAGTAATGATCATTGGCCACGAGCATCACTGAATCGACGTGTATTGTCAAAATGCGCATCTGGTGCAAGAAAATAAGTACCGTTAATTTTATTACTTCATATTTTTTATTTTTTTTTTACATTGATAAGTTCTTTGTTTATGTCTTATTCAAGTGACAATCTTTATTTTTATTTGTCGTGAAAACGATATCTTCACCAGGAACACTAGAAGCTAGTAAGTGTAAATGTGCATAAACAAGTACGAGAAATATGGTTCAAAGGGACATAATTAGGCCAAATCTATCTAATATATTATGGGCCATATAATATTCGAGTTTGGTATCTTATATTCGTAATGATTTAGAAAGAAGGTATGAACGAAGATGACATTTCAAAAATTATTCCAGACTATGAAAACAATGTTGATTAAATAAATAAATGAACAGGTAAATATAAGCTGGACACTTAACTTTGTCTTAAGGGGGTGGACCTGGTATATGGTAGACAACTCTTACACATGTTTTGAAAGTCATTAGTGCGTTTTAACATAGCAGTAAATTAAAGAGTGATCAAGCATTTATGTGTTTACATTTGGCTTTGAGAGTGATGCAGACAGATCCAGTAAGCTTTTCATGTTTGTCCCTACCAAGTATTAAACTAAAGAAAATATTTGTTTAATGATGAGGATAAAAAGGTAGAAAATAATTATTCATACATGAAATGCTTAAAATAAAAACCCAATAAACTGAGTCTGATGAGTTCTTGAGCAACTTTACTGACTAAAGAACCTTGTGGCATCATTTAGAAAAAAATCTTGGAAGTTTTAAGAAATTCGATTAGAACATATGAATTAAAAAATGAAGTAATATGGTTTTAGTGCTCAGTCATTGGTACAGAGTTTGTACTTACTGTTAGTGTTTTGTTTGTTTTTTTCAATAAAAAAGGCTGTATTCTAGAAGATATGATCTGAACATCAATCCTAGTACAAGCTTATGCTAATAGATAATCTACATTAAATCAAAGATAGTACTAAGATAGTGACAGACTGCCAAAACATTGATTTCTGAAAGCGTCTGTTATTGATGACAGGGGCATATTATAGTCTGGGGAGAGAACCCAATAAATAGTTGTGATAAAAAATTATTTCAACTCGTCCCAAGAATACTCGTCCCATACTGAATATGACTGTTTTTTCTTATAAATAAATTACAATTATTATTGGGACAGTACACCTTTGTCTATTACACATTAAAAGAATGCAAAGACTGTCTGTAGGAGGATTTTGTAAGGGGAAAATGAATTTTGTTCCAAAATTCTACTTTATTCGTGTGCCTTGTTAGCCAACTTGTTGAAAAATTTTGAAAATTTCAATTGGTCAAATTCGATAAAATTTTGTGGTTTTAAAGGTTAATAACCAATAAATGTTTAAGCAATTTTTTGCAAGAATTAAACGACAACATTTTTTGGGGGGCTAAATTTAAAAAAAAAAATGTTATCTCAGCTGGCCAGACTTTTCGCCGTATCAATATTAAAAACCGGTTTTTTTTACGTTCCGGATATTTGTAATACCATGCTGTTTCAGATTTACTTTGAGATATGTTTTTTTCTGTGCAATTTAACAGTCAGGGGTATTTCTAATGAAAAAATATGCAAAAACACTCAATGATTTTTACCTACTAGTGTTTTCGGCCGTTTCTTATGGTACCCCAAAACTGGTCATATTCAATATACACTAAACATAAAATGGAACGGTTAATTTCCTTAAGACTTTTGCAGATGATGCATGGAACCCTACTTTTTCCATGATGTAAATATAAGAAAAATTAAACCACAGGAAAATTTTGGTGTTATCAAGACCTACCCCCTTAAGTGCAGAGAGAATCCTCTGGTTTTATAAATACCTCAACTTATTAAACGCACTTTACATATTTATGATATAGTTCTTAAAAACATATGCGAACAAAGGCTTTATACAAAAATATGTTTTACACAAATTAACATTTTATTTAATACAATTTGTTACAAAAATGATTTTGGTATATGCCCCTGCTTCACTCTAAATATTTTGGAAAATATCTCTACAAACTATAGACTGTTTCGGGATTTTTGAAAGATTTTTTTTAACAAAGAAGTTAACAGCCTGAAAACAATGCAAATAGGTCAGACAGAATACAAAACTATCATTACTATATAAGCCTAATGTCTAATGTCTAACAAACAATTGTTGCATGCTAATTAGTACATGTAGGTTTTAATTACTTTTTTATTTTTGAACTCAAGTGCACAAAATGTTACCGTCTCTGTTATATATATATTGACAAATATTTTCAACAAAACAAAATATTTGTATAACTTTAAAAAAAGTGATTTTGTAGACCGGGAAAGAGATTCTGAACAATAGCATCAATTATATTTGATTTGATATTATCTTGCAGTTTTGTGATATGGCCTCATCCTCCCAAAGTTGTGGTGTGTGTGACCTCCGACACATCAACAAACCATCAATAATCTGGTGTACGGAATGTGATGAAGGGCTTTGCCAAGATTGTCAGGAACACCATAGTTTATCCAAGGGAACCAGAAACCATAACACCATAACAATAAAGGAATATAAAACATTACCAAGTGAAGTACTAAAAATCACTCAATACTGTAGCACACACAATGACAAATTTATAATGTATTGTGGGACACACGAACGTCCCTGCTGCAGAAAATGTATAGTTGAAACTCATAAAGAATGCCTGGATATCGATAATTTAGAAGACGTCATTAAAAATGTAAAAACTTCAAATGCCTTCCACGGCATTGAAGAAACATTGGTTGAAGTAGCAGAAAATTTAAAGAAAATCAGTCAACATCAGCAGAAGAATCTGTTGAATTTGAAAGAAAAAAGAAAACAAATTAAAAAAGAAATTCAAAAGACCCGTACAACAATCAACAACATTCTGGACAAGTAACAAGAAGATTTGATAAAACAACTTTATTCTATTGAAGAAACCCAGAACTCGAAAATTTGTCAGTTGTTGTCATCACTTGAACAGAGAGAAAAAGAAATAATAAAATACCAGCAAAACATTGCAAGCATTAAACAACACGCCTCAGACCTTCAGATTTTTCTTTCACTTAAGCAAATCGAACAAGACATTAATATAAACGATAAATTCCTACAATCCGTAGTGGAAGGCGAGAAATTGAAGCAATGTCATCTAGAATATAGAACCAACATTGCTATTCAAGATATCATGTCCAATATCAAAAAGTTTGGAGAAGTACATATCGAAACTAAACCATGTGACATCGTTCTTAGCAGGAAGAAGATCAAACAAGCACAGATAATAGTACCAACCGTCCAATTGAAATCCATTGAGAATATAAAGCTGGAGATGCACAAAACAGCAGTAGCAACTGAAGGAAGATGGGTCTACGGATATACTGTATATTAGTAAGGACGATACTTTAGCCGTAACATCTGGCGATCAGAAGTGTATTTTCATTATATACGTGAAAAGAAAAGAAATCACGAAAACGATTTCACAAGATTCTAAAATTTATGGTATAGCACTGATAGAAAATAAATTAATATATTCCGGTCAGAACAAAGGAATCCGAATGATCAATCTTTGCGACGAGTCTATAACTGACATAGTTCGAGATCAAATGCCCCGTTACTGTAGCATTGCAACATATCGGAACCAAATATATCACACAAACATTGAAACACATGCCGTTACTTGTTACAATCAACAAGGTAAACCGCAATGGACATTCAAAAATGGCAGCCTTCTGAAGGGTCTTTGTGGTATTGATGTAGATATGGATGGTAATGTGTATGTGGTGGGGTTTAAGTCGCACAATGTTGTAGTTATCTCCCCTGACGGACAACGCCATCGAGAAATATTAGCAGCAAGTGATGGTCTTGATAGTCCGTATTCACTTTGCCTTGATGATTCAAAGAAGCAGTTGTTAGTGGCTAACTTTAATAATGAGGCACGCTTATATACATTTACTTGAAAAGAGTTTTGATAAGCTATTGTTTATCAATTTTTATCGTCACAGCTACACATTTTTCGATGAAATGATTTGTTTGACAATAGAAAATAAATGATGTTTTAAATATGTTTTTTATAGATTTTGAACACTATATAAACAAAAGCAATATCCATTTGACCAAATAGGTCGAAATTGTCCATCCAGGAAGAACATTTGACCATTGCAGTTACACCCCTCAATTTAAGAATCAAATAATATTTCGGCGGCTTCGTGAAAAATTGTGCACATCCTGCTGCAAGTATGAAACTTGGCACAAAGCTTCATCTAGTATTACTCTTTGATTTCAGATATGGAGGCAATCTAAAAGAGGTACAACTTTCGGTAAAAATTAATATGGCGGACATCGTACTTAAATCAGCCTATACCGAAGGCTGATATGTGAAAATGTGTTCAAATCATGCTACTGTCATTATATTCGGCACAAACCATTGTTATGTGCTAGTTTTGGATATATTTTATAGATAATATGACTTTAAAAACTCTACATCCGGTTTAAACAAACATGGCGGGCATAGTACTAAAACGAGCGTATTTCTAAGGAGGGTAATTGGAATGTGTTTTAACGTATTGGCACTTTCATAATATTGTTCCGGGAATTTTCTTTGATGCTTCTCATGGATACAAAATACAGGGCATATGTTTTTAAAACCCTACTTCCGATAATATTCAATATGGCGGACATAGAAATAACAACTTTTTAAAAATTTTAACATGTTTAATATTCAAACTTTTTTCAAAATGTAAAAAAATGTTTTTTAGTGCCAGTTACTAAATTTTTGGCTTGAAGTTATCTTCAAACTACTTATTCACTAACATGACAAAAGTGTTTTAATACAAAGTTAACACTTCCGCAATATTGAGTAAATTTCAGATATGAGTTCTCAATCTGCATCCTCGATTAAACAAAATAAGTTCACTAAAGAACTAAAACATCTTTCGAATTACTAATTTATGGCAGCAAATACATGTCTACATGGTTTTTTTACAATCACCACATAAAAGAGTGCACAGGACACTGGATTTTCCACATTTACAAAGACCGTTGCATCCTTTCTCACATCCACAATGTACAAGCTTCTAAACAGATGAGGAGGCCTCACAAAGAATTGTCCAAAAGGGTTCCCATAGATCATATTTGTCCCTTTGCCTTTCATAATCGATTGGACTAGTTAGCATAGGAACCGATTCCTAGCTTGTTACTCATTCACAGTCACCATGGTATATTTGCTGGAAAAGACTATACCAAGTCACGGGAATAGTTACAATTAGTCTTTCCTCTTCAAAAAACAGATTATTTTTTTGCTTCGTTAACCCCATCTGATATTTTGTTCGATCTTGCAGTAAAACCACGTATCGTTCTGTCAATGACATTTTCAAATCCATATATGTTGATTTTGGCTGATCAAGCATAATTCTAAATGCTAAAGTCACATCTTCAAACGCCATCCAGGTCACCAACGCAGTCTTTTTTTCCTTTTCTAGCAAACGTGTTATCGCTCAGTGAATAGTGTATTTGAAAGGTCACGGATAGCTATATATCTAAAGCTTTTCCCCCTCCCAAACGCAAGCCCCTATGTCACGGAATAGCGATACAGTAATGACAGCAACATCAGTATTCATAGTTCGAGTCATGACTCATTTAAGTTGTGTTTCACTGCATCAGACACATGCATCATGATTTTTGTGTCAGCCTCTTCATTTGAACATGTTGCTAAACTTCAAACATCATTATGTGGTTGATAACACTTAGCATTTGTTGCTACAACTATCTTTTCCTCAAAATTTTATTGAGCAAACTGCTGTGAAGGAAAACTAGAAATATCATTCTTTCTTATTGTCGTCATCTCTCAGAAAAATTTGCCAATTTTGAGGAATTCGTTTTGACCCTGGACTCGTCTGTGTATTCCCTTTCTTCTAGCTCTCGCTTCTTGAAGCAGCCTTCAAATTATTGTCTATGTATGCATCCGAAACTACATCTACTGTTTAAAGATGTTTCCTAACGAGTATGCTGATTTTGTATTATGCCCTTACCTAACAAAGCACCTTGAAACTGTAATAAGAGAGGATGAAGTCTGGGATGTGTATGGTAGTTGTAACAACATATGCCTAGGATGTTATATCTTATCTACCATATGATGATGTTTCAAGTTTAGCACCATGTTTATATTAGGAAGCTGACACTAGATCCATGGTGCATGTGTCTGGTACAATGAAACACGGACTTAAACGAGTCATGATTCAAAAAGTCGTTACTGCAGTTTCGCTATCCCGTGAAATATGGGAAAAAGAACGATGGCTTGTGTTTAGGAGGACAAACAGCTTAGGATAAATATCTACACATGACCTTTCAAATGCATGAGGCAATGAGTGATCACACTCATTTCCTGTGATCCGTGCCTTTTTGTGATACGGTTCTCTGTTTGCTTGAAAAGAAAAATAGGCTGCGTGGGAGACATTGATGGCATTTGAAGATGCGACTTTAACATTAAAAATGATAATAGATCAGCCTAAATCACAGTAGTTGTCCTATAAGATCGCACAAACTTATCAGATGGGCAAAGCAAGAAAATAACTTTTTTCGCAAAAGAAAAGAGTTATTGAGGCTAGTCCCTCAACTTAGTATAGTCTTTTCCAGCATGTAAAACGTACAATATACTAAGGTTGGTCCTATACTACCAAGTCCTGGTTCTAAAGGATGGTTAAGGGACAAAGAGGATCAATGGGAACCCTTTTAAAAAACTATTTTTGAAGCCTCACCATCTTGTCAGGAGCTTGTACATTGTGGATGTAAGAGAGGATGCCGCGAACTTTGTAAATGTGGAAAATTGGATCTCACGTGTAACGCTTCGTGTGCTTGTGGTGGTGACTGTGACTTTGTGAGTTAACATGTATTTGTGGCCAAATAGTAGTAGTTTTAGTACTTTAGTGACTTAATTTAGTTTTAATCAATCTATCAAAAAATCTACATCGAGGATATGGATAGAGGACTCATCTTTGACATGTGCGCCTTATTGGTTTTTGCTGGAAGTGTTAACTTTGTATTTAAACTTTTAAAACTAATAGTGAATAAGTTGTTTTGAGGAAAACTTAAAGCCAAAACTTTAATGACCAGCACAAAAAACATTCTTTTTTTACAGTTAAAAAAAAAAAGATGAATATTAAAATAAAAAATTGATATTTCTATGTCCGCCATATTGGATATAACGGAAGTGAGGGTTTTAAAGACATATGTCCTATAAATTGTATCCATGAGACGCACCAAAAGAATTGTTCCTGTACAAAATAAATGATAGTAGAATTACCTAAAAACACATTTCAATTAACCTCCATAAAAATAAGCTTCTTTTAGAACAATTTCTGCGATATTGGATTTTATCGGACGTAGGGTTTTTGACAACATCTAATCTATATAATATATTCAACAGTAGTATATAACAAAGGTTTGTACGAAATATTATAATAGTAGCATGATGATAACACCTTTTCACATACAGCCTTCGATATTGGGCTGATTTAAGTATGATGTCCGCCATTTTGGATTTTTCCGGAAGTGAGAAACTTTTTTTCAAATGCCTTCCTATCTGAATTGAAAGAGTATCATTTGAGGAAGGTCTATGCCAAATTTCATGCTTGTAGCAGGATGTGCACAATTAGTCTGAAATATGTTTGTAGCCGCTGGACTATAAGCTCTCCATCATGGTATTTTACCTAATCATTAAATATCCATCAGGGAATTAAAATTAAAAAGCATGCTTTAAAAAAAAAGGGTTTCTCTCCACTTCCGTGAAACGTATCATTTGATTTATTGTTGTGTCCTCGAAGACGATATTAAGAATTGAACGATGGGCAGTCTGCGGGCTGAATGCTTTTTACTATCTGATTGGAAGATTTTGCTGACTCTATTCAGTATCATACACACTGTTCCCAGCTCTATCTGTATTCTGTATCTGTATCGAGATTAATTCTGCCAATGTAGGAACTCAACCAATGGAGTTGAATATAATACACTTCACCACACAATATTATTATACTCAATGAATGTCTAATCCAATTATTAATACACAATTATATATCAATCTAGCATAGCTAACGTTTGCTGATTGGTTGGGACAATTCGAGACCTAGTAAATGTATTTTGATCACGTAAAGTGTGGGAATTGATTCGAGATCTGTTTGCCTGGTTACCAATCATACATATCGGTACACAAATAACACTAATCAATAAATAGCAGAAACTCCTATAGCGTTAACTGCACTATGCAAAAATAGTATGCCTTTTTGATGTTTTCACGTCAATCATTGTCAATTTTACGTGAAAAGGCGGCGGAGCTTATTTGCTTTGACAGAGAAATGGGTTGGATCTATTAGCTTGACAATTTAAAATTCACTATAAAAATTGAACAATAAGGGGAAAATAGTAAATATCATTTTTTATTTTTTTTTTATTGTAAGAGACTTTAATAAGCTGTAGTTTTTGTTAGAACGTTTTTGTTCTTTGTTTGCCTCTGTTTACTGTCGTTTAAACCAAGATTGATTGAATACTTAAATAGTTATGACCAAATCACTTTTTATTTTGTAAGTTATCGAGTACTTCGGAAATTGTTAAGGAGAAGAAAGGAAAAAAATTAATCAGTTCACTTCAAAACATATACTTTTTGAATCTATTTATTTTGTAACTCTTTCTATCAGTGAAGTTTAAAAAAATCAAATTTATTTAGGACAATATATATATATGCAGAGTTACATAAATGGCTTCTTACTGTAAAGATTGTTTTACATAGAAATACACAATTAGCACTATTTAAAACAGTAAACAACAGTCAGTATAATAATGATATTAATGTTGTGTTTAACATTGACTATGGAAAATACTAGCCAGGGTTTAAGACAATAGTGCACTCACCTGGGCTACTATTTTCCCATAGTCAATCTTAAACACAACAGTATTATATAAATACAAAGCAACAAACAAAAAATGACTAGAAGGGATATATCCAAAGCAATTATTTTCTGAATTTTTATCTCGGAATGGGAAAACATGGGATGCGATATTTTCATGGTTAAAGCACGCACATGTCTCTTGTAAAAGGAAAAATCCACAACAGAGATCCACAATTTTTTTACAATTAGTATGTCTACACATAGCTATCATGCATGCTGATACGCTATTTCGTCGTAGTTTATAATTTTGTTTGACAAAGTTGTAAAGTAAAACAAGAATTGAAAAAAAATATATAAAGCCTTGAACGATCAGTATAATAAGGATCCTTTTTGGCACCCAACATTGATACAATAGTGAAACAATAACAAATGGTCAGTATTAAACGGTATAATGCCTCATAACGTGTTTGAAATCTAAAAAGGCACTGCAGAACTTATCACCTTCTTTATAACCAATGACAATATCATAGCTTGAAAAGTTGTTGTTCCAATATGTTCATGTTGAATTTTGAATATAAAATTGAGAATGGAAATGGGGAATGTGTCAAAAAGACAACAATCCAACCAGGGTTTTCGATATCACAAACTAGTCAAAACATTTACTAAATTTTATCATCGGTATAAAGACATCATTCGTAAATATAGCTCAACATGCAGACTTCTAATACGTTCAGGTATTTCACATCCAATTTTTTATGGTAATATTCTTTATAAAGCACAAAGGTGTCAGCATTCACCTCAGAAACTTACAAAACCTTTGAATAGACTTATTAAGAAGGGATATAATTACGATACTGTTGTCAAGTCATTAAAGATTGCATATTTTGGCGTTAATATTGAGTCACTGATAAGGTCTTTGCATCGGAACTAAACACATTTATTCTAAAACAGTTGTTGGCATGACACGGGTTATGTTCTTCTCATATATGTTATGATGGTATGATACTAAACCCCTAACGGGAAGGATTGTGCCTGATGTTCATATGATGAAATCATAATCTTTCAGTCAGTTTAATTGAAGTCTGGAGCTGGCATGTCAGTTAACTGCTAGTAGTCTGTTGTTATTTATGTATTATTGTCATTTTGTTTATTTTCTTTGGTTACATCTTCTGACATCAGACTCGGATTTCTCTTGAACTGAATTTTAATGTGCGTATTGTTATGCGTTTACTTTACTACATTGGTTAGAGGTATAGGGGAGGGTTGAGATCTCACAAACATGTTTAACCCCGCCGCATTTTTGCGCCTGTCCCAAGTCAGGAGCCTCTGGCCTTTGTTAGTCTTGTATTATTTTAATTTTAGTTTCTTGTGTACAATTTGGAAATTAGTATGGCGTTCATTATCACTGGACTAGTATATATTTTTTTAGGGGCCAGCTGAAGGACGCCTCCGGGTGCGGGAATTTCTCGCTATATTGAAGACCTGTTGGTGACCCTCTGCTGTTGTTTTTTTATTTGGTCGGGTTGTTGTCTCTTTGACACATTCCCCATTTCCATTCTCAATTTTATAGAGCAGACAACAGCATTGTTTTTTATAAATATTGTTATACCTCCGCTTTGGAAAATGGGGATATATTGTTTTCCTTTATCTGTCCATCCATGCATCTTTCAGTCCATCCATCCATCCATCTGTCAGTCCGTCCGTCCCATGAAAGTTTTCGTTATATTAATTTCATAAACTACTTGACGATAGATTTCAGAAATTTGGTTTCAGGGTTTATATTAGTAAGTTATACCGTGTGATGCGTTTTCAGATTCGTCACTCAACAACTTCCTGTTTACCGAACACTTGTGTCATTTTACACATGATAGCCAAATTCAAAAGGAGACGGTTCAGTAAGACCCCTTTTTGGACCCAAAATATAGCAGTTTTACAAATTTGTGAAAATGTAGTCTATTAGCAATTTTTTTGAAAGTAGAATGCTTCTGCTACACAAATGTCTCTGTTGACAATAATTATGCGCAATCACTTATGTATGTTTACTTTTGTAGAAATAAAAAATGTGTATGGTGCTTTGATATGGAAAGCCAACGGGGTCAAAATTCTTATTTCGTAACTTGTCAATTCGTCACTTGTAACTGTGTAATTTCTAAATTGTTAATTCGTAAATTGTTAATTTGTAACTTGTTACTGTGAAATTCATAATGATTAATTCGTAAATTGTCAATTTGTAACTTGCACCTTTGTAGTTTCAACATTCTTCATCGGTAAATTGTCAGTTTGTTACTTGTAACTGTGCAATTTCATAATGCTTCATTCGTAAATTGTCGATTTGTAACTTGTATCTTTGTATCAAAATTCAACATTCTTCATTTTATAATTGTCAATTTGTAACTTGTAGATTTCAAAATTCTTTATTGGTAAATTGTCTTTTTGTATATTGATGTTTTGTAACTTGTAACATGTAACTTGTCGATTCGTGAATTGTCAATGTGTGAAATGTCGAAGTGTTAAATGTCATCGTTGTATTATGCTAACGATCATTATGACGACAGATGGCGTTCGGGTTCTTCTTCGGTGTATAATCCTCCTGTAAGTCGGAGTACCTCCATGTCGAATATATAAAATTCTAAAAATTTACAAGTTACAAATTGACAATTAACAAATGAAGAATGTTGAATTTTGATACAAAGATACAAGTTACAAATCGACAATTTACGAATGAAGCATTATGAAATTGCACAGTTACAAGTAACAAACTGACAATTTACCGATTAAGAATGTTGAAACTACAAAGGTGCAAGTTACAAATTGACAATTTACGAATTAAGCATTATGAATTTCACAGTAACAAGTTACAAATTAACAATTTACGAATTAACAATTTAGAAATTACACAGTTACAAGTTACGAATTGACAAGTTACGAAATAAGAATTTTGACCCCGTTGGCTTTCCATATCAAAGCACCATACAATTTTTTATTTTTACAAAAGTAAACATACATAAGTGATTGCGCATAATTATTTTCAACAGAGGCAGAAATTTTTAGTGGTATCGTGCATATTTATGATTTTTTGCGTTTTGTGTTTATTAGTGTGTACGAAGTATTCCATAGATCAAATTTCAAATTATGCATATAACATTATTTATAACATATACTGAATGCAATAAAACATGCAATGCTTATATTTTTTTTTCATAAAAAAACATACTGATTTATTTTTAGCCCATCTGGCTCTATTGACCAAAAAGGCTTTTCTAATCACTTGGCGGTCGTCGTCGTCGTTGTTGACCGTTAACTTTTACCCAAAAAATCCTCTAAAGTTACTGGGCCGAATTTAAACAAACTTGGCACCACTCATCATTGGGGTATCTCATTAAAAAAATATGTCTAATTAACTCGCCTACCAACCAAGATGAACAACACGCCCGAAATAGAACATATGGGGTAATATTTAAGTTTTGTCTATTATTACTTTATCGGTTTTGCTTACTTAAGTTCGTCTCAAGCAAATGTTACGAAACTTATACACAACTTATACAGAAGTTCGATCAAGTACAAATTTGGGTGGTGTCTCTTTTGTCGTTCTTAAGTTATGTCCCTCTCTAAAGGTAAATGCAAGCGGAGTCATTATCTGTGTCCAAAAGACTCATTTCCCATTTGATATAGGATTTATTGCCCTTAAAAGGTTTTTACCATTTATTTTCGTGTTTGCCTACTATTTTGAAAATTATAATAGAGGCTATGGAGACAGAAACACTTTATGATGATCAGTAAGATCAGTTCTATACAAGTGAGACAACATAGTCGAAATCATTGAAAGACTCCTTATTACAGTAAATGTCCTTTGATGATGATTTTGACCATTTTTTGGGTTTGCGTTTTTTGCCTCATATCTTTAATCTACAATAAAGACAATATGAAGGCGACTTCTTATTGAAGTTAATGCGCCTTTAAATGTAGTTTTTTTTTCCGCATTTTTGGATTGTAAATAACAGAGAACCCAAGGACAAATTTGTTATTAAGGTAGCACCATTTGATTTTGTTTGTTTGATTAGTAATATTTTTAAATTGGTATTTTTAGGGGAGATAACTATAAAATAGCGCATTTTCTGAAAGAATCTACATGAACTTTTGCTATTTTACATTTGAACACGGTGACCCTTTCTTATCTATTAATATTTTCAAAGCGTTTTCTTTTCTAAAAGCTATCTCCTTTCATTTGTTTACAATTTTATTATTAAGTTTAGCTTCTGATCACATAATGCTGTTTTTTCCCTGTATAATCCATACAAAATGTGACATTTTGTCACAACCTGTATCTTGAGAAAATGTTCGTTTACCTATCATACTTATTATGTTTTTGAACATTTCACAATATTACTAAGTTTTGGCAAAATTATTTTTAATCTATACTCCCATACCACCTTAAAGACGATTTTCACCACCTATTTTGCGTTTTGTCATATATCAAAGAAAATTATAATAGATAAAGATACACCTTAAATCACAAAAATGATCAGCAAGTCAAGATCTACTAAAAAGTCAAATTTTGCTGACATAGTTAAGTAGTAGACTTTGACTCTGTATAGGCGTTATTGGCCTTAAATAAGGACTTTTTTTTATCCTATAATGTGTTTTGAGCAATGATAGAAGGAAAACAAACAGCACATCACTGAGCAATACAAGGTCAACAAAACAGATTTTGACATGAATTCTATCCTTGTTTACAATGTTGGAGAGTGTCCTTTGTTTGTTGAATATGCACATAGACCAAGGTGATCACTAAGCATCTTTAGAGCCTCTAGTTTATTATCATTAGAATTATGTATAGTTGGTTAGAAATAACTTTTATTACCAATGTCGAATACTTTTCGCTTGATAAATTTTTGGAACAGATGTGATGTTATTTAAACGGATGCAATTCGAGTTCGAACGTTTTCTAACTCATGTATGACTTTCTTGTTTTACTTTCGGCATGTAAATTTAAGATTATGTCATGAATTTCACGCCCTTATTGTAAAGAAACTTCAATAAACAGCAGAATATATGCCAGGTTTTCTAACAACCAGTGACAAACAATTAGGTGCATAATTTAAATATGATTTTTCCAGGAAGCATTTGCTCGTAGACTGCATATTAACCCTCTACATTAGACCAAATAATCCACAAAATCCGCAAAGGGATCTTTTAATGAAAGGCCATGTCTAGGGAGACATAAAGCAAAAAACGCCCAGCCGGACCTATGTAGTTGTCTTAAACAACTCCGATATTGTTTCCGCGTTAGCTTTCTTATTGACACGAGTATCCATTAATGTTCATGGTAAAACCTTGGGAGCTATATCAGTTTGCGTTGAAATTTAAAAATAAATATATCAGTAATTATTGTCCTGAATAAACATCTCTATGCGTTTGTGTGTTTTTGCATTTCAGTTTGTATTGTGAAATTTCTTCTATCAGCCAAAACAAACTTTTTAAAGAGCAATTTTCTGTAACCACCAACCATTTTATATAGGGGTGCCGGCACGCATAGTCACCGATTTTCATGAAACTTAGCCAAAACATGTGATCGTGTAAAAAAGTAAGAAAAATGCCCACCCATATGTTGCTAGGTCATGGTTGCCATGGCAACCAAGTGAATGAGATTTCCCGCAAATTTTGAGGAATTTAGCATAAAAAAAACAACTACTTTGCAGTCATTCGTAATCAAAACTAGGTTTTATTTAATGATATTTGTAAATATTTTTTAGAAACATGAAACTTAACAAACAAAATAGCGATGTCATATATAAAAAATATTTTGGCTGAATATTGTCACAACCGCAGAAGCAGAGGTCATTTTTCAATATAGTTCAGAAGACAAATTTTACACATTTTGTATGAACAAAATAGACATTTTTGCATCCACCTCCATTTAACCTGTGGTTATGAATAAAAAGTATCAATGTTTCTAATTAAAAAAATAAAACAAAATGTTTGGGAAATTAGGTTCTAGGATGGTTGCTATGGAAACAAAAATGTGTCATTTTTGCCTTTTTACCTCTAAAATGTAGCCATTTTATTAAAATAATCCACAAAAAGTAATTATTATTGAATGACTATGATGTGCAAACTATTGGCAATTAAATTGCCATAAATTTGTCCAAAGGTCAAAGGTCATTGATGACCTTGACCTTTGACCTTGTGTATATTAATTGAATTTTGAAAGGAAATATAATAGAAGGAGGCTACTTTACATGGAGAAAATTATCAGGATGTTTTAAGCCACTTTTTATCAGCATTAGAAAAATAAAGAGTCAAGGTCATGTCAAAAGTGCTTAGCAACCACTCTTTGATAAAAAATGTATCTAGCAACCATACATGATTTCGTCCAGGACTATATAAACTACATGTATTACACAGACCTAACTTCAAAGGTCTAGAGGGTGTCATCACATTAGTTGTAAACAATCATTCATTTAAAATGTAAAACTGCCTAGCAACCATTTTTTATATTAGGAAAATGCCTAGCAACCATCGATTTATATTGAAAAAGTGCATAGCAACCAATTAATTACTTAGAAAAACTGAATGGCAACAGCTTATCTTAGATTCATTTCGACAAAAATTAGAAAAAAATAATATTAAAAACACATGTCTAATCCGGAAAAGTAAATAATATAGCAAATTTAATTTCATGAGACTGATTACACATATATACAAAAATTTAAAAGATGTCGTCTGATGAGACAACTCTCCAGAAGACAACCAAATGTTATTTAAAGACAAACTATTTATATCTACAAGAAGAAGAGAAAAGGAATATAACTGCTAAGAGATCGACCAGTTTATTTTGGTTGGAGTTGGCCTTTCAAGTAAAGAAGTTATGCATAGACAATATATTCATTTTCACTCGTTATAACTTATAAGGCTTGATTATTTCATATTTTTCATCGAAATTGTTTTTCATTGCGTACACACTGTTTTTGTATTTTAAATAGTTTTAGATATGCATCTAAATGTACAAAAATTTGTGTTTAGCTTGTTTTAGGCAATATTATTTATCTTCAGATCAAGACACTATCACATTCATTTCGTTAAACTTCCATCATCCCCATCACAAAAGATAAAATGCTCTTTCCGAACTAATATAACTACATCTATCCATTGCTATTTTTATATTTTTATATATCAACAGTGGAAGATTAAAAAAAAATATATTAAAAAATACTTTGTGTGTTTAGCAAAAGTTTTTTTTTAACAGAGTCTCAGTACCAATTGTTGAGATTTAGTAATCGAACAGACTAGGTCAATCAGGACCCCTTTTGGCACCAAAATATAGAATTATTACATTTGCTTAAAAAGTAAACTCTAACGCTATTTATAAGAGAGTAGAAAGCGTGTGTGTTAGATAAATATGAATCGTCTTTGACAACACAGTGAAACAAGCGTTAAAAAATTGAGCACTTACTTATACAAATCATGAGACAAGACATGAATTCGACAACTTCCATTTAAGACAAAAAAACATTCTAAAATTGAAATGGTATAGCAAATTTGATTTATTTCTATATTTGAACTTGAATTTAAGTATTTGTAATGATCAAATCAGTTCAAATCTTTAACACAAACTGATTGATTCAAGTGAAGTACACACTTTTTAAAGTGTCTAAAATGTAACATTTTTTGGAAAAATTATCTTTTAACCGGACTTCTCCACAAACCAGATTTGGACACAATCATCATTAGAGTAATAATATACTTTCAAAATGTATCCTATGATGGCTTACATGGCTTAAATAGAATAAAGGAATAAAATGCAAATTTAAATTGTCCATCATCATAAAAATTGTTATAAATAGAAAACCCTGAAGGGACCTTTAATATTCCGAGTGAAAGGGTCTACCTACTATCTATTTACAGGGGAATTTCTGGCCTGAAAGGATGAATGTTAAACTTTTTATGCCCCGCTGAAGCAGACGTGGCATTAAGTGTTACCTTTTCCATCTGTTTGTACGTTCGTCCGTCCGTATTTCCCAAAAGCTGGTATCCGTTCTCTTATTTTAGTTTGCCTTAGCCAAATATTGTTTTAACCTTACCATACTTATTGCCACAGAAAACATGTCAATTTGAAAATTGGGTGGCGTTACCTTTATTGTTTTGGAGTTATATGCCTTTATAAACATAATAATAATTGCACTTTTACAATTCTTTGGTTTAATATGTCCCTTCATAATTTTATAAATATGATATGCAAGCGAGGGGGAAGGGGCATTATCTGTGTTCCACGGACACATTCCCCATTTATGTTTTTTTGCCTATTATCTTGAAAACAATACAAGAGCTCATTTGAAAAGAAAAATTTTAGGACAATAGTTTTTTATGAAATTTATGTTGCTAGATCCATACTTCAGAGGACACAAATCACCCTTTATTAACCATTGCTAAGTAGTTGCTAAGCAATTTGTGAACTCAAATTGAAGTGACTATTCATTTGTAACTTCAAGTTTTTCTCAAACCAACCATCTTATCTGGAAAATATTGTTATTTGTACAGACACATCAATTCGTATGTGCTAATTATATTATGTAGTAAAATGGTTGCTAGACAACCTTCTTTATACCGGAACAAAAAAATGTTTCTATACTGAGGCTAGCAATGGTATGAATAAAGACTTCTTTTGAGAGGGGGCCAAAAACTCAGCTTTTCATAGGTACCTTCTCCTTTGCCGATTTAGGCAAATAAGTAGACCAATTTGTACTGTGATTGTGCAATTCAAGATGGCGGTATACCATGAATGTACCTTAAATTTATTTTCAATAAGAGTAAATACCCTTTAAAGTCAATTTGGGGTAACTATCGTCATTTAGTATTAACATAAATATATTAATATAGAATAAGCTATGTATAGCTACAAGAGTAACTAAAGAAGAGTAAATAATTTGGGTTAAGGAAACAAAAGAAAATGCTGTTATTTGAATGTTTCTCCTTTATTACTAGTATTCATTAAAAGACAAAATGTGGAGTAAAATGAAATTTTCGAATATTTTGATTAAATGATTGAGGTTTGTTGGTAATTTTTACTATTAAAATGTTCATTTATCCATACAAGTTTCAATAAAAATAATGTTTTGTTACATTACTTTTTTACATGCGTTGAAGATTCAAGATTAAGAACATAAAAGTAAAACACGAGTCCCCTAGTTAATGAAATAATGATTAAACCGGTATTTTTTCGTAAAATTGATAAAATACTTTGGAAAAAACAGTATTTGTAATTCAAGTAAGAACAGGAAACAAAGTTGCTTGCGATTAACTGAAATTTACATGAGTAAACTCATGTACGTGAACTATTTAAGAAACACAATACATGTTCTTTAAAGAAATTTGAGAGTCTAAATGGAAGAATGAATTACAACTTTAGTAAAGCACCAATACAAGGATGGTTGCTATGCATTTTCTGATTATATGAGAATGGCTGGTAAAGTTTATGTTGAAAATATTGATCCCTCAACTTTTAATTAGGATGTATATCATAGTTCTGAACCCAACTATGTATGGTTGCTAGGTACTTTTATATCAAGTAAGGGTCGTTGCTATGAACTTTTAACATGACCTTGACCTCTGGAATTTTGCTTTCTAACGAAATGTAAGCAAAATTTTGTTTAAACACTTTTCTAAATACCTTTTGGGTTTATTTGATAAAATTTCTAACACAATTAAATAAAAAAAGACCGAAGGTCAAAGTCAAGGTCATAAATAAACTTTGACCTTGAGGTAAACTTTTAGGTCATTAAATGCACAACATGTCCCAAGTGATTTTTATTTTGAATTTGTCACTGTTTTTTAACTATTCAAATAACAATGTCAAAATTTTTCTTCAAAATACCAAAAATGACACTTTTATGTTCCCATAGCAACCACCCTAGCAACCTATTTCCCAAACCTTTAATGATAAATTATTCCTAGGCAACAGTCATAATTTACATTTATCACTTTAGTATAATTGGTTGTGGATGCAAAAGTGTAAAATTATGTCATGCAAAATGCCTATAATTTGCCTTTTTGAATACATTGAAAATTCCACTATTTGAACCAGTGCTGCCCCCTTCCTCCCCTTTTGTCAGAAATAATTTTTATCTTTCATCTTACTTATAAAGTGTTATATTTTAATGAATTATAGTCAAAATATTCATAAAACTTGAAATGTATGCATAATAACTGCTTAAAATAGGTCATTTTTTATCCTCAAAATATGCAAGGGGACCCGTAACCATGGCAACGGGGGCATAAACAAATTTTTTGTAAACATTTTTCTTGTTAGATTATCTGTAGCTACCAACAGACCAAGTTTCAAGAAAATCTGAGACTATGCGTGCCGCAACTTGGTTGGTGGTTACAGAGAATTGCAATTTAAAAATTCGTCTGTTATAAATGTGTTTTCCAGAAATCCATGTATTTTTAATCTAATAGCTACAAACGTAATCATTTTCTAGTTGCCTTAGATGAGACTTTCCGTGACGCTGGGTTTGTAATGTGGTACCCCGTTTTATTTTTACAATATTTGAAATTTTTGAAAAGATGCAGATGGGAATTGTCGGTTCTTATGAATGTATTCGCAAGGAATTAAATTATGACTCCTTGTGCGATCATCAAAAATGAATATTTAGGACCCCTTGGATTAAAGATCTTTTAGGACAGCGGATTTGAAAGTTCACTTAAACATACATTGTATATATTTAAACATAAGATTAATGAACATGGCACAAAGAAGTCTTGTCGAAAATATGATTATAATACGACACAAACGGAGCAAGATTTGCTAACCCTTCCAGAAAACCATAAATCATCACGTTTTTTACAGGGTTAATATTGCTCAGATTTAATTTTTCAATGTTGTGTTTGCTGTGTTTTGTGGACTATTGAGCAATGTTGAGTGTCTTGTTGATTTTCATTTTAGCTGTGGCTTTGTTGGTTTGTTTCTACCCGATGTTTTTAGTGGGATTGTCCCTTTGGTATCTTTCGCCTCTTTCTTATATATATGATATCACAACTATTATATATATGTAAGCGTTCAGATACATTTATATGGATACACTGTTGAATTAAAATGGACCTAATAATTAGATGAGTGAAAAAAAGTATGAAGAAATAGAAAAAAAGGGGACATACTAGTAAATAGAAGAAGTAAAAGGCAAGATATAAGGATATGTGTACTTGTGTGGAATTGGCATTCTTAAGTGTTTTATACAACAAGGAATATTTAAGATTGTTATACAGAAGAACGCTTATTCATTCTGGTCGCAAGTTAGTTTGTCATCCTTAAACGTTTTGTTTTTGAAATTCTAAATATGTTTTACCGCGCTAAATATTATAAATGAAAACCATACAAATAAGTCAGGAACGGAGTTTCAACCTGTAACTTAGTACCGTAGTTGTTGTTTGTTTCTGTATACTATCATATTTGTTTGTAGTATACAGTTTTGTAAATCAATCAAGCCGTTGTTTTTTTCTCGTATGAATTGTTAAAATACCATTATGGTAAATGGTGTCAGAGTTTGCTGCATATGGATGTGCGTACATTTACGACATTATATAGCTTATATGCACAGCCGTCTGTCCATCGCTCCAAAAAATTTTGCAACATTTTAGTTTAAAAATAAAACTTTTTTAAAGTCCAGTAATAATTTCGTCATTTTTTCAACAACTTAATTTTTCTCTAAACATTACAAACATTACAAATATAATAAACAATGCTGTAACTTTTGGAACACTATCGCAAAATTCAAGGAATATATGTGTAGCTATTTATTTTGATAAACTGTATCAATCCTTAAATTTTGGAAATTTCTAGCAACTATTTCCAAATGGCGTACCGTTAAGACGTTCGAGGCTGTTCAAGGAATAAGGAATTTTTGATTAACAACAGCATTGTCAGCCAAGTATTTAATTGTTGCTTGACAAACTCGAAAAGAGATGGGAAAGTAAAAAAAAAAGGCTACTTAGCATTTACTTAATTTTTATAACGAAATAGATGTGCACAATATCTCATGTACACATAGTGCATTTCTAAATGAAAAACTCTTTTTTAATAGAAATATTTGAAATAAATACATCAACAATGTTTATTATACGCCCGTCAAAATTTTGAAGGGACTTATTATGGTATACAAATATCCGGTATCCGTCCGTCTGTTCGTCTGTCTGTCCGTCTGTCCGTCTGTCCGGCGTAAACATGTCGCACCGTAACTTGAGAACGACTTATCCAAATTTCATGAAACTTAATGTAATTGTTTCTTATGATGATCAAATGATCTGTATACTTTTTGGTGAAAATAAGATTTAAACTTTTTGAGTTACGGCACTTTATTACTAAAACAGGGGGGTGTTTTTTTCACATGTCGCACTGTATCTCAAAAACGATTCTTGATTATGACTTAAAACTTTAAACACTTCTTAGATATATTAATCTCAATATCTGTATACTTTTTGGTGATGATTCAAAATTTCATTTTTGAGTTATTGAGTATTTGTAAAAAAGGAGGAGGGTTTTTTTACATGTCGCGCCATATCACAAAAACGATTTATGATTATTGCTTAAAACTTTACACATGTTTTTGTTATATTAATATAAAGATCTGTATACTTTTTGGTGATGATTCAAAATTTCATTTTTGAGTTATTAGTATTTTGTAAAAAAGGGGGAGTTTTTTTTTACATGTGCCGTATCTCCTAAACGATTTATGATTATTGCTTAAAACTTTACACACCTCTTTGTTATATCAATCTAATCTAAAGATCTTTATACTTTTTGGTGATGATTCAAAATTTTATTTTTTAGTTATTGAGTATTTTGTAAAACAGGGGAGGTTTTTTTTACATGTCTCGCCGTATCTCAAAAATAATTTATGATTATTGCTTTAAACTTTACACACTTCTTTGTTATATTAATCAAAAGATCTGTATACTTTTTGGTTTTGATTTAAAATTTTATTTTAGTAATATTTAGTTTTTTGTAAAAAAAAAAGCAGGGTGGGGGTTTTCACATGTCCCGCCGTGTCTCAAAAACAATATATGGTTATTGCTTAAAACTTTCTCAGAAACTATTTATGATTATTGCATAAGACTTCCACACAAGATGTCGGGCGTATCATGCGCTCATGGCACAGCTGTTTATTATTAAAATTGGTCACGTCTGTAGGTCGTTAAAAGTAAAAGTTATTGTAATTTTTTCCTCTTCACTGAAATGCGATACTCATAAAATCCGTAAATGTTATTAAGTTTTCGGATATTTCTTATATTTTCTTATATATTTCATCGGTATATGCATGTACCTACCAAAGATAGATGACTGTATCCTCAGTTATTAGTCCCGAAAAAGAAAGAGAAATAAATTCAAATCTGAAACAGACCTCGCTTACCCAGACGGTTGAATTTAAGAAATTAATATGTGATACAAGTGGAAAATATCAATGAATTAAAAAAAAGTATTATAATAAAAAAAAAAAAAGTTAGCTTAGTCGTTATGACGACTTAAAAATAAAACTTCATTCAAATAAAAACCAAAATCTGCAATTTTTTTTTTAAATTACCAATAAAGGGGCAGCAACCCCAAAAATTGTTATCCGATGTGTCGAAAAAAAATCAGCAGATAGATCTTAACTTGATGAGCATTTTTACTCCTTGTCAGATTTGCTCTGAATGCTTTGGTTTCAGAGATATAAGCCAAAATCTACATTTTACCCCAAAGTTTTATTTTTAGACATGATGGTCATCTTGATTATTGGGCGGGGTCATCGGATATTTTTTTGAAACTAGATACCTTAATGATGATTGTGCCAGTAGTTTCATAGGAGAATTTGTTTGTAAAATTGTCATCGACGACGGATGCCTAGTGATGAGTAAATCTCAGTAGGTGTGCTAAAACAGCAAAACGGACAAAAAGCAAAAGTGTCGGACAAAAAGCAAAATTATCGGACAAAAAGCGAAACGGACAAAAAGCAACGGACAAAAAGCAAAAGTGTCGGACAAAAAGCAAAATTCTCGGACAAAAAAGCAACGGACAAAGAGCAAAAGTGACGGACAAAAAGCAAAATTATTGGACAAAAAGCAAAAGCGGACAAAAAGCACTGTATCACCATCTGAAAAGTGACAATTGTTTGCATATTTGATAAATTTTTCATATTTAAGCTTAAATCGGAGCTTTTTTATTGACTTGACTTAATCAGTTAAAATCGTTCACACAAATTAATTGAATCAATTGAAATAGACACATATTAATAAGTGTTTAAAAAGTGTCCAAAATATTTCGTTAGAAGAACTTGAAATATGAGGCCGAAATCGGCCCTAAAGCTGGGGTCACACATCCACGAGTTTTACTGCCGTCCTTGACAGTTCCTTGACAGGTCCTTGACCATTCCCGATTAAAAATTATTAAAAGTCTGAGCAAGATCCTATGAATCGTGGATGGATATTCAAACTTTTTAATCAAAATTTGTGGGACTCTGACGTGGGTATCATTGACGAATTTAGAATTAATAACGGGACTGTTTCGGAACGGTTTCGGCAAAAACGGTTAGCAATTGACAAGATCTGGATGCAATCTGGACTCAATCGGCAGAAAAACAGCAATGAAAAATTTCTCCAGATCATTCCCGTTCCACAGGACACCGTCCCGAATACACAGAACATTTCTTAGAAATTCGATCCGATACAGCAGAATCTGTCACGACATAGGCACAATTGTAATCCGACTAGACAAAATCGGCTGAGTTTCCCCGAATGTTACGGCACGCACCTTACTGTCGGGGTGCTTTGCCGAACTATTCGGACCCTTCCCGATCAGTAAGAATCTGTTACGAACTAAAACGACTGTGTTCAAACAATAATAGGACATTCCAGATAATTGAGGATACTAATCCGACTTTTTCACTTTTAGTGTCGTATCGCTGTCTGATCTCAAACGGGATCAATAATCGGCAATGTGTGAACCCCGCATTTCCGGACCTACTCCTTTTCGTCACATTTATAATAACCAAGTTAAAACCTTTCGTCACATTTTTCTCGAAAAACTGCTATACAAAGATTTCTGAAATTTTGTTTCAGGGTTTATTAAGTAAGTCAGATATACCGTATGATGGGTTTTCCGATTCATAACTCAACAACTTCCTGTTTACTGAAATATTTCGGCGGGGGTATCATCAGTGAGCAGTAACTCGCAGTTGTTTTAATATTGTTTGTAATATGCCATATGTATACACTGTGTCTCAGTACACTGATGAGCTGTAAGGCTCAAAGTTGATAAAAAATTTGAATTTCAATTTGTACCTAGAACTTAAAAACCCGGTGTTACCGTGTAGGTCTTTCAGTTAAAGTTCCAACTAGTATTCTTTATTGTGCATATGGCTGTTTAACAATAAAACGTCATGTACATCATTCCATCAAGTATTAAAAAAAAAGATGGGGTATGATTGCCAATGAGACAACTGTCCACAAGAGACCAAAATGACACAGACATTAATAACTATAAGTCACCGTACGGACTTCAACAATGAGCAAAGCCCATACCGCATAGTCAGCTATAAAAGGTCCCGATAAGACAATGTAAAACAATTCAAACAAGAAAACTAACGGCCGTATTTACATAAAAAAAATATACTTTGACCAACATTGGTTAACTTTTCATACATTAGGACATGGATGGAGAGTTGTCTCATTGCCACTCATACCAGAAATTATTGTTCATATAGTATGATGGTGACAGTACCGAGTATATAAAAAAATTATACCTATTTAACTTACCACTGGTTATGCCGAGTTTACTAAACGTTTATCGACTAATTAAACTCAACGTCTTAAAATCCTTGGCCAAAATAGGATTGGGACTGACTGTGCAAGATCTCCATGGGTAGACAATGACGTTAGAAACCAGCCTAATCGTAGATTGGAGAAAGGGATCGGCTTTGGGAAAAACCAGCGAAATACGATTAATTACAATTTCAGGGAATCTAATTTCCTTGGTTGGATTATCTCCGGTCAGTTATAAAAAAACGGTATATGAGTGGAACTAAAAATCTGTCCAAAACCGGGAAATGTTGGCTTCAAAACTAATTTATATACAAAATAAGTCCAAATCTCATTTACCTATCCTGAAGTTCTAGTCGCATTATTGATTTTCAATAGATGTCGTTTTGTTTTTGGCTTCGATTTAACGTGAATAAAAAAAGAGGGTAGGGAGATTGAATAGCTTAACTTTCGGTCTTTTTTTTTTTTATCACGGTTCAACTTTATTCTAGCCAAACATACGTTTTATTCTCTAGCCAACGCTCTATCATATTTCAGGTGTCACACTCTAACATTTTTATCATTGTTTCATGTAAGTTCACTATGTTTCTCGTCTTGAATATGCATGACATGTTTGCCACTGGACATTATAGCAGCAATTAAATAATTAACTTCATTTAATAATGCATGATAATTAGTCTTCCGTTGATAATTGTCTCAAACAGTTTTATATATTTGACTTTTAAACGAGGAATTCCTTAGAAACGACATTTGTTAATTTACATTACATGTATAAGATGGAATACGTCTATAATCGGGAATCCTACATATGAGAAATACGTTGAATTTGACATTATTTGTTAAACAAAGTACTGATTAAGAAAATTGAAAAAAATGAAGATAAATTCATTTGTTAATAATCGTACGTCACTCTTAAACTTAGCAGCTTATCTTTTCAACTTTGAAATGTCTCAAAATTCTTAATTCAATATGCATTTACTAAACTATTTTTTTCAAATTGCGTCATTACCTAATCCTTTAAAAATTTCCCAAAGCCATCTAATTGAGGTTGGTGCAGCGGCATCATCTTAAAGTGTCTTGTACCACCATGCGCCACCCTTACATGTATTCTCATGTTCTCTCATTCTTATTCTATAACCACTATTTGACATACCGGTATTTAATAAGTCTACCAGAGGCCTGAAACTCATTTTATTTCATTTCAGATTATACATTTCATAAAATGATATCAACTTTCAATGTACCTTCACTTAAACAATAAAATGATTCGCCGAGTGCAGCCTCGTACGACCGCACAGGCACATAAATGAACAGTTGGGGCAAGTTGGACACCCTTTTCAAGCTTGATACTGTCGGAATTGGATTGTGATAAGATATATAACAACATATAGGTTTCTGACACAAAATATACGTGGTGAAAGATTTGAATTTGAATTGGGAAATTTAATTTCCTAAGTATGGTCCGATATAAAAAATCTAATAACATTGTTAGATTCAGCATACCAACGACAACCACGTTAATATAGTCTTCTGGCTGTAACAGGCACATACAAATGAGTCGGGGTTAAACATATTTGTGACGGTTCAATCATGCCGCTTACGCTGTTTTCAAGTATAATTGTAACATTAGGGATTTAATTAAAATAGACACATTCATCCTAAACAATATAAGACAAACAAAAAGGCGAGTTCAGTATGTGGTACAAAAATCAGAAAATTGATATTCATTTTATACATTTTTTTTAAACCATGTACCAAAACACTTGTGATAGTCTAACCATCACACTCAGGCGTTTGGGTATATGAAGAGATAGAGATAAAAGAAATGTATGTCTACCCAATCCTTGTATACTTATATTTTAATGTTTGACCTTAAATAGATACTTAAGAATGAGCACATATTTTATCATCAAAATAAGCACAATGTATGAATAAATGTTTCTTGTTGTTGCGTCATATACACAGTTTTTTGCATATAACTGTATTCATAAACTGTATCGTTGAACAAAATGTCATTAAGCAACAAATAACAGTGTTTGCTTATCTATCTGTTTATACGTCCTTTATTTCTTTCATTCTTAATGATATCCCCATTCCTTTTTTTGTTTTTATATATATCCCTTTCCTTGCTAACTTAAATCTAGAAAAGTACAATTTAACTCTAGTTTCTGAAACTTTTAACGTTACATTTTGTACTCGAGGGAAAATGTATAAAGAATTCGATAGGTCGTTAATTTTACTATAAATTCGTTGTGTTTTTCAAAAGCTTTTGGCGTTGCTGTTCTTTATCGATCTTCCTGGATTTTAAGCATCGTCTGTGGTATTCTTTCCTGTATCGATCGTCCTGAATATTAAGCGTTGTTTCTTGTACTCTTTACTCTATCGATCTTCATGAATATTGAGGGTCAACCATGCTACTTTTTTCTCCAACGATCTTCCTAGATATTGAAAGTCGTTAGTTGTACTCTTTGAGTTGGTTGTCGTCTTGGTGTGTATACTATAACTGCCAGCGTTATGTATAATAGAAGACAATAGTACTCCGATCAAAAGGCCTGAAAAACAGAAACAAATAAAATCATTTTCAAGCCGATTTATTTAACAACATCAATATTATTTATTTTATTTCTGACATACATATATATAAATGTAAACAAATATAAATTAATATAATATCATAGAACAAGTTAACTATAATCATAGTAATAAGATTTTCTTAATGACAATGCTAATGAAAATAGTCACATTGTTCTCTGGTTTATAATTCATTAGGATAGCTTGAGTCTGGTACATTGACAATGGTATTTCAGTGAATGAATCGGGTCTTGTGAAAATACTGTGGTCTTTGTTGGCTTCAATTTGTTTCGAAAATAAAAAAAAATAAAGTTTTATATTTATTAATAAGTTAAATAAACCATATGTATATAATCTGTACAATATACTGTATTAACCTATATCATGTATATATAGTATAATACATGGCAAAATCCGTATTGGATGCTGTATCACCACAAGAAACCAATATCAGTCCCTAGGGCTGATATCGGTCGAGTGTTGATAGAGCATGCGATACGGATTTTGCCAAATATTATTATGTTTATCCTATATTTTGACAGAATCTGATTCATGGAATACCCGGTTTTTTTTTAATCGTCCGAAGATATAAACAACTAAGTAAATTATAATTTTCCTGTTTTTTCCAGCTGACTTTTTTTTACAGATTCCCTTATTTGCTGATTATCAATATTTAAGAATTCTTTCTATGAAATAAAAATCCGCAAAATATTTAAGGTCTACAACAGATCTGGGTTACAGAGTCCTCCTTTTTGTCCTATAATGCCAATTAGGGGTTTACATAGTATGTAATTTAAAGAAACCTATATAGAATTATTTACTAATCAATCTTCCAAAAGGAACCTCACATATTACCTTGTCAAATTAAAAAAAAATGTATTTTTGATATTCTTTTTTTAGAAATGTTTTATTGTTACTCACAATAGAAAAAGGAGAAAGGTCATAGTTACTATAAAGGGACTTGATATCACAGTTTTGTTGTATTTTGGTATAGTTCATATAAATCTTTAACAAAATTCACCATAATTCATATAAACTTATAATTAGAATAAACTCTGATATCTATGAAATGTAAAGTTCGAAATGTCAAAGGTCAAGGTCATTTTTGGAGCTAAAATAAGTCAATAATCTCCTTTTTGCTAATTTTTCAAAAGTGTATCTACCTATTGGTCCCATAATATTTATAACATTTGTTATTAATGACCATTTGATGATATTCAAAAGATCATGGAAGGGTTTCAACCTTTAGGGGTCACCAGGTCAACGGTCAAGTAATTTCAGGAGCTAGAATTAGACAGTGACCTCCTTTTTTGGCTAAATTTACTATAATCTTTAATTACATTTGTTATTTATGATTATTTTATGATATGCAATAGATGAAGGATTAGCTTCAACCTTGAGATCAAAAGGTCAAGATAATTTTAGGACCTTAAATAAGACTATTCTCTCCTTTTTGCTAATTTTTTCATAAGTAAGTAATTCAAAAATGTCAAAAGCAGGCAGAATTCAAAGTATAGTACTTAGTATACATATTTTTATACTTTCATTCTGTATGCCCTTGAAATTTTGCCCTTTGACCTAAGGATTGAAGTATATCCTTCATCAGGCCAAGATCAAAATACACTTGCCAAATGGACATACACACTTTACCACACTTATTACACACTAAAATATGGTTTACATGTCCTTACAGTATCTGATAAACATACCAAATAGAGAACACTAACATTGAACAATGAACCATGAACATAAAGACAAGGTCAGATGACACCTGCTAGACAGATATATACACCTTACAAATTATATATAAACAAATTAGATATAGTATACCTATTACTAATTAGTAATTATAAAAAAAGACCAAACAAGAAAAAAATAAAAATGATCAGTAAACCATGAAAATGAGATCAGGATCAATCCGACAATACAACAAATATAGCAGACCTATGGTTTTTTGAATCTGATATATATAGATTCTACCACTGCATCGAGTGTAATACGATATTTATCCACTAGAAACAGTTAAATTTTCAAATTTTAAACGCGAGGCTTGCCGAGCGTTTTAAATATTTAAATTTTAACTGTCGAGAGTGGATAAATATCGTATTACACGAGATTTGGTGGTGGAATCTGTTTCTCTAATGATTTTCAAACAATACGCAGGCAAACTTATTCCTTCTTTGCGACTGGTCTGCAAAAAAGATGTGTTCTTTCTATGTGACGTCATCAGGCCTTTTTTCATGCCGTCACAATAGGAAATTCAGAGGAAAACAAGAAAATTCGAAGTCATAATCGGATTTTAACCTTTCAAACGAACCACATGTTGATTTAATTTTTTTACACAATGGGTGCAGAAAGGGATAAATTGACGAAGAATTAGAGAAATAGATACATGTATATTGTACACTGATCCATGGCATGTGGTTAATGTCAAGTGAAAACTGTGTTATAGACATGCAGAACTTACAATGCATGCCCTGTTATTCATAAAAGAGAATTAACATTACAAAACATTTTAAAAAAATGCTGAGAGTTTCAAACATCTGTAATGCAGCAACAACTTTTCTCTTTAGTCTAAGGTTGATCAAATCCCACCTAATAATTCCTGTTATGTCTTCAGCTCCTGATGATATTGAAGCTTTTAGAACCATCTAACATGAAAACTGGCTGCCAGTTTCATGTTCTACAGCGACTATCTGTTTGATATGAGGGATACAATCTTGCCTAACGGGAAGTTAAAAAGAAACTTCATTGCGCATTATTTAAAACTTTTAAATTAAGCATTCTCAAGAGAAAACAATTATCATTATAGTGTATGGTTGTATATAGCAGATTTCTAAGACTGTAATGCATTAAGAAAATAATTGATATGATATATATGTCAGTGTTGCAGTTAAGATAATGATTGGATTGCTAACTTGGGTGCAGTTTTCCCAAATTTCTGTTTGTCATTGTCCAGAAAGCAATGACTACCAAACACTAAGGGCTGTTCCAAAAATAAATGTATGGGGGGAGGTCGGAAGACAATTTTTATTTAACCCCACCATGCATAAACTTTTAATTAGACATACATTTCCTTTAAATGTCCAAGCACTACCTGTATAACCACAACCCATCAAATTTTAATAAAGTTAAAGTAATGTCTGCAACATGAAAAAGTCGCGAGTAACATGTCAGATCTGGAAACGGGAAGGAATTTGTTTCCTAAACAATTCCTTTATTTCATAGTTTAAGAAAAATACATATTACTGATTATGGCTATGCTGTTACTATTTATCAGCTAACATGACAGAACGTTACAAAAAGGAATTGCACAGTACGTTTTGTCCTTTTGTTTGAAATGTGTGGAAGTTTACTTCCATCTACATATGAATTTATTAAGATACTTTTAACAAAAAAACATTAAATGTTATAGTGCTGACAATGAAATATTCTCCACAGATACAAAAAATCCTGAAAGAGGAGAGAACAATAAAATAATTGTTCACTAAATTCTCATTTTGGATGAGCTCGGATTTCGCTGCTATTCAAACAATATCAGTGGAGTCATACATTCCAGAAATGATGCTCTTCTCATTGCATTATCAGAAATAAAATAAAATATGTGAAAAAAACAAAAGTAACAAGAAGGAAATTACCCCTTAGGCCAAAAATTATTTTTCTTAAATTTTCAAAATTTTAATACAGGCTTTAGTTATAATAAAAACTTACAAGTCAGGAACAAGTGACTTATCCGATCTTGACATTTGTAAAAATCGGAAGCCTGTTGACTCATTTTGGATATTATTTGAATGAATTAGTTGTCAGAAAAACAACATGATTTTTTTAGGGAGATAAACATTCAAATTAATAATATTTAATTGGAAGAAGGAGTGTTCAATTGGCAATAGTTTGTGCAATATATACTCTAGTGAATACATAAACATAAAATTTTCCAAAAAGATGGTGAAATAAAAAACAAATGATTGCCGGTGAAAGATGGAACCAAGAAATAGACTTTTTCCTTTCACGGATTTGGCTATGCTTTTTGGACCTTTTGGAATATAGCTCTTCATCTTTTATATAAGTTTTGGATTTCAAATATTTTGGCCACGAGCATCACTGAAGAGACATGTAATGTCGAAATGCGCATCTGGTGCAAGAAAATTGATACCGTTAATTTAATCAGGTATTGTCTATCGTTTTTTTAAATGCTATAAATGTAAATTTGAATATTCCCGCCAAATATTAGTTTCTATAATGGTCACGTGATTAACAACCATCCTAGTTGAAAGCCAACAGGACCGTATGCACTAAGGTAAAAATACGTATTTGTTAATGTTTATAAGAAAAGTTATGTAAACAAAATCAAGTTAGACATTTAGAATGATTTATTTGTAAATATTTACCGGCCAATATGTTTACATATTTACTATTAAAAAATCTACTTTCGTTTTTGTTATGTCAGTTAGGTGGTCCATTGTTATTGTTTGTATTTGGGATATAATTGATAAGGCACATACTGTATTCCTCGTGGATTTTTTACATTTGGTTATATGGGGTGTTTTATAGCTTAATGATATGGATTTTTAATTAACTATTGTTAAAGGTCACACGATGATCCCCGTCATTTGGTTGATGGCCAGTGTCAAATAAAATTTTGATATTTTTGCTTTTATTTTAAATTTATAATTGCTTTATTTTGATCAGGGTTACTCATCGTGTTCACATTTACCAAAAATCGGTAGTATGTTAGTGAATTCACACGTAAACTGAAAACAATTACGATCCCATTGATAAAACTCAATGTTTTCATGAAGTTTAAATCATGTTTTGTCTACCTGAAGTTTATATTCAATGTAACCTTGTGTGTTAAGTGTACACAAAGCAGGGTTTTCAGAACATGATTTAAATAACATATAGTTTACAAGTGCACAAATCTTATATAGAGTGGGGTGCTCATTTTCGCCATATCTTTCCATGTTTTCTACAGTTTATGTTCAGGTCTATATGTTTTTGAAGTATAATGATATTTCTATAGGAAGATAACTTCAAATGCAAAACATCCTTAAGCTTGAAAACGTCTTTGTTTGAAAATAATGATCTGAAAAGTAAGATTAAAGGGTGTTTGAAATTGCCTGATATTTTGTCAATGGGGGACACATATTCGCCGTTTTTACATATCTATTTAAAACCAAATAACTGCAGCTTTAAACAATATTTATCAAATCAGTTTCATTATAGATGAATAGCAAACATTTCAAATGTGTAAAGAACTGACATTTAGGGCAATCAGTCAAAGAATAACTAGGAAATACTCCTTTGAAATATTTTTTTTCATTTAGGAAATTGGCTGAAAATCGTTGTCTGTTTTTGAGTCCTTTTCGGTAAGTGCCGAAATTTGTCTAAGTTTAAAAAGTAATCATATTTGTTATAATAATATAATTTACCGACATATTTCTTCCATTTCACCCATCCTTTGAAGTTTTTACACCTCAAAATCATAAAACGGCGAAATTGTGTCCCCGGCAAATATGAGCGCCCCACTCTACAGGTAATTGAACCAGGTGTATAGAAGTGAGCAAATTTAATGTGAAACCAGTGTACATTACATATATCCTATTGTAATCATGTTTACTGTACCTAGCGTTTGGTGTGAACACGGCCTTATTCGTGTCACAGTATTTGTGATTTGAATTAATAAACAACTATAATCCGAAACAACTAGTTACTGACGGATTAAGGTGGGAACGTAGAGTGCGTAAAATAATCATTTTTTATGACATTTTTGTCACCACTACAAACAATTATTCCCCCGGTCCCCCATTTTTCTCGAGCCTTTATCTTCCCCTGAGAGTGTATTAATATGTATGTTCATTTGCAAACATACACAACGGTAGTTGTGCATGGGAGAAAATTATTTATAATGTTGCACGGCTCAAATATGTTCAATGAAAACATGAGTTGAGAAGTTATTTTTGTTTTCCGCAAATTTTGGAAACCTTTTACAGAACAGTTATATAAAACATGTGTTATGCAGACTTTAATTATTTGATATTGATCCTTGCCGACCAAAATGTGATTTCCTTACGGAATTGATTTATCAAAAGTCGAACTCCTTTTCGAATTAAACTCAGAATCTTTAATAGTAAACATGTTTTAAGGGAAAATAAGTTACCACTAAATTGTAGACGCCTTTGGTGTTTCCAATTCTCTCCTTGACTCTAGACCGCAACCCGAGAAAAAGGTTCACCGTGACTAATCCATCTTGAACCTTAAATAGAAAATGGGAGAGAGAAATGTTTGGGACATCAATCAACAATTTCATTATGGACCCACTTATAAGGTTAATAATTCTTATCGAAGGTTCCAGGAATATTTTAAGTGGTAACAAGTGGTATTAATCGTATGATCCTACACCTTTGAACGCCTTGACCTGTAACTTGATAAGGATCAAGGATGAATATTACTATAAACTTGTTTTGAGATGATCTCGGATATTGATATAGCTATTTTGACCATTTTAACAAATTAATCTTAAACAAAAAAGTTTACAGCCTTATTACAATGCAAATATATCAGACAGAATACAAAACGATCATTACTAATAAGTACAATATATCAGTCTAATGTCTAACAGACAACTGCTGCATGCTATTTTGTAATTTGAATTACGTTGTTTTTTTTTATCTCAAGGACACAAAATGTTACAGTCTCTTTTATCTACGTATTGACAAATATTTTCAACAAAACAAAATAATTGAGGAACTTCTAAAAAGGTAAAACTTTAAAACAAGTTAGTTTGTAGACCGGGAAAGGCCTTCTGAATAATAGCCTTAATTATATTTGCATCAGTTCTATTTTGTAGTTTTGTGATATGGCCTCATCCTCCATAAGTTGTAGTGTGTGTGACCTCCGAAAGATCAACAAACCATCCAAAATCTGGTGTACGGAATGTGATGAAGGACTTTGTCAAGAATGTCAGGAACACCATAGTTTATCCAAGGGAACCAGAAACCATAGCACCATAGAAATTACGGAATACCAAACTTTACCGAGTGATGTACTTAAAATCACTCAATACTGTAACATACACAAAGACAAATTTATAATTTACTGCCGCAAACACGAACGTCCCTGCTGCAGGAAATGTATAGTTGAAAGCCACAAGGAATGCCGGGATATCGAAAATTTAGAAGACGTCATTCAAAATGTAAAAACGTCAAGTTCCTTCTCCGATATTGAAGAAACTTTGGTTGAATTAGTAGAAAATTGTAAGAAAATCTGTCAATATCGGCAGAAAAATCTGTTGAATTTGAAAGAAAAAAGAAAACAAATCGAAAATGAAATTCAAAAGACCAGAACAACAATCAACAACCATCTTGACAAATTACAAGAGGATTTGATTAAACAACTCAATGCTGTCGAAGAAACAGAGAACTCGAAAGTTTGTCAGTTGTTGTCATCACTAGAACGGAGAGAAAAAGAAATAACCAAATACCAACAAAATATTGCAAGCATTAAACAACACGCCTCAGACCTTCAGATGTTTCTTTTACTTAAACAAATCGAACTCGACATTGATATAAATGATAAATTCCTACAATCCGTAGTGGAAGGTGAGCAATTGAAGCAATGTGATCTAGAATATAAAACAAACATTGCTATTCAAGATATCATGTCCAGTATCAAAAGTTTTGGAGAAGTACAGATTAAAACTAAACAATGTGACATTGTTCTTAGCAGGAAAAAGACCAAACAAGCACAGATAATGGTACCAACCGTTCCATCAAGATCACCTGATGATATAAAACTGATGTTGCACCAGACGATAACAACACAAGGACCACACGTCTTTGGATGTTGCCTGATACCAGATGGTAGAATGGCGTTTACTTATTACTTTAAACATACAGTTGGAGTATACAGTGATACCGGATTAAAAGACTTTGAGGTTAAGGTGCTATGTGCCGTACTAGATATATTGTATATTAGTAAGGACGATGCATTAGCCGTATCATCTGGTGATTCAGGTTGTCGGTGTATTACTATTATAAACGTGGAAAGAAAACAAATAACGAAAACAATTACACTCGACTCGTATATTTATGGCATAGCACTTAGAGAAAATAATTTAATATATTCCGGTTATAAAAATGAAATCCGAATGATCAATCTTTCCGAGAGTCAATTACTCAAATAGTCCAAGATAAAATGCCAGGTTTTTGTTACATTGCAACATTTCGGAACCAAATATATCACACAAACTCGGAAACACATGCCGTTACTTGTTACGATCAACAAGGTAAACCACAATGGACATTCAAAAATGAAAGCCTTCTGAAGGAGCCTCGTGGTATTGACGTAGATAGTGATGGCAATGTGTATGTGGCGGGGTCCAGGTCGAACAATGTTTTAGTTATCTCCCCTGACGGACAACGCCATAGAGATGTATTGGCAGGAAGTGATGGTCTTGATCGTCCTTTTTCAATTTGTTATGATAATTCAAAGAAGCAGTTGCTAGTGGCTAACTTTAATTATGAGGCACACTTGTATGCTTTTATTTGAAAGGTGTTTAGATAAACAATTGTATTTCAATTTTGATCGTCACAGCTACACATTTTTCGATAAATGATTTGTTTGACAATTGACATAAATAATGTTATGGAATTCTTTTGATGTTTTGAATATGTTTTTCCTAAGATTTTTCATAAACATAATCAATAAAATAAAACGATTTTACACGATCCATTCTTTGAAAAAGTGTTCATTTATAATTGACAAAGTTGCAAAATATTCAGGATTCAGATTTTTGTTTAAAGATCTTCAAAGTTTTAACCTTATTCGGGCAAGATATATGTCTCCATAATGAAAAATATTATTATCAGATAATAAATTTGTTAGAACTATATATGAAGATATTATCTTGCATATCTTACATCAATGTTATAACTTACAGTAAATTAACGATTTTGTGTTGACACATGCACTGTATGTTTTGGTCAGAACGTGTAAAAGGAATTTTGCCTTTTTCCATGGATTATTGTGAAAACAAATATGCTAATTTGATCGTCGAAGAAAGGTATCTGATACATCATTTGTCATTCTACAATCATTGCAATAACTATGATATATTGTGATCTATTCAACCGTCTTATTTAAAGTATCACAGGAAATGGTTTGTTGGTTTGGTCAAGAGAACTTATACATTCAAAGCAACCTAGAAAGGACCCACACATATGTATTGACTATCTCTACATGCAGCTTAGAATTAATGTATCAATTCCCAGAACGGACATGGGTGCATATATATTTATTCCACCCTCGCATATTGCAAAAAGGAACACTCCTCTGTACCATGGATTTTACTGCAGGATGGTGGTATGATTTTTAATTTACTATTTAGAAATGAATTGAGTCTTTGATTACATGTTATCACTTTGCTTACTTCGAATAAAATTTGGTAGTATGGAAATAAAACAGTATTGTTAGTACTCGCTGAACCTGACAGCATAACCATATTCGTTAAAAATTTCGACAGTATGAATTGTTAGCTTGTAAGGTTACACATTTAAAATTGTGCGCTTGATTGCTATAAACAAGATTCAGCTACTTATACGGTATGTGTTGTGTTCATTACTGCAGACAGTATGGTGACCTCTTGCTGTTTATATTCATAACAGTTTCTTTGATAACTGATGGGAAGTTTTGTCATAAGCACTCATACTAGTACCTCCCATTACTTTTATCTGTATAATGATCAAATGTTATAATCATAAACATTATGAGAGGAATTATAATTACCAATGAAACAACTACTAGTATCCACTAGAGACCAAATGTTGTGGATGTTAACAACTATAAGTTACCTTACGGCTTCGAACAATAAGCAAAAGACATACCGTATAGTAAGCAATGAATGTCACGAAATGACAAATATTAAACGAGAAATTCAACGGTATTCTGAAAGGTAAAACAAATAACAAAAAAGCTATATGACAACCATAAAATTACAGATAACTGACTTTGGACAGGCACATATAGAATGTGGCAGGGTTAACATTTTTGTTAGCGTTCACTTCATTACCTAGGACAGGGAATATGAATCAGCTGTAGAATTCAATTGGAAGGTGGTCGACTCGTTAGATCGGCAGGATCAACAAATGGAAGACCAACAAGACCAACGTACTTATCATGTTTTAAAAGAAAAAAAATCAAATACATCTAATAAATGTTATCAATGAAATCTTATTATTATTGATACAATACTACAGAATGAACAGATCTTTTAAATGCTTTTTACACAGACATTAGATGTATCAATATGAATTAGTATACACAATTCAATAAATCGGCGACAAGAGACAGAACAAGGTGCAAAAACTGTCTGCAATAAGTTGATAAACTACCTATGAAACAGCGATATTTTAGTTTAAACATATTTATTTATAGTGGATTGGGAAACAAGTTTTGCAACTTATAATAATCCCTTTCCACTTTGCGGGTGTGATTGCTGCCTTGTAGCGGCATTAACCTGTTCTTTTCCGAAATCTACAAGGGTGTCTTTCACGTGAAAGAGATATGACAATCTCTGAACACGGGTAATCTATTTATCGTCCACCTTCCTACGGACTATCATCGTTTCCTCAAGAACATACGCAAATGGTGTAAAAGGAGAGCCAAAAAATTCAGTTCCAGGAATGTTCATCCCGGAACGGGAAACAATCTTCAGCAACTATTTTTTAATGTTAGACATTTAATTTCATATTGACAGTGAATCAGTCATGTATCAATTTTGTTTTTCATTTAGGAATTTGATGTTTATTTTTGTAAATTTAATTGGGTGTAAATGCGTACACCAAAGTACATTTTGTATGAAGAGTGGACGCGCTTTATTCTAAAAATGTGCACATGGATATCACTTTTACAACCCTATAAAATTATTAAAAGAAGCATTCAATACTTATAATCACATTAATTGCTTGCTAGGATCATGAAAACACGATATTTATCAAACGTTTCGTTTGTTTCCCTGTGCATTTTATTGTGGACGCTCGTGTTATCATGAGTGTTGCATTTCAGTTTGAAATGAAGGTTAATTTCAGAATGACTCGAGATTACTGTTACAAAATCAAAATAATTATTGATGATATAAAACATCACAGTTATTTTTCTTTACATATAACTGTTTTGCTAAATTGCTTTCTAGTTAGATGATGAATTATATATTAGTTCACTAAATACGGCAGATTTAGTTCATTCATATAATAAGACAGAAGGAAAGTAGTGTTTTGCTAAGACTTGAAAATCATGAAGATATACAATTCCATACCCATGAGAAAAGACAAACAAACATTAAACAGATACTTTGTTGCGCAATAAAAAAGTACACATTACCAGATATTCTACATGTTGCAAGTCAGAAATACATCGGTGCCAAGCACCAGGTTTTCCCATTGTGTTTAGTTTGGGTAATATTTCGACAGAAAGAAAGGTGTGTATTCACGTTGACAATTTTATCGTGTAACTTGGGGTTTAATAGTTTTTATATACTATTATCTTAAAAATAAAGGATATTTAAAGGGTGTCCGTCTAAGAAACAGCAAACCAACGACAAAAATAATCAATTTGAAACAAATTTAATATAAATGTTCAAACATCTACATTTGTACTATTATCACCAACTTTTCAATTCTCCATGGTCTTTTTTATATTTTTTATACAAGTATTTTCTATTTTTCTTTTTTTCTTATTCTTTTTAAAATGAAGTGAGATTGGTTTTATTTCATTGCAATCTACACGCTGACAAATGTATATTGTATCAATTCGGTTGTATATTTAAGCTTTTTATTACTTTGCACACTTTACAAAGCTTTTTTAGTTTCGTTTGATATTCACACCATATTTAAATTGTTTTCAACAACTATCGGTTCTGATTAGTTACCGTATCATAATGTGACTGATATTCGATTGGCTTGAATGAGATATAATACAATTTGGAATATGCTCCAGACAGGATACGATACAATATACTGTTTGGGCATGCTAGATCAGATTAACATAATTGCTTCGTTTTGATGCAATTTATGATACAGCGAAGTGTTCCGTGTCTTTTAAAATCATTATATTTAGATTAATTTCAGCAAGCCATGAAACGGTCTTCTAAATATACTCCAAATACCTCACCATGTTTCATACGCATTTGAAAAAAAATAAAATCTGAAATAAATTTTATATGTAACGTGTTAACACATTAGTGTTTTTTGAAATTAATCTTCAAGCGACTATTTTAAATATAAAAGGATTAACACCAAATATTATAGGTACCTTAACTATGCTTTTTTTTAATCTAAGCAAAAGTTATATTTATAGTTTGAATTTTGTTCATGCTCTTCAAATTCAAATCCTTGTATAGTATCGAAATGTAAAAAACCTAAAGTCTGGTTTAATTTAAAATAATTACTCCATTTAGTAATCGAGCCCACTTTTTACCGGTGAAAACAAGACATAAATCTATACCTTGTACAATGATATCGGCAATATGTTGTTTCTTCTTTCCTTCCATTTTGACTGTATCCATTGTTGCAGTTTCACTTTCACTTCTTCTTTCTCTCATTGTTAAATTAAATACTGATTGAAGTTGTTGGAAAATCCCGTTCTCTGAACAAAGACCAAGTATAAAATGGACCTGGTATTCGTTCGTCATCTGTTATAGTCATACGATCGGGGAGGGATGTCTGGTACATTTCGCCTTCTTGTCAGCAGTACTTAATGGGTTTATAAATGACAAAGGAAAAAGTTCCGGTTGTCCTTTTGTTAAGTGAAAACAAAAATAATTGGAAAGTTGCATATCTATTTCTTTACTGACGCGCATGTCGACGTAAAATCAACCTAATGAAGCCAGTTTTAAATTACATTTGTACGTTTATATTAGTAATTATGAGTAGGAGAACAAATATATCGCAGAATTGATTTGACGTTATAGAAACATTTTTATTGTATGCCTTTTACTTATCATGACTTTAATGCACGAAAAATATTTAATTTTGCTGCATAAAGGTGGAGGTATGATCCTTTGTTCCGGTTTTTTTTGTATCGAAATTTGAAATTCATCGGCAGTTTCAGAGGAGTGCGTACGGCGTTTGTTTCATTAATTGAAAAAAACAGTGTTTGCTTAAAACCGTCAAAAAATTACCTCGCGAGTATTTCACCATTATAGGCAATAATGCTCCTCCCATTTCCATACCCTTGATTGGTTTCTGAAAATGGGAAGGATTGAGCCCTTAAAATACTAGAATAAGGCACATGTTCAAATCTAGTATTTTGTTAATTAAAGACCCCCATTACAATTGGAAAACTGAACCCTTAATATTTTTCACATGTTTTGTCATAGGCGAGCATAAATATATACTTATTATCATTATTGTAAATAGTAAATAGTAAATCACATTTATGGTGTTCATTTTTTCGTGACAAATCAAATCTATTCTATGCTAGAAAATTTACCCAGGACAAACATTTCTTGTAACAACCGACACTAAAAAATTTACTAACTTTCTAAAGAAATAAAATTAACATTTTAAAATCCAAAAAATCTGATCGCCCAATTTGATTGAGAAAAAAACTGTTGTGGTCAAGCAGATGACAAAAAAATGTATTCTGAATCCAGATTTTCCAATATTCTTCTAACTCAGACAAAAAAACAACTCCTGAAGTTAAAGGGTTGCTACCTAATGTAGACCAAGAGCGGTTAATTAACATACAACGCTAATCCAGGACTCACTATCACACTCCATCAGACAATCACTGTGATAAACATGCTCCGGAAATACACGATAAAAATTTTAAATAATATCACATCTGGCAGAACAACTGACCACACTAATACCCGACTAGGATGTAAAGAAATATGGTCATCATCGGGATGCATAAATACACATGTACGCAGCCACGTGATATCATGATGCTTTGTGTAGAGAGATTGCCACATTCTGCATATTAAAAACCCTAACTATAACTCATTCTCTATTTCATCAGTATTATTACTTATTCTGATTTTTGTTATCTGATTTCTTTGACTCATGCTCCGTATAGACAAAAATGTCCTCTTAAAAAGACTATATATGTTCTGGTTTTATTTTCAACTGGTATATCTTTATGTCATCTTTTAAAGATAAATACCTTAATTGATTGTACGTGTGTTTAAACCAATTCAAAATAAAACTTTTAAAACTAGGCATAGTCTTTTAAGATTCGAGATAAATCCATAATTAAATACTTTAAGTTTTGACCTCATAGAATTATACCCGAAATTTTTTTTCATTAATAGCAGGATCGTTTAATGTTATATTTAACATTGCCATTCAAGCGGGAGGTTTGGCATTCCACAAAACCATGTTCAACCAACCATTGTTTTCTTAAAATGTCCTGTACCAAGTCAATGTAATGGCCATTGTTATATTATAGTTCGTTTCTGTGTTTGTATAATTTTAATGTTGTGTTTATATTGTGTCGTAGTTTTCCTCTTATATTTGATGCGTTTCCCTCAGTTTTAGTTTGTAACCGGATTTGGTTTTTTTCCCAATTGATTTATGAATTTCGAACAGCGGTATACTACTGTTGCCTTTATTAATCAGAATTGTGTACACGCAAGACGTGCGTTTCGTCTAAAAAAAAAGGATTCACCACTGGCAATCAAATAAAAATAAAAATCTGACTTTTCAAATTATGGTTAGATAGACAAACATACAAATTGAATAGTTTATTCCAAACCCTGTATATTTCACATACCTGTATATACCTTGTATATATTGTATCGTGAACAACAACAGGCCTTAAGCTAATGTTTGAAAATTATAACAAAAACGTTTGTACTTCAAACTTCAATATTGTATAGAAGAGAAATCTGAAGTAGGTGTTTCAAATAAAAAGAAAGACACATTTGGTTGATATAGTATCTAATAAAACTTCAATTCTATAGATATGAAACAGTCATTGTTTGAGAACGGATATACAAGGTATACTAAATCACACTTACATACAGTAAACGTGTGTCAATAAATAAAGCGTACTGAGTTAATTAAACTTGTTAATTCAATTATAAATTATAAGCTTTTTTCTCCTGCTATCAAACACTAAACATTTGATAATATTTCTCAACAGCGTATTTTTTATTCACAATACGTTCTTACTTTAAAGAAACAGAAAGAGTAGCGTTGTATACAAATAACGAAACTGTCAAAATGTTTGATACTAACGTACGTGTATTCGTCCTTTCTACCTATTCAAGTCGGTACGTTTTTATTGAATCAAACGTTGGCTTTTTTGTCATGTAAAATTCATCCTTAAAAAGTGCAATAAAATGCATAAATTGAAATAAAGTATTTCCCGTTACATACATCAGTGTTCTAACGTAACTTAAATGAACAAGGTACTGCGCCGTATCATATAAGAAACGAGATAGCAGTTAAAACTTTGAAAAATCATCTAATCTTTTAGTGCCTCAAGCACAAGGTGTTCTAATGCGATATTCTGAAAGAAAGAAAAACCTTCTGTCCTGTTTCATTAGAACTTAAGCTACTATAGTAATACTTAAGGCGCACATCAATTTGTGGTACATGTATATCATCTATTTTGTAAACCAAAAGCAATATCAAAATGAATGCAACATTTAAATTAAATCACTTGCCATTTTTGTCCTATGGTTTAAACATCCGTTTTTAAAGCTTGAAATGAAACCAGTACATATTTGTTATAACCTTGGTATAAAATTAAATTATACTTTGGACTAATTTCCTTCGCAGCAACAGTCTTGCTGAAATAAGACATACGTTTTGTTATGAGGGATTAACAAATATATGCAGCCACGTTGGTCAGAATGTGTACGTACATAATGTGTCCCATATGAGGGCACTGATTCATTGACGAAATATCACCATTTTAAAGTAGTTATCGAAATTTGCGTCCTTCATACTGGTCGATCGACTTTTGAAGAACCTAGCTTTTAAAATTTAAAATGTTTTTTACTAGACATTAAAGGGGCACTAGCTACGAAATATATCTGTTCATTCATTAACGAAAGTGAAATAGAAATTAATAATATGCTTTTAACAGCTAAAATGGTTCAATTTTGTCAAAATAAGCTTATAAACATTGATAATGAATTATTTACTTCCAAGGAATAACTCGACCTCATTAAATCCGTATTCATGTCAACTCCAATTTAACCCCGTAGAAAGAGACAGAATAACGCATGCATTGTCTGTGTACGGGTATTTAAAGGAAAAGAATGTAACATTGAAAGTGAAAAAAAGGTAAATAATTTGATTAACTGATTCGATCCACTCAAAATCATTCTCATAATGGTAAAAACGACGATAAACATAAATTTTTCATCTATAATACAAAATTTAAAAGACTAAAAAAAATCCAATTGCACGAATTGCTTAATCTGTTTATATCTATGTTTATGTTTACATCCCTGATATGGTCATATAAGGTCAACTCGATAGTTAATTAGATGGCGTCTTGGCTAAAATTCACACGAAATGAAGCTACATCTTATTGAGACCATGTTCTGGTAATTGTTTATTTTATACTTTTGATAGTTTGGAAAAATGTTTTACATTGTTATAAATAAAATATGAGAATCAGTCAAATCGGTGACCATGAACTAGGCACCTGGTTCCCTTGAAGCAAACAAAACATGATAACGTCAGAATACCTTGCTGTTATGATAATAAGCACGTCCGGGATAAAGACTCATAATTCAACCAGATTAACATAGACTTATACATATTCCTATACAGGATATTAAGTATGTACTTATTAAAAATTAAAAAAAATCTACAATTTAGAATCGATTTTGTTTATCAGAGGAGCATTAGTTAAGGAACGATCTTAGCTTAAAATATTAATAGGTTACGGAGCACCTTTTCGAAACATTAACATTTTTTTTTCATAATGAGAAAAGGTTTACTTTTACCTTATATTTTCATTGGTATTATTTGTGTCTTATATACGAAAGAAAAGAAATATAGAATCTGCTGATTTTTGGCAAATGACCTTCTATGAGTTATTGAAGCCTCAACCTTAGAAGAAATCAAAATGGGTGTTACATGAGAATATATTGTATCCTGTATCGTAGAAAACATCCCACACAAATTCTTAAACATGAACTATGTACATCCTCAAGTAACTTAGTTGTATTGGGTTTTTTACTACCAAAACATTGATTTTATTTGCCATTTCTGCTTAAATCCATTTGCCTATCGGCAACTCATAGAATACAAGCTCCACCAAACTTACAAGAGAAGACGTTGATAATGTGATACCCAAGTCTGTAATATGGTAGATATTGTCAAGCGGTCCGTTTCTATGTTTGTTGGCGTTTGTTTTTTTAGCAGTTCAGTGTTTCTGTTGTTTCATGTTTTTTCCTAAATAGTTGATGTATTTCCCTCGGTTTTGATTTGTGACTCGAATTTGATTCAGTTTCTATTATTTTTGAACAGCAGTATACTATTATTGCCTTTATTTATTAAGGTAGCTTTCATGGAGGGAGTTCATATACCAAAACATGCTAACAGCAAGTTGCACACGTCTTTCCAAGCAGATTACACATTTTTGTATAATAATTAGAAAGAAAGTTTTCATTTGAAAGATCATTCGCAAAGAATTGTTCCTGATTCAATTTTAATACGTTCTGACTTTTAACTGCTTTATACTCGTATGTTTGGAGTTGGTTCTTGGTTTAAAAGAGGTGAAATAACCCTATTAGCGCATGAGCATCATTTCAAAGCTAAACAATACCGTGTTTCTAATTCGTTCCTTATTCGCTTATAGTACGTGTGAAAATCTTTGTTTTTAACCGTGAACCGTATACCACACGTATTATAAATGAGTGTATGGTCGCTTACATATTCCTAATTCTTTTAACGGTTTTGGGTGGAAATCGGCAGTTCGACACAAGAATTCAGTATTAAAATGGCAAAATTTTCCCTTTTTTCATATCTGTCATTTTTCAGAGTGTTTTTTTCTTTTTATAAACCAAACAAATGACATTTCATTTTTTCTTGTAACATATGGAATGGTCCATATCTTTTCTTTATTTGAATTTCATCTATTTTTGACTGACTTTATATCAATACAAACATTTATTTTTACTTTTTTTATTTCTGTTGTCTGCTTTATGGTCAATGTGTAATATTATGAATATCATTGTTGATATTATCTAGCATGTCAAGTTGTCATCTCCACTGACAGTCACTTGACATTGCAGTCTGATTATATTGTCAAGTGTCGGACGTCTTTTATTATAAGTGATGTTTTCCGCTACTAAATATCAGTGATATGAAGTGTATTTGGAGTTTCAATTTGCATCTTCGTTACTCCGGAAGTAGTTGGGTAGGTAAGCTTTATCAGTTTACGTCTTGAGCGAAATAACTGCCATAAATACAACAGTCGGACAAATCTAATATACCTTTAACTGTCAGTACGGTCGATACGTCATGGCTATCATACTTCTTTTAATATCATTTCTTCACATGCGCACAGGTTACTATCATTGGAAGTAACATTTATAAATCCCTTAACCAGGCTAGCTTCTACACATTGGTCAGAGCGCATCGCAAATACAAGCGAATTCCAGTTTATAAATCCATTAACCTGGTTCTCAGTTGACCGTACTACACTTTGTTTAGATCACATCGCATATATAATCAGATTCCAGTTTATAAATCCATTTCATACTGGAGGAAATCATTCACTTTTTAATTCAATAATTCGTTGGATGTAACATTAACTTGTACTACATAAGTCACGCCGCGGATTACCAATAACACTGTTAAATAAGCGTTCAAACAGGTTTGGTGTTTTGAATGTTAACCACGCTTCATATAAATATTCTGTACTATCATAATTGTGACATGATATTATAAAGTTGAAGTTCATTCTCCTTAAATCAGAGTTAACGAATCTTTCATTGTGTAATATATGTACACCTAATTTCTGTGCAACTAATGACACAAACACATCGTCAAGAAATATCGGTTTCATATAAGGAAAGGCAATTCTCAATTTTCGTACTACATTAAAGTGAGTAAGAACAGATCCCCCGGAAAGAAACGGCGGTAGAGTAAGTGGCTGGTATTCTGCTTCTGATATGTACCATTTTCTATATTTAGATGCTTTTGATCTCACCGGATCTCTATTACACTGCTTATGTCCAAACATCACATCTCTTCCGGATTGAATATTTTCTCGAGAAAATTTTATCAGGTTTGGTATGGTAACAAAATAATCGTCGTCAACAAAAAAGACAAACTGACTATTTGAACAATTCGATACAACCCAATCATATGCCATCAATGTTTTATATATATTATTCCTGTATTCATCAGTAAATGAACCTTGGACTATATCTTTGTGTTCATCATATTCGTTCCTTGTATGTTCAGTAAACTCAGCAGAATATCCAAGAAGGAAGACAACTCTTACATTTTCCCCATGACATTTTCCCATTGTTGAGCGAATCGCTTGTCTTTGATCAAAATGTCCAGTGAAAGACTTAACTAGTATTACCAGTTCGATATCAGCTGAACATGTCACACTGAATATTGTGGTATACAGGTTGTACATATTATTAATCGGTTTGCTAGAGGTCATACCTTGGTCTATTATCTGATTCACAATATATTTCACATCGTTTAGAGGATAATTATAATGAAATCTATAACAACGTTGCTGTTTCTTTAAAACTTCCATATAGAAACAAATCATAAAAGTCATGATGAACAGAACAGATAGAATTATAATGATAAATTCGTTTCTGTGTAATAATATAGAAAACATTACTATCTTGACGTTTTCTTCTTTCTTTTCACTGTTATTTCAGGCTATATAACCTATAAAAAAAAACGAATATTAAAAAAATATTATAGTATTGCATTTGACATCTTTGCTTCCTCATTTTTACAATTAACTATTATATATTTAATGAGAACTTATAGTACACACAACGCATAAGCCGGAAATAAACGAACCTATTAAAAAATGAAAACCACAAAATATGATAAAAAATATTAGGATTGCACTTCTCTTTATTTTTAAAACTAATATTGAACATACTTGTAATACACACTATGCGAATGCCGGAAATAATTCGATAGTACTTAAAAAAATATGTATCATGTTGCGTTTGACTGATTGAGTGAAACACAACTGTCAAAGGTTAGGGGATAACAAAAGTGTTCAGTCCCGCAACATTCTTTATACGTGAATGTGTGTTTGTCGAGAAGTAGATGGTTTCCCTTTCAATCGTTTCATCAGTACATTTTGTTTTGCTTTTAAACTCTTTCACTTTTGAACGCCTGCGGCCTTTCACAACTTACTAAACGGTCTAAGGTACTTACATTGTCGAAGGTCATACATTCACCGTAACAGTTATTAACATCTTTGGTGGATGAATATGTCTCGCTGACAAACAGATCACATTTCCTTACCTAAATTGTTTATTTACTTACTTAGTTATGCAAAAGGGATGATACACAAGGTAATCAAACTTATATGTATGGAACAAGAGGACGGTGTCATGGAGAAAAATGTTTTTTTGTTAATATTTTGATTGTGTTATTTAATTTCCCTTGTAATATATATACATAGATTTGTTCATATATGGCTCAATATCTTTAATTGCTTTTACATAGGCGGTAATGGTAACGTTTTTTCCTGTAGCTCAGTCCATATCGTAAACTTGGATATGTATGATAGCTCGTTTCGAAGCTGCGACATTTTCACATATGTGGTTAAATTTTCGGGGTACGAAGTGAGATTACTTTTTCCGTAAATTAGCAAACCCCGAACATCCTTTTGTGATGCGGCTCCTTGTGGTAAAATATCCCCTTTTTAACACAATAAGTTCTTTGAAAATTTAATACTTTGAACACATTCAATAGCTCCATAGTTTTTACACATTTATTCTATGTTCCTCTACTTTCCTAATCACCACAAATAATTAAGTTCAGTCATTTGTTAAAAATAGAAACATGTCCAATATCACTACACAGAGATTTTTTCTTTACACGTGACTTTTGAGTTCCTCATTTCGAGGCGCATTAGGGATGTTGTCCCATATATAATTACACATTGTATGTATAAGAGTAATTATACTAGAATAGGATCGTTTATATTTGCGTTGTGAAATGACGCAATTTAAAGTGGTTTCTATGCTATCAATTAATATTTTCCTCGCTTTCTCTGACAGAGCTTCATTAATAGAAAACAATGGACGTATACATGTGCCGCACATACATGAGGGTTTACATGGGTTTTACATCATGGAGAGTAATTGGGAAAACGTGCAGAATAAATAGTAAAAATAAAGCATGGTAATATTGGGCAACAGATTTTAAAAATACAGAAAAAATACATAATAAATCAAAGAATACAAATATGAAGAACACCACCACCCCATATAGACCCTCATATATATTATGGTTAAGGCATATCTAAATTGGAGAAACCCTATCTAAAATGATTCGGTTCTGTGTATAAAATCGGGACCGGTAAAAGGAAATTGAATATAAATATAACTTTCAGAGATTTTGTTAAGTGCTTGGGGGCAAAAAGTATGGCCTTTTTTAAACGCTTTTAGATAAAGTATTTTGTCATCACAATTCCACAAAGCAACTCGTTATCTCTAAAATTATTCATGGTCATCTCTAAATTGCTACACCCGAAAAGTTTTCTCATGATCTTTCTCGAAATTACTACACCCCAAAGGATTGCTCATGGTCTATCTCTAAACTGCTACACCCCAAGTATTTCTCGTGGTCTTCCGCTCAATTGCTACACCTAAGGATTTATCATAATATTTCTCTAAATTGCAACACCCCAAGTATTGCTCGTGGTCATTCTCAAATTGCTGAACCCGTTTTCATATGGTCATTCTCTACATTGCCCCAACCCAAATTAAGCCATCTCATAGTCCTTCTCTAATGAGACAAAAAAAGTAATGTATAAGAACATAAATTCAACTATTTGTTTTATATTTTGATTTTACTGACATATGTATCGGCGAATTACATATATTATCAATTGAAATAGTGAAGACAAAACAAACACAAGTTTGAGCTTACTGAAAATATATGGACTGTTTCGTTCGACCCTATTTTTTTTAGGTAGGATGTGTGTATATTGTTGTTGAATTAGTATTTTTAGATATTTTTTATATAAAATGGATGTACTTCAAGAGTGTGCGTTATCCACCCATGCTTTTAAAAATAAGGCCGTGTTCACACCAAACGCCGTTTACAGTAAACATTTTACATTTGGATTAATGTAATGTACACTAGTTTCACATTAAATTTGTTCACATCTATACACCTTTTTTAGCTACCCGAACATAAGATTTGTTCACACTTGTAAACTATATGTCATTTAAATGTTCATTACGAAGAACCGAATTAAAATTTTCGAACAACTTTTCTAGGAGTTACGGAACGACCATTTGACATTAAAAAAAGGGGGATGGATTTTTCCACAATTTGATTTAAAAAGCGGGTCATTCAGATGATTAGAATGAACAAATATTCTGAAACCAAAGTTTCCCCATAAATTATAGTGTTAAATATGGAATTAGTACCATCGAAAAAAAACCAACTAATTATAAACTTTCGCTTGAGAAAAAAATTATGACTCAAAACCCCCTCCCTTTTTTTAAGTAAAGTTTTTGCTCCTTTAAGAAAGTCATTTCGGATGATTTTCAGTAGTTTAAAGATGTCTTGGTTACGCATTAAAAACATAGGTTCGCCATCAGCGTGATTACCGACGAAGAAAAATAATTGCGATGTTAAGGATCAATACATTTCTATCTTTTCTGTGTGTTTCAAATGGTATTTTTTTTCCAAGAAGTATTTGACAAAGGGAGGAGGTAATGGGTTTTTTTTTTGGTTTTTTTTTGTATTTCTAACTGTATTTTTAACGGGTCTGAGATACTACAAAAACAATCGATTAACCTCACCCTTTTAAGTAATGCATTTATGAGTGAATCGTTGTTTGAGTATAAAGAGCAGTGGCAAATATTTCTGTCAGTGTGTACGTCCAATCGATTCGTGAAGACCATTTCAAATGAATTATGTGTTCGGCAATGATGATGGATGAGTCTTGATTAGGGGTTAATAAGGCTACGTAAAGTGTATTTATAACAAATAAATATCTCAAGTTTAGACAAATATTTCTGTAAAGAACTTTATCAATAAGTGTTATAAGTATCAATTTAAATAAAAATTGTTTCTTTTTTAAATATACATGGGAAAATAAAAGTTCTGAATGCCTAGTTTTGTGTACACTTAACCTACACAAGGCCTCTTTCGACTATCAACTGCATGTAGACAAAACATGATTTAAATATACTACATTTAGAACATACTCACCCCTTCTCGTCCAATAAAAAGTCAGTTTTTTGCCCTCTATTTTTCATAGTACATGGTTTTCCATGCACTATGAAATGCTATACATGAATGACTTTTCATTTTCAGTTTATCATGAAAGTGAACTCTTAATAGCTGCACTAACAAAGTGTACAATCCCCTAAGGCATTTTCTTTGGGAAAATAGCCTACTGATTAGAGATGAAAGAGCAAAGATTGAAATAAAAACATTTTGAATTTTGCAAAATTTCATGCATTTTCTAATAGTACACATATATAGAATACACCACAAAAATGGTAAGAATAAATAAAATGATATTTATTTGATTTATTTGAGGGAATTATTTTCTTTTTCTATCAAAAAACACAATGTCAGACTGCTGATATATAGCAAAGGATTGTTTTCGGAGAAATACAATACATTTAAATTGATCAATAAAAAGTAAGCATATAATGTTGTATGGTCTGAATTCAAATATTCATACAGAGAGTTTCATATTTATAAAAAAAATCAAATTTCAAAAAGGGGATTTATATAACATTGTGTTGCTTTTTAGAATAAAAACAATCTAAAGATATATAATGATATAAGTATTAAAAGTTACCTGAAGCAGAAAAAAACAGTTTATCTTTCACAAACTATGTCAGTGCTATTTCATTTCATCCATTTAAATGATCACTACCTATGTGTTATATTCAGTTCATTATAAAAAGTGAACTCTTATTTAGGTTTGAATATTACAATGGGAAGAAATAGTTTTGTAAGGTCACTCGAAAGTGTGAATATGTTCTAAATTGGTCAGACAATACTTGGTCATGTTTTATGAAGCTTTAAGCCCTCGGCTACGCCTTGGGCTTAAATCTTCATAAAACATGACCAAGTATTGTCTAACCTATAGGTAAACATTGAGTTTTATCAATGGGAACGTAATTATGTTTAGTTTATGTGTGAGTTACACTAACACAACACCGAGTTTAGGTCAATGTGAACACGGCCTTAATTTCTCGTTGAAATTAAAACAATTATAAATAGACACGACTCTTGATGTGTGCCTTTCCGGAGGTGTACCCAGATTGTTAGAAGTTATAAAATACAGATAACATTGTTTAGAAACATTGTTTAGCAAAGCAAATCTCGCAAATTGCAGAGTTACATAGCAAATAAACACATTTACTAAATTTAAACAAAACATGTACTAAATTTTATCAACTGCATAAGGAAATCATTCGTAAATATAACTCAACATGCAGACATCTTATACGTTCACGTATTTCACATCGAATCTTTTCTAGGAATATTCGTTACAAAGCACAAAAAAAATCAGCATTCACCTCAAAATCTAACAAAAACTTTAAATAGACTTATTTAGAATGGATGTAGTTACGATATTGTTGTCAAGTCATTAAGAATTGCATATTTAGGCTTAAATATTGATTCACTTATATAGGGTCTTTGCATCCTAATTAAACACATTTATTCTAAAACCAGGTGTTGGCATGACACGGGTTATGTTCTTCTCGTATATTTCATGATGGTTTATACTAAACCCCTAACAGGAGAGGGTGTGCCTGATATTCACGTGACAAAGACATAAGTTTTCAATCAGTTTAAGTTAGGTCTGGAGCTGACATGTCAGTAACTGCCAGTAGTCTGTTGTTATTTATGTGTGAATGTTAGGTTATTTTGTTTATTTTCCTTTGTTTCATATTCTGACATCAGACTCGGACTTCTGAGTTTTACGGGTTTTGTTGTGTGTTTGTTTTCTACATTGGCTAAATGTATAGAGGCATGGTTAAGATATAAAAAAAAACATGCTAAACCCCGTTGCAATTTTGCGCCTGTCACAAATCAGGAGCCTCTGGCTTTTGTTATTCTTTTATGAATTTTAGTTTAGTATCTTGCGTAAAATTCGGAGTTTAGCATGACGTCCATTATCACTGAACTAGTATACCTATTTGTTTAGGGGCCAGCTGAAGAACGCCTCCGGGTGCGGAAGTTTCTCGCTGCATTGAAAACCCATAGGTGGCTTTCGGCTGTTGTCTGCTCTATAGTCGGGTTGTTGTTTCTTTGATGTTTTGTTGGGTGTTTGTTTTTTACATTGGTTAGATGTATAGAGGCATGGTTGAGATATCAAAAAACATGTTACACCCCGTTGCAATTTTGCGCCTGTCACAAGTCAGGAGCCTCTGGCTTTTGTTATTCTTTTATGAGTTTTAGTTTAGTTTCTTGCGTAAAATTCGGAGTTGAGTATGACGTCCATTATCACTGAACTAGTATACCTATTTGTTTAGGGGCCAGCTGAAGAACGCCTCCGGGTGCGGAAGTTTCTCGCAGCATTGAAAACCCATAGGTGGCTTTCGGTTATTGTCTGCTCTATGGTCGGGTTGTTGTCTCTTTGACACATTTCCAATTTCTCAATTTCTCAATTTTACGTGTTGATAATTGATATTTCAATATTGAAAAAAGTAAAATCACAAAAGTACTGAACTTAGAGGAAAACCATAATCAAATGGCAAAATCAAATAACAAAACGCATCAAAAACGAATGGACAAGAATTGTCATATTCCTGACTTGGTACAGGCATTTTCGAATGTAGAAAATGGTAGATTAAAGATGGTTTTATAGCGCTTACCTGCTAACCATCTCACTTTGATGACAATCTCATCAAATTCCGTTATATTTACATTGATGCGTTAACTAAACAGACACAATAAAAAAAATAGTCAAAATATGGGTACATCAGTCATCATCGTATAACAATTTTAAAGGGAACAATTTAACAGAACACAAAAACATCTATGTACAAACACATTCATTCATTTGTGGATATCTATGAAATGTATGCATGATAAAACGAACATGAATTAATGACAGTTGATCGGAACTGAAATACATCTTATCCAGAACAAAAAAGTCTGTAATTCTTTATTTTACTTAAGCCAAAAGATGTGGTTGTATCTAAGCCGCATCATAATGCAACCAATCAGAATCATTACGTGCTTAGTAATTTATTCCAAGATGGCGAAACTTATAGCTCGCACCGTGATGGGAAGCTAAAACACGACATAATCTTCATCAATGATGCAACGGTAGTAAATTCCTATAAGCTTTAAAGAACTCTTAAATTTTTGCTTGGACCTTACAAAGTGTTGAAGTCTTTTATGGATGCATTTTTTTAATTAAAGCTGACTATGCGGTATGAGCTTTGTTCGTTGTGTATTTTAAGGCAGTACGATGACCTATTATAGTTGTAAATTTCTATGTCATTTGGTCTATTGTGGACTGGAGAGTTGTCTTATTGGCAATCATACTATATCTTCATTTTATATTTACTACTTGAGTTATGTAACGATAGATAATATGATAATGTAAATAAACTGAAAACGTTTAGAAGTTATAAAAAAAACTATCTGCAACCAAGCAGGTATGCAAGATCCAAAAAGATTAAAGACTACTTTACAATTTATCAAACTTTTGTTGTTGAAAATCTAATATACTTTTAAATCCTTTCATCTGGTATGTGAGAGTTCATTGTGTAATATTAGAATTATGACACTGTGATATAAATAAACTCTTTAGTATACTTACTTACTTACTTATCAACATCAATCGAAATATTAATTTTCATTTCTGACAGTAGATACCATATATAATAGCTAAGACCAATGTCAAATATCAAATTTCGTACATTAGATGTCCAGTTTGCTTTGTCATTATAGATTACTACAAGTAACAATTTATACACGTCATATATAATTGGTGGGGTTTTCTTCTAGTTACAATTTTCAACCCGGATTTAAACGTTCAAAGGAAAATTGTCCTATTCATCATTCAGATAACAGTCGGCATATATTTACCTTGAAAATGTAGTGTCAAAAACAAATGTAACTAGATTTGCCATTGCAAGCAATAGCGGAGGATGTCACCCCGTTCTGACATTGTCACAGTAGTAGCAACCAGTTTGAATGTACCAAATTCACAGGACACGTCTAGTATACATGCCTTTGACACCCCCCCCCCCCTTTTTTCTCTTCTCTTATAACAAGATTGATGTCTATATATAGTTGGGGAACTCTTTAAAATCTTAAATTAGACACACGCACGAGGAAGAAAGGTGGTGTCACGTGATATTGAAGTATATTATCGTGGACTTAGAACTTTAATATTCTTTTTAGAGGGGACCTCGGACAGACAACATGTGTATATATTGACGGAGCGACGTACTAACTGTTAATTTTATTCTTCAAGAGCTCGTGTGACACACAATACATGTATCTTATCGTATACAATTTAATTACATGTTCATCGATTGATTTCAGCTAATGTGTATATTTAAGCAGGTGTGTGATTTACGGATGTGTACTTTAATGCAAGTGCAGAAATGTCACTTATGTGTACTCTCTCTGGTTTCTCTATCTCTCTCAGTGGCGATTTTCTCTTTAAAGCACGATTTTCGTATAGAATAGAAGCACTTTAAATTATGTATTAGTTTTCTTCTAGCATATTCCAAAAAAAGAATTTAATTTAATACATTACAAGACATTCTTTGAAAAGTTCGAAGGAGAGAAGTTTTTAAAGATTGAATGTTTAGTATAGTTAACACAAACATGTGTTTACCTAGAAAAATGTGCTTATTACACGTCATTCTTTGGTATCTTATTTCATGTTTTAATGATACAGGTAATATTTTGTGTTGTCTTATTTGTGAATGCTGGTCATTCTGTATCGTCTTGGGAAAGTTGGTATTGCACCTTTAGTACCTCTATTTGTGAATGCTGGTCATTTTGTACCATCTTGGGAAAGTTGGTATTGCACCTTTAGTACCTACTGTGAATGCTGGTCATTCAGTCTTTTTTTGTGAATGTTACCAGTTCATTATTTATTGATGTAATAATCTTCTTTTCATACATCATATACATGTATTTGTGACCAGATCTGGCAGATCTTCATGTTTTTTTTCAAAAAGATTTTACTCAAACAGGAAAAACATAACTTTTTTTGTGTTTTATTTGAAAAATAATAAACCTCTTATTTGGTCCAACAGATATTTGGCTCTTTTTAACTGATCTTCTGAAATGTGGCAAGTTGTATAAGATGTGTACAGTACCATGTGTTTCAATTTACAATTTTCTTGTAGTTCAATAAATTGTTCATCATATATTCTCATTCTTGTTTTCTTTTTGTGTATGCATCAATACATACATGCATATTTAAGAAATTTCCAGCAGTTGTTAGAAAATGAGTACACGCCAACTTTATATGACAATTGAAGTTAATCTCAGCAACCTGGTAGATATTAAGACTTTGAAATTGGTTTAAAAATGTATTGGCTGCTTTTTTCTGCTTCTATATCTTAAGATTGGAAAAATCAATTGTAACCTGCTCATTAATGGATGTGAACTATTGCTGTATTTGATATATTTTAATCATAAACCATAGTTTGTGTATCCTATAAATACTTTTGTTCCATAAAAGAACCATTTCTGGTAATTAAGTCTTTTTTGGTGAAATTAAAGAAATTGTGAAGAAAAAAATATTTGGTCCACCATAAGAAGAACTTTTTACCATTTCAATCATTATTATAGATATAGGTGAATGTGGTATGATTGCCATTGAAAAAAAATCCACCAGAGACCAAAGGATGAGAAGGTAAAAAAGGAAGGTCACTGAACTGCCTTCAACAATAAGCAAAACCCATACCATATGATGAGCTATAACAGACCAAATTCTTGCAAATCTTATCATAATACAAGACATTATTCAATTGATGCCTATAACTTGACAGTACAAATCTGAATTTCAAGAGACTCACTGGCTTCTGTTTTTATTGGTTAACTAGTATATTATATGACATTCAAGATAATTAATGTCAATGTTGTTTGTAAAATCTGACATGATTTATGAGTAATTGTTTACATGGTATCTCTAAAGGTACTGCCTACTATTCTTTGCTCTTAAGACTACTTAATGGTTGATTTTGGCTGGGACACAGTAAAGAATGTGAACTGTTGGAATTTTTTTACATTAAAAAGAACCTAAATAAAATGGTTGTTCCTGAGAAGATATTTCCTGGATCTTCATAAAATTAATTCTATTTACTTACCAAATATTGCTGTACATTCAAGCATAGACGAAAAAACAATATTCAAATGACAGATTAATTTCACAGCCCCCTCCCACAGCCCCCATCCCACCACACACACACAAAAGTAATATATACAACATGACAACATAAAAACACAGAACTTGAATATCAGAGAGTGGGAAAATCAATATGCATGTGTACAAATTCTTAGCCTGGGTATAGTTGAAACTGATAGTGAATTTGATAAAAGAACAAATAAACAATAAACAAAACAAAACATTTGTGTACCTGTACTAAAAATATAATTTTTAAAATTGGTTGTGTCCTATTAATGTCATGCTTAAAAAGGAAAAATAAATACCAACAGTTGTCCCAATTAAATTTTGAGTAACTGTTCAGTGTCAAATATGTAACAAAACACCATAGAAGGTTATTATATTGAAAGAAATTTAAGAAACAGGAATCAGGGCATCATCACGGAAACGTATTTTTCTCGTGAGTATTAGGTAAAATCCAGAGGTGTTACGAAGACCGGGATTCCTACCGCTTCGAGTCAAATTCTGACTTTAGGACTGGCACTGATAACTGACACATTTTCATCCCTGAACAAATATCCTTCTTTTATTAACATAAACACAATCTGTAATAATTTTTCTACTGAAAAAAAATGAAATACGACCAGCATATCACGATTTAAGGGAATAAATTACTATTTTCTAGGGTGTCAACGCCGGAAAATACTGATTCAACTTTTGTCAGGACATCATTTTTACGTCACATTGTGAATTCTGAGCGGAATCGCTTAAAATGGAGATAAAAAATGTTCCAAGTAAACATTATGATGCTTGAATACCAACATAGAATCGACACATAAAGAGAAAAACGGAAAATTCATTCCCGATTTTGCAGATCAAAAACGTCATTTTGTTTACGTCTAAATCACGTGATCAAAAACGTCTAGAGGAACTCTCCTGCGTCATTGGCTTCCCGGCTGATTCTAGAAGATGTTTTGCACATAGTCTTAATCACAGAATTTTGTGTCAAATTTTCGAGGTTTCTTTTTTTTTTTTAGGCTGTTTCCATGGCAACGGCGGCCATTTTAAAAATTTCAAAGACAGATGACAATACAATAGCATTTAAACGGGAATGAGCTTAAAATTTGTACGAAAATGTGACTTTGACGTTTTTTACCATATGGGTCCAATGTGCACTTTCAGCGTTATCTCCATGGTAACAGCAGCTATCTTAAAAATTCCAATGGCAATGAATTCTACAGTTTATACTACTGTTTTCTAGTTTCGGTTTTTTTGACCGTATCTGTAGCGGTTTATTTTCTATGAATTAATTAAGGATTTATTTTCGTTTTTTCACGTTTGGACTGTTTCCATGACAACGGTAGCCATTTTGAATGTTCTCAATATGGATGTCACGCCTTCTATCGATGAGTTATTAGTTCTGAAAGTTTCATTGAATTTGGACCAATTTTCGGTTTTTTACATTTTTGTCGTTTCCATGGTAACGGCGGCCATATTGAAAATTCCAAACCCAAGGTGCACATCTGCACATGGGATTGTCATTATGGTGCAGTTTTATAAATGTATGTCAAGGCATCTCCCAGAACTCGGCTGGACAAAAAGTGTGGAAGAAAAAATTCGTAGAATAACAATATATCCCCCCTTTTTCAAAGGGGTGACATAATAAATTATCTCAACCTCATTACCTCGAGTCAGAGTGTAACCATGACAATAAAAAGTAAAATCACAATAATACTGAACTTAGAGGAAATTCAAATCGGAAAGTCTATAATCTCATGGAAAAACCAAATGAAAAAACGAATCAAAAACAAATGGACAAGAACTGTCATATTCCTGAATTGGTACAGGCATTTTAGAATGTAGAAAATTGTGGATTCAACCTGGATTAACCTCGTGATGAGACACACATTTCTATGTATGAAAGAACTTCACATTATTTTTAATGTTTTCAGTCTTTACTTGAATGTGTAATTACAAGTTTATTTTTCAGGTGTATTGACAAGATTTTTTAAGGAAACACATTAATTTTTAAAGATGTGTGTTTCCTGAAAATAATCAATGTTCCAGAATTTTCCCCATCATTAAAATAAGGAGGTGTGGTAAGTTTGCCAATGAAATAACTATACACTAGACCACAAATGACGTGGTTGTAAATTATAAGTAACTGTAGGCTACCTTCATCAATAGGCCAAATCAACATCATATGGTCAGCTATTTTAAAAAAAGTCCAGACATGAACAATGTTAAAAAAATTCAACGAGAAAACCAACGACGTGATTTATGACAGAACAATAAATGAAAAACAAATGATAGAGCAACCAACAACTATCGCTGATTATAAGTTAATTTATCAATTGTGTTGACAATATGTGTGTTAATTAAACAAATACTTGAAACGTTATGTCTCGTAATGATTATTTAAAGCTATTTGACGACAAAATTGTCATATCAATAAACCAGATTATCACAGATTTAATATAACCTTTTACATTGATTTCATTTCAAGTAGTCCATGTTTATCAGACTAAACATTTACAGGTATAAGATATCGTACAATCAATTAACAAATAGGGTAGGTATGTTGTGGCTGTTGCATGAGACAACATTCTGAAGTAACTATATGTTATAGATGGAGCACCCTACGACAACTGGAAAAGATAGAGCGCTCTCATTTATTTGCTTGACAGGTCTTCAATAATGAACCAAAAAAAGACATACCTAACAAAGAAAAATGAAAACATCTGCATGACGGATAGAAGTTTGATAACAATTGCACTAAATGTCTAAATAATAAGCTCCTTTGACACAATCCAAATATTCAAAATAAAGACTTGGGTTAGATAAAATAGGAACAAGGATTAAAAGAAGATTTTGATTTTTAGTGCTGCCCTATTTTTTTCTTAATTAACATATATTGGAAGGTCAAATATGTGTATACATGTATTGGTTGAATATGTGAAAAAAAAACCTTTAAGATTAGTATGCTTTAAGATGTAAATAAACCATAAACGTGTAGTTTTTACCACGAACAGTTATTTTTACATGTAATATTTTTATAAGATAGCCTACTGTGATATTGACGTCAATCTATCAAGATAACATTTTTAATATCGAGGACGTTTGTTAAGGTCGGGACCTGAATGTTTATCTCTAAGTAAATATCTATTAATGTTTAGAATATATATCCATACTAGGACTTGAGAGGATTACATATTAAAGAAAAATTGACAAAAAATCTGTATATAGGAAAAAAGGTAAACAAATCAGAAATATAGATTAATGGGTTAAAAATATAAAGCCTTCAGAACGCAATAAACATATTGTAAAATATCAATACAGAAATGGAGATCCCCTCAAGACCCCAATGCATTAATCAAAGTTATCGAAATATTGGAACAATGCTTTAATGATTTCAATTTATATTAAGTCTGCAATTGACGTTTGGTGTGGACTACAAATATATGATATTACATCTAGTATTATTCCATAAAGTTTCATTCTCTTAAGATCATTTGTGTATATAATCAATGTCAGTAGGTTGCATTACAATTACTATAAAATCATAACTGCATAATATGTGAATCAATAAATGTTTATAGTTTTTTAAAGTTCTTAAAAGTTTTAAAAAAAAAGTTCAACAGTAAACAGTAAAAAGTACCAAATTATGATTCTTATGAAAAAGATTTAGCTGTTATCCTTTGGGAACAGAAAATTTAGAGAAACCGAGATCTGTTTGTCCCCAACTTAACATACCTATGATTGTTTTGCTGCATTTGTAACTTCAAAAATAGGTAATACTATACTATTTGTCATCTCTAAGTACATGTAATTCGTATATAATTAAAAATGACTTATAAGAGGTTCGGATTTTAATTTAAATACAATCTTGTCAATATTCTTTCTGATAGTCATGGCAGTTGCTATTCAAACTGATATTGTATAAGAACTTGTACTTTAGAAAAGAAATACAAACTAGTAAACAAAACAGTATTTACCAGCTTTCCAAAACATTGACCTGATATGAATGTATTCTTGCTCATTATTTTTCGTTTTAATATGATATATATTTTTCCTTTGCTTCCGGACAATTTTGGAACATCTGAGCTGATCATGTGTGTTTTTGTTTTGTTATTTTTTACGATGATAATTTTGTTTTGAAGTATCGGAGAATATGGATCAGATTTGCGACGGCATTAATGAGGGTCTATGTTTGGTCTAGGGAATTGAAATCAAAAGACAAATATATCACAGAATAATTGAGCAAAACAATAAAGAAGGAGAAAAAGAGAGGGGGAAGAGAGTATTTTGTAGTTTTTTTAATATAAAGAATAAAGAAAAAAGATTTAAAAAAAACGGAGCTGAGTGACCTCTCAGCCCGAACCTTGTGTATCACATTTTGAAACATACTTCATTTATGTACTTCCTAATTTCTGTCCATAAATCGACTACCCAGTATCAAGAACAACTTCTTCACAATTCGATTGATTATTCATACATTTAGAAAAGCAGTTGTGGAGAATAATAATTATCCATAAAGACTATTTAATATATTAAATACGGGGATTTCGAAGTATAAAAATGACATTAAAGGTTTATTCTAGCAAATTCGTCACAATCTGAAGTTTTTTTTTCAAAAAGAATTACGGACGAGCGATAACTTAATCTCCTTGCTGTTCCTATAAAATAATTGAAATTATGTAAAAACAAATGTTTTGTTTTAAATACATCTGAGTGAAATCATCAATAGAATATGAAATAATTATGTTTTTATTCATTCTATATATAACAGTACTTTTAATCGAACTAACCTTTATTGAAATTGGCAAGCAACTTTTAAACATATTCCAATTTACATATTCAAGAGCTTGCAGCTACAAATCAGAGTTAACAAAAAGTTGATGAACCAGAGTTGTGCAAGGGCACTTCTCATCCATACTTAAAAATAGTGCATCGGCAGATATCAAGACCTTGTTGTGAAATATTCCGTATCAACTTCAAAAATAATAAAATTGTTATCTTGAAGTATAGCTTCTGGTGTTGTTTATCATCTTAACTACTTGTTATAGTGATATTTGTATTTGCTTATTTTAAACCGTTTACGTTTATTCAAATTTTAGTAAATAATATCCTTTTGGCGTTGCTCGGATTTTATAAATCCCGTCACTCTGTTGTGCTATGGCCATGTTTTTTATTCTTTATTTTCATATGTTCTTTGTCTTTAGAGTGTCTCTACGCATTTTGTTCTTTGTTGCCATAGTTATTTGTTTTATAGTGATAAAGATTACAACACAATACTACCTGCTTAGCTCTATTTTTTCCATGTTTACTTATCATGTCTGTTTGTTTTGTTGTCAATATATTTTATGCATGTAATGGAAGTTGGAGGTTTAGCTTACTATTATAAAAAGATTTACTCCACTAGTTTCTACATAAGGAAATGTATTTACAAAATCAGGAATATATCAGCAGTTTTCGATTCGCTTGATGTGTTTTAGCTTTTGATTTTGGCCACTTGATAATAATATGGACTTTCCGATTTAAATTTTTCTTGGAGTTTTGTATTGTTGTTATTCTACTTTTTCTATTATATCTAGGTTATTTTTTGTTACATATGTGTCGATGTAAGGGAATATATACAACTGTTATACAAGTGAGAGGTTAAGCTAGTTATAAAATCAGGTTTAATCCAAAGTTTTCCAAAGAAAAAAATGCCTGTACCAAATCGGGAATATGATAGTTATTTTCTATTCGTTTGATGTTTGACCTTTTAACTTTGCCATTTCTTTTTGAATTTTCCTTTGGTTGGTTATTTTTGTTATTTAATTTTCGGTGAGACAGGAAACAAAATAGGTTTTTTAGACAAAAAAAAAGGACTATTTTTGACATTTGTTATTTCTGCAATAACTTCTGTTAAAAGTCATCAGACGGTTTTGATGTTAATCAATAGGAGGTATATATTTCAACATTCTGAACCTTTCTTGCACTATCAGAGTAGCGGTTTTCAAAATGGTAGATACAACCTTAATTTAACCTCAATTGTTTTACTTGTAGCCATGCTGGCAATGTTGGTTTTCCAGTGGGATCGTCGGACACAGTTAAAAACTCGCTACCCAAATAAGCGTGTGGCTAAGTTTGGTTAAATTTGATCAAGAAGTTTCAGAGAAGATTTTTGTAAAAGTTAGCTGAAACGACGGACGATGAACGCCCGATGAGGATTAAAGCTCACTCCGCGGTATACTACTGTTTCATTTATTATTCAGTCCTTTTGACAAGATGAGCTATAAAAAAAAGAACGAGACTCAGTATGAATTCCTACTATCTATCATCTATCAACTGGTATTCCAATAACGTTGGTGTGATCAAATCTATGTTAACTAATGGATTTAAACAAACAAAATAGTACCTACGCATAGCTGTATCTTTGTCAATAGGTGAAATATTTTAGTATTTTTGGTTACAAATAAAAGCTTTGAGACTTGGGATCACTGTAGAGTCGTTGCTAAAAGTTTCTCTTGAATGATAAAACTTAAACTTAGAAGCTTATTTTTTCCATTTTGAAATGTCTCGATATGCATTTACTAAATATTTTAAAAAAATTGCGGCATTACCCAATGCAAGGATTTGTATAGTTAATTATACAAATCCTTGCCCAAAGCCAGCTAATTAAGAGTGGTGCAGAGGCGTCATCTTAAAGTATCTTGTACAACCCCTGCGCCACCCTTACATGTACTCCCATCCATATTCTATAACCACTGTGTCCTATTTGACATACCGGTATTTAAAACGTCTTACAGAGGCCTGAACGCCTCTTATTTCAGATTATATATTTCATAAAATAATATCAACTTACACAATACTCTCACTTACACAATAAAATGATTCGCCGAACGCATCCTGGTATGACCGCACAGGCACACCCCTGAACAGTTGGGGCATGTTTGGACACACTTTTATAGCTTGATACTGTCGGTATTTTGGATTGTGATAAGATTTATGACAACATATAGGTTTCTGACACAAAATATACGTGGTGACAGATCTTGAAAATTTGAAATAAGACATTTAATTTTCTTAGTATGGTCTGATATAAAAAATCTAACTACATGGTTAGATTCAGCATATCTAACGACAACCACGTTAATAGAGTCTTCTGGCTGTAACAGGCACATACAAATGAGTCGAGGTTTAACATATCTGTGAGGGTTCAATCATGCCGCTAACTTTGTTTTCAAGAATGCGTTGATTGTAATATAAAGGATTCAATACGAATAGACACATTAATCCCAAACAATATAAGAAAAACAAAAAGGCGAGTTCAGTGTGTGGTACAAAAGTCAGAAATTTGATGTTCAGTTTATACATTTTTTAAACCATGTACTAAAACACTTGTGATAGTCTAACCATAACTCTCAGCCGTTGGGGTTATGAAGAGATTGATATAAGAGAAATGTATTTCTACCCAATCCTTGTATACTTATATTTTAACGTTTGACCTTAAATAGATACCTAAGAATGAGCACATATTTTATCATCAAAATAAGCACAATGTATAAAAAATGTTTCTTGTTGTTGCGTCGTATACACAGTTTATTGCATATAACTGTATTTATAAACTATCGTTTAAGAAAATGTCGTTAGGCAACAAATTAAATAACAGCTTCTGCTTATCTATCCGTTTATACGTCCTTTATTTCTTTCATTCTTATTGATATCCCCATTGCTTGCTAACTTAAATATAGAAAAAGTCCAACTAAACTCTAGTTTCTGAAACTTTTAACGTTACACTCATTTTTACTCGAGGTAAAATGTTTGAGGAATTCGATAGGTTGTTCATTTTTACGACAAACTCGTTGTAATTTTCAAGGGCTGTTGGCGTTGCTTTTCTTTGTCGATCTTTCTGGATATTGAGCGTCATCTGTTGTACCCTTTACTCTGTCGATCTTGCCTAATATAATAATAGAGCGTCAATTATGGTACTATTTTCTCTAACGATATTTCTGAATATTGAGCGTCTTTTGTTGTACTCTTTTCTCTTTCGATCTTTCTGAATATTGATCGATGTATGCGCTGCTAGTTTCTCTGTCGATCTTCCTGAATATTGAGCGTCTTTTGTTGTACTTTTTACTGTAACGATCTTCCTGAATATTGAGCGTTGTTTGCTGTTCTCTTTACACTATCGATCTTCATAAATATTGAGCGTCGACTATGCTACTCTTTACTTTAACGATGTTCCTAGATATTGAGCGTCGTTTGTTGTAATCTTTGAGTTTGTTGTCGTCTTGGTTTGTATACTCTAAATACCAGCGTTATATACGATACAAGTAAAAACAAGAGTACTTCAATCGAAAGGCCTGAAAAAACAGAAACAAATAAAATTATTTTCACGCCGATTTATTTAACATCAATATTATCTTTTTTTTTATTTCTGACATACATATATATAAAAAATAACAAATATTAATTAATATAATATCATCAAATAAGTAAACAATAACCTTAGTAATAAGATTTTAATAATGGCAATGCTAATGAAAATAATATATTCACATTAATTGTTCTCTGGCCTTTTGGTCGCTAGGATAGTAGAGTCTGGTACATTAACAGTGGTATTTTAGTGAATGAATCGGGGCTTGTGAAAATACTGTGGACCTTTTTGGCTTCAATTTGTGTCGAAAATCCAAAAAAAAATAAAGTTAATTATTTATAAATAAGTGCAATAAACAATATGTATAAGTCCCGAGGGCCGATGGTACCGAGGGCTGATATTGGTCGAGTGTTTATCATATATTTTGACAGAATCAGATTCATGAAATATCCGGTTTTTTTTGTTTTTTTTTGTCTTTTTTTTAATCGTCCGAAAATATAGGCAAAGAAGGAAATTATAATTTTCCTGTATTTTTTTTGACTTTTTTTTTACAGACTTCCTTATTTGCTGAATATCCACATCGTTATGTACCCTATAACTTAATTACATTCTCATATATATTAAGAAAATTAAATTGTATTTTTGCTATTCTATTTTTAGAATTGTTACTAATAATAGAAAAAGGAGATAGTTTAAAATTTGTCAATCGTATATCTTCACCAGTTCAAAAATAAATATTTTAGCAGAGCTTTCAAAATTAACACTTAAATCAACTTTACATATAGTTCCATGCTAAAAAAAATATTTTAGAAACTTTTATCGTACCGATTTCGAGAAATTTTGATTTATAATGTCAAGGTCATAGTTACTTAAGAGACAATTGATATCACAGTTCTGTTGTTTTTTTGGTATAGTTCATGTTTATCTTAAACAAATTTACCATACTTCATATACACTTATAATTAGAATCGACTCTGATATCTTTAACGTGTAAAGTTCAAAAGGTGAAAGGACGAGGTCATCTTTGGAGCTAAAATAAGTCAATAATCTCCATTTTGCCAAATTTTCAAAAGTATATCTACCTATTGGACCCATAATCTTTATAACCTTTGTTAATAATGACAATTTGATGATATTCAAAAGATCAAAGAAGGGTTTCAACCTTTAGGGGTCAACAGGTCAAGGGTCAAGTAATTTAAGGATCTAGAATTAGAGAGTGACCATCTTGTTTGACTAAATTTTCTAAAAGTAAACTTACCTTTAGGTATTATAATCTTTAATTACATTTGTTATTTATGATAATTTTATGATATGCAATAGATATAGGATAAGTTTCAACCTTGAGGTCAAAAGGTCAAAGGTAAAAATAATTTTAGGACCTGAAATAAGATAAATCTCTCCTTTTTGCTCATTTTTTCAAAAGTAAGTAATTTGAACATGTCAAATGTAGGATGAATTAAAAGTATAGTACTTAGTATACATATTTTTATACTTTCATTTTGTATGCCCTTGAAATTTGGCCTTTTGACCTAAGGGTTGAGGCTTATCCTTTGTCTATTTAATATCATTAAATGGGACCCATTGGTAAATGCAATTAGTTTAGCAACATGGTAAACATACATGCTGTATGGATATATGTCATGTTTGTATATATATATATATGTATATGAAATACGTATAACGTCTTTTATTGTGGCAAAGTCATTTGTTTATGGTTTTTGAAGAATGAAATTATAGACAATTTTTATGATTTTGCTACATATTTCTGATGTTATCCAATGTGTAACACCAGACATCACATGAACAGCATCAGGCTTTATTTAATACAGAGGATGCCTATTGTTTCATTTCATACCAGCATTAACTAGAGCTCACTAAAGGAATTCCCATTATTCCTGTCCCACATTTAACTCAGTTAGGTCTCCCTTAAAATATTTTTGATGGGGTTTATACTCCTTCATACACATAATAAATAATAGAAATCTTCTATAATGATATTCAATAAACTCAATAACATTTTAATATTTATTTGCACATTATCATGATTTTTTTAAAAGAAAGTATAACATGGTCATGATTATTCAGAGGTTACAAATATCATACCTTCTTCAGTGTTCAGTATTGACTAGTGTTGAAGTAAAAAAAAAAAGAATAACATTACACAAAAAAGTAATACATTATTAATTTAGCATTCAAATGATCAATGTATAATTTGAGATCAATACATGTAGGCTGGACAATCATTTCATACAACACATTTGATTCAGAACAAACCACAACACGACAACTGAACTTTGGCTATTGAACTACACAATGAGGTCAAGACAGACAGACATGTACACCTTACGATAGATGACTTGTCACTTATGTTATCTGAGAAATTAACCAAACTTTAAAAGATTTACAAGTATAAATAATTCGTTAAAATCAGGCAAAGATTAGAATACACTTTCCAAATGGACATTCACACTTTACCACACTTATTACATACCAATATATGGTTCACATGTCCTAACGTATCTGCAAAACATACAAAAATAGGGGAAACTAACATTTAACAATGAACCATGAAAATAAAGTCAAGGTAAGATGACACCTGCCAGACAGATATATACACCTTACAAAATTAAGATATAGATATAATTTACCTATTACTAACTAGTTATTGAAAAAAAGTCCAAACAAGAAACAAAAATGATCAATAAACCATGAAAACGAAATAAGGATCAAATCATACAATACAACACATATAGAAGACTTCTTGCTTTTTCAATCTGATATATGGACATAAATGTGTTCACTGATACATGACATGTGGTTAATGTCAAGTGAAAACTGTTTTACAAACATGCAGAACTTGCAATGCATGATTATATATAGATATCCTAGTATTCATAAGAGAGAATTAACATTACAAAACATTTAAAACAAAATTGCTGCAAGTTTCAAATATCTGTAATGCGGCAACAACTGTTCGCTTTAAATTAGTCTAAGGTTTGTTAAATCCCACATAATGCCTGTTAAGTCTTCAGCTCCTGATGATATTGGAGCTTAACTTGAAGTAAAAAAAGAAAATTCATTGCGAATTAATTTAACTTTCAAATTAAGCATTCTCAAGAAAAAAACTTCATTATAGTGTATGGTTGTAGATAGCAGATTTCCAAGACTGTAATGCATAAAGAAAATAATTATGATATGATATATATGTCAGTGTTGCAGTTAGAAAAATGATGGGATTTTAACTTGGGTGCAGTTTTCATTATCCAGCAAGCAATGACTACCAAACACTAAGGGCTGTTCCAAAAATAAATGTAGGGGGAGGGAGGATCGGAAGACACTTTTATTTAACACCACCTTGCATACATTTTTAATTAGACATAAATTTCCTTTAGTTATAATAAAAACTGACAAGTCAGGAACAAGTTTCTCATATGATCTGAAAATTTAAAAAAATTTAAAGCCTGTTACCTTAAATGGATATTATTTGAATGCTTTAGTTGTCAGAAAACAACATGATTTTTAAGGGGGATAAACATTCAAATAATATTTTATTGTAAGAAATATAAGGAATATAAGGAGGAATGTACAATTGGCAATTGGTGCAATTTACTCTAGTTAAAACTGAAACATAAAATTTTCTAAAAAGATGGTTAAATAAAAAAAATAATTGACGGTGTAAGATGGAAACCAGGAATATAGACTTTTTTTAGGCATTGTCTCTCTTATTTTAAAATACTATCAATGTAAATTTGAATATTCCCACCAACTATTAGTTTCTATAATGGTCACGTGATTAACAACTTTCCTAGTTGAAAGCCAACCGGACCGTATGTACTAAGGTAAAAAAACATATTTTTTAAATATTTATAAGAGTAATTATGAAAACAAAATCAAGTTAGACATTTATAATGATTTATTTGTAAATATTGTATACGTATTTGCTATTAAAAAAATCAACTTTCGTTTTTGTTATGTCAGCTAGGTGGTCTATTGTTAATGTGTGTATTTGTGATATAATTAATAAAGCACATACTGCATTCCTCGCGTGTTTTTTACATTTGGTTATGTGGGGTGTTTTATAGCTTATTTTATGCTATGGATATTTAATTGACCGTTGTTAAAGGTCACACGATGACCCTCGTCATTTGGTGGATGGTCAGTGTCAAATAAAAATTTATGTTTTTGTTTTTATTTTAAATTTATAATTTCCTTGCTTTGATCAGTGTTTATTCATCGACTTAATCCGTGTTCACATCGACCTAAACTCAGTGTTGTGTTAGTATTATTCACAAACTAAACACAATTTCGTTCGCATTGTTTACATCAAGTTTAAATCAATTGTTGTCTACATTCAGTCGATAGATATTGTAGGCCTTGCGTGGTTTAAGTGTACACAAAACTGGCTATTTAGAACATGAATTTTACCGTGTCTATTTAAAGAAGAAACGATTTTTGAATTTATCTGATATTTATCGCTTCTGTGTGTGTTGAATTGTCGTTTGTTTGGTTTTTTTTTTGTTGCACTTTAGTGTTTTTTTGTTTTCCTTTTTTCTTTTTTATGTGTTTCCCGAAGTTTTAGTTTATGACCCGGCTTTGGTTTCTCTTAATCGGTTTGTGACTTTCGAACACCGGTTTACTACTGTTGCCTTTATTGAATTAAATTATTTACAGTATCATTTGTCTTAACTTGATATATTGCTTATTTTGGAGAAAAAAAACAACGATAGCTAGCCTTATTAACCCGTTATCAAGACTCGAAGCATAATTGTTGCCAAACATAATTCATTTGAAAATGTCTTCCCAAATGGACGTCATATAAATGTTTGCCACTGGTCTTTACACAATCATTGATTTACTCATACATTTTGTAAATGCATTACTAAAAAGAGTGTGCGGTAAATTGTTTTGTTTAGCTAGTGTCTCATATCCGGTAAAATGTACTTAGAATAAAAAAGCATTTATTTGAACTTTACGAACTATTATTCTAAAGCCAAAGTTGTAGTATTTTCTGAATCAATTTTTTTCGCGCGAACCATTTATTCAGTGAAACACAACTCTGATGGCTAATTGCAGGAAAAACAGCGGTAGAGTTACCAGGGAGAAAATGATTTGTAATGGTATACGGCTCAAATATGTTCAATGAGGACATATGAGTTGAGAAGTTATTTTTGTTTTCCGCAAATTTTGGAAACCTTTTCAGAACAGTTATATGAATCACGTTTTATGCAGACTAAAATCATTTGCTATTGATCCTGGCCGACCAAAATACTATTTAAAGAATTAATTTATCAACAGCCGAACCCCTTGTCGAATTAAACTCAGAATCTTGACATTTTTTAAGGGGAAATAAGATACCACTAAATTATAGACGCCTTTGGTGTTAACAATTCTCTTCTTGACTCTAGAGCTTGGCCCGAGAAAAAGTTCACCATGACTAATCCATCTAAAACCTTAGATCGAAAATGGGGAGAAAAATGTTGAGGAAATCAAACAACAATTGTTGTATGTCTTGGTGGGGAAAGATGAACCCACTTGTAAGGGAAATAATTATAATCGAAGGATCCAGGAATATTTTTAGTGGTAACAAGTGGTATAAATCGTATGATCTTAGACCTTTGAACTCATTGACGTGTAACTTGATAAGGATCGAGATCACTATAATAATTACTATAAACTTGTTTTGAGATGAACTTGAATATTGATATAGCTATCTTGAGTATTTTAACAAATTAGTCTGAAACAAAAACGTTTACAGCCCTGTTACAATGCAAATATGTCAGACAGAATACAACACTATCATTACTAATTAGTATCAGCTTAATGTCTAACAAACAACTGTTGCATGGTATTGTGTACATGCAGGTTTGAATAACGTTTTATTTTTGAACTCAAGGGCACAAAATGTTACCGATAATTTGGGAACTTCTAAAAAGGTAAAACTTTAAACAGGTCATTTTGTAGACCGGGAAAGGTCTTCTGAACATTATATATATAGTCTTAATTATATTTGCATTAAATAATATTTTGCAGTTTTGTGATATGGCCTCATCCTCCAAAAATTGTGGTGTGTGTGACCTCCGACACATCAACAAACCATCCATAATCTGGTGTACGGAATGTGATGAAGGGCTTTGTCAAGAATGTCAGGAACACCATAGTTTGTCAAAGGAATCCAGAAACCATAACACCATAGCAATCACGGAATACCAAACATTATCTAGTGATGTACTACAAATCACTCAATACTGTAACATACACAAAGACACATTTATAATGTACTGCCGGAAACACGAACGTCCCTGCTGCAGGAAATGTATAGTCGAAACTCATAAAGAATGCCGGGATATCGACAATTTAGAAGACGTCATTCAAAATGTTAAAACCTCGAATGCCTTCTACGATATTGAAGAAACATTGGTTGAAGTAGCAGAAAATTTAAAAGAAATCTGTCAACATCAGCAGAAAAGTCTGTTGAATTTGAAAGAAAAAAGGAAACAAATCGAAAATGAAATTGAAAAGACACGAACAACAATCAACAACCATCTCGACAAATTACAAGAAGATTTGATAAAACAACTTAATGCTATTGAGGAAACCCAAGACTCGAAAATTTGTCGGTTGTTGTCATCACTTGAACAGAGAGAAAAAATAATAACCAAGTACAGGGAAAACTTTGCTAGCATTAAACAACACGCATCAGAACTACAGATGTTTCTTTCATTGAAGAAACTAGAAGAAGACATTGATATCGAAGATAAATTCCTACAATCCGTAGTGAAAGGTGAGGAATTGAAGCAATGTCATCTAGAATATAGAACCAACATTGCTATTCAGAATATCATGTCCAATATCAAAAGTTTTGGAGAAGTACAGAATCAGACTAAACCATATGACATCGTTCTTAGCAGAAAGAAGACCAAACAAGCACAGATAATGGTACCAACCGTTCGAACAAGATCCATTGAGAACATAAAACTGAGGAAAAACAAGACAATAACAACTGAAGGAACAAACGTCTACGGGTGTTGTATAATAACAGATGGTAGAATGGCGTTTACTTACCACTTTCCTCATGCAGTTCGAGTATTCAGTGATACAGGATTGAAAGACTTTGAGGTAAAGATGCCATGTCCTGCACACGATATACTGTACATAAGTAAGGACGATACATTAGCCGTAACATCTGGTGGTGTCATTAATCATTGTATTGCCATTATAAACGTGGAAAGAAAACAAATCACAAAAACAATTTCAATCAATTCGCATATATATGCTATAGCACTGAGAGAAAATGAATTAATATATTCCGGTCGAAACCAAGGAATCCTAATGATCGATCTGTCCGACGAGTCCATTACACAAATAGTTCGAGATGCAATGCCTTTTGAATGTTCCATTGCAACATTTAGGAACCAGATATATCACACAAACTCGATAAAACATGCTGTTACTTGTTACGATCAACAAGGTAAACCACAATGGACATTCAAAAATAAAAGCCTTCTGAAGTATCCTCGTGGTATTGAAGTAGATATGGATGGTAATGTGTACGTGGTGGGAAGCAGTTCGAACAATGTTGTAGTTATCTCCCCTGACGGACAACGCCATAGAGAAGTATTAGCAGCAAGTGATGGTCTTGATTCTCCTTGTTCAGTTTGCTATGATAATTCAAAGAAGCAGTTGCTAGTGGCTAACTTTGACAATGAGGCACACTTATATGCATTCATTTGAAAAGATTTTGTTTATCAATTTTGATCGTCACAGCTATACATTTTCAATAAAATGATTTGTTTGACAGTAGACATAAATTATTGAATTATGTTGATGTTTTAAATATGCTTTTATTAAGATTTTTCATAAACCAATTATTAAAATGGAACGATTTTGCACTATCATTTCTTAAAAAAAAAGTGTTGAATTATAAATTACAAAGTTGAAAAATATTGGGGATTCAGAAAAAATATAAAATCTATAATACTAAAATTACGAGGTCCAATTTGTCAGCCGTCATCACGTAAAAACGACGAATCAAAGAATTCAACTTTATATATAACTAATATAGTACAAAGGTGTAGATTAAAATTTACACCACTCAAGGCCCTTTTGTTTTCCACGTAATTAATATTGCCAATAATTAAGAAGTTCCGGGTCGAGTCCGACACCGATACCAATAGTATATTCACCTGTTACTGATTACCTTATCTGTACGTTCCGCATCTGACAAGCGCACCACCAAACGGTGTATTCATGATTAATATGCTATATAGTATTACACGGGTCATAATCACAGGGTTGACACTACTTAATTGTCAAATTGTTACCTATTGTAGTATTTTAATCAGTTAAACTTTCTAAGATAACAATAGGAATCTATAATACTAAAATTACGAGGTCCAATTTGTCAGCCGTCATCACGTGAAAACGACGAATCAAAGAATTCAACTTTATATATAACTAAATATAGTACAAAGGTGTAGATTAAAATTTACACCACTCCAGGCCCTTTTGTTTTCCACGTAATTAATATTGCCAATAATTAAGAAGTTCCGGGTCGAGTCCGACACCGATACCAATAGTATATTCACCTGTTACTGATTACCTTATCTGTACGTTCCGCATCTGACAGGCGCACCACCAAACGGTGTATTCATGATTAATATGCTATATAGTATTACACGGGTCATAATCACAGGGTTGACACTACTTAATTGTCAAATTGTTACCTATTGTAGTATTTTAATCAGTTAAACTTCCTAAGATAACAATAGTAATCTATAATACTAAAATTACGAGGTCCAATTTGTCAGCCGTTATCACGTAAAAACGACGAATCAAAGAATTCAACTTTATATATAACTAATATAGTACAAAGGTGTAGATTAAAAATTACACCACTCCAGGCCCTTTTCTTTTCCACGTAATTAATATTGCCAATAATTAAGAAGTTCCGGGTCGAGTCCGATACCGATACCAATAGTATATTCACCTGTTACCGATTACCTTATCTGTACGTTCCGCATCTGACAGGCGCACCACCAAACGGTGTATTCATGATTAATATGCTATATAGTATTACACGGGTCATAATCACAGGGTGGACACTACTTAATTGTCAAATTGTTACCTATTGTAGTATTTTAATCAGTTAGACTTTCTAAAATAACAATACGAATACTAAAAATCTGGACTAAAATAAGGCGTATATATAGGTACAGTTTTCAATTTGTTAGCGGGCATGACGTAAAACAGCGAATCAAAGAATTCAACTTTATTTATAACTAATATAGGACAATGCTATGTGATTAAAAAGTACTCCATTCCAGGACCTTTTGTTTTCAAAATAATTAATATTATCAATAATTGATAAGTTCCAGTTCGACGGGTTCAAACAGAAAGATTTGAAAGCAGAGAAAACTGTGTATCTTATAATCGGCATGACTTTATCAGATGACAATACTAATACTAAAATAAGGCTTGCGCATAGTTATATACTTTAATTCAGTCACGGACCCGCGATATCACGGGTGTGTTCTAGTATCTTCTAAATTTAACCCTTATTTGGGCAAGTGATATGTTTCCATATTGAAAAATATTTTTTATCAGATAATTAATTTGTTATAACTATATATGGAGATATTATCTGGCATATCTTACATCAATCTTATAACTTAAATGATGATAACAAAACTTGTGTGTTGACACAAGCACTGTATGTTCTGATCAGAAAGCGCAAAAGGAATGTTGCCTTTTTATATTGATTATTGAAAAAAATAATTAAACTAAATTTAACGCGGAAGAAAGGTATCTAATACATCAATTTTCATTCTACAATCATTGCATCAACTATGATATATTGCGACCTATTCAACCTTCGTATTTAAAGTTCCACAGGAAAGGGTTTGTTGGTTAGGCCAAGAGAAGTTATACATTCAAAGCAACCTAGAGAAGACCTACAAATATTTCTACATGCAGCTTTGAATTAATGTTTCGATTTCTAGAATGGACATGGGTGCATATATATTTATTCATCGCCCATTGTCAAAAACGAACACTCCTTCGAAGCATGGATTTTACTGCAGGATGGTATGATTTATAATTAAATATTTAGAAATGAATCGAATTTTTGGTTACTTATATCACGTTTGCTTACTTCGAATAAAGTGTGATAGTATGGAATTAAAACAGTATTGTTAGTACTTGCTGAATCTGACAGCATAACCACATTCGTGTAAAATTTAGACAGTGTGAATTGTTAGTGCGTAAGGTTACACATTTGAAATTGTGCTCTTGATTGATATAAAAAAGATTCAACTTCTTATACGGTATGTGTTGTGTACATTATTGTAGACAGTATGGTGACTTGCTACTGTTTAAATTGATAAACTAATGTTTCTTTGTTAACTGATTGGAACTTTTGTCATGAGCACTTTTACAACTAGTACCTCCGATTGCTTTTATCATCATAATGATCTAATGTCATAATTATAAACATTATGAAATGAATTATGATTACCAACGAAACAACTATCCACCAGAGATCAAATGTCGTCGATCTTAGCAACTATAGGTTATCTTACGGTTCGCACAATAAGCAAAATCCATACTATATAGTAAGCTATGAATGCCACGAAATGACAAATGTTAAACAAGAAATGCAACGGCCATCTGTTCACCCCCTCCTTACCTAGGACAGGGGAATATGAATCAGCTGTAAACGGGGTCGACTCGTTAGATCGGCACGATCAACAAAAGGAACACCAACAAAACACAACGTACTTATCATGTTTTAAAAGAAAACATTTTCAAATACATTTAATAAATGTTATCAATGAAATATTATTATTGATACAACACTACAGACTGAACAGAAATATGAATTCGCAGACAATTCAGTAAATCGTCGGCAAGAGATAGAACAAGGTGAACACACTGCATGTCTGCAATAGAAGCGTTGATAAACTACTTCTCAATACAGAAATTTTAGCATAAATTCTAAGACTTAGTGTTACCGATAAATATGCTTATCTAACTGAATATTTACATGTAAAGTTTGTGTTATCATTAACTTTACCTCCCTTTTAAGGTTATAGATTGTGCAAAAGAAGTGATAACGAAATTATTACTTTAATAACGAATTGTAGTTTCATGGATATTCTTAGTTGAAAAGGGAGTGGGTATTCCTCAACACTGCTATATCTAACAGTGTTTCTACTTTTTGTCCCTTGAGCAACGCATGGCAGGGGACATAGAAACACCGGGCGTGGGTCCCTCCTTTTAACTTCCCACGGGTATGTGTGTCCGTCTGTCTGATCTTGTTAGCGCTCTTATCTATGATGAGTTTTTACAACCACTGGGTCGTCGCCTCTGTTGGTGGAGTTTTAATTCCCCGAGGGTATCACCAGCCCAGTAGTCAGCACTTCTGTGTTGTCTACAGTTAGAATTGATATATTCATAATTATAAATGAACTGTTAACAAAACTTTCAATTTTTGAAATACTTATGCTTTTCTTTTCAGGAATATATTACCTTAGCTGTATGTGGCATAACTTTAAGTAATGTTTGGTTCTCAATGCTCTTCAACTTCATACTTTATTTGGCCTTTTTAACATTTTTTTATGCGAGCGTCACCGATGAGTCTTTGGTAGACGAAACGAGCGTCTGGCGTTAATATAAAATTTCTGGTATGTATGGTGAGATTATTTACATATACAATCCTTGTCAGATTTTTGTAATAAATATATCATATGTATCAGCAGTCTCTTAGACAAGTTGACAATCAGTGCCAATCAATATGTTTTAAAGGGTGAAGCCTCTGGTAAGGGGCATTGACTTAATTGTTGTTATCTGAATTTATGCTCTGTAAAAACAGGTTACATACGTATTTGACTGCATTATATGCGCGTGTTGACAATATATGTCTCATCAGTGAATCTCTAACCTTAAATGGACAATAGACTTAATTGATGGTTCCTGATAAAATAAAAAAAAAGTTATAAGAAACCGGCTTACAGTTTATCTACTTTAACTGTAAGATAACCTCACGTCTTAAAGTTTTAGCTCCATCTTTTATATAAGCTTTGGGTTTCAAATATTTTGGCCACGAGCATCAATGAAGAGACATGTATTGTCGAAATCCGCATCTGGTGCAAGAAAATTGGTACCGTTAATTTTATTAAATCTTAGTATATTTAGATGATATTTAGTTTTTACTGGTCTAAAAAACTGAAAACAAATATTTATTCACTTCGTGCATCCAAAGCGACTTTCTGGATTTGTCTTCTTAATGAAGCTTAAAACCCAAGATTTCAGTGCTTTTTTCAAACAAAGGATATACAAAATTGTCAGATTTTATAATGATTATACAAAGTAACATGGATAAAAAAACGTAACTTCTATGTTGGAATAGTAAAAAAGTAAGTCATAGGATTTATAATATAATATGAATAGATTGCTTTTATAAAGTGTTTTGTGTAAGTGAACAGAAAATTAGGAATTTATCGTAATCGTGTTTTAATTATATACTGAGCCAAAAAAGTTTAGCAACAAAAATGTGAAATTGTATTTCATTACAAAATCAAAGCAACATGTAATTTTAATAATAACAAAATGGAATTATGACATGTCAGAAGCAACATGAATATTTATCACTCACATTCATGATGATATTCTTTGTACGGAGCGCGGGAGGGTCAAAATGCGAAAAAGAGTATAGTTTTATTCAAAATCAATTTCTCAGCCATGATCTAAGTGTACCAATGAAGGATTTGCAGGCACAATGCACTAGTTTTGTGGCCGGAAAAAAACTTGTCACGTGTTGACGTAAAGCGAAGGTAGCGCTCCTCCCTTGACAACAGCTTTTTTGGTCTACGAGATATCGACCTATCCTGTGCAGTTGCAATTTGACCATATCTGTTTGTTAGTCTCTAAACTGTTGCCTTATGCACATTGAATCGAGCCACGATGTCAGCAATACTCATTCCGGCTTCAAACATTCCAAGAGCTTTCTGACGGTCATTTTCGGGGAGGCCTGGTTGACACCCCATGCAAATTCTTCAGAGGTGTATGTGTTTTTCTTACTAATGGTGTGTTTCTGAACGTTAGTGAACAAGAATTTTTTAATATCGTTTTAAAAGTACAGGTACAGAAGGTAAAAAATCAATTACACATGCAAGGCTGAAATGGAGCGAATTCAATCACCAGGAAAAAAGTACGACTGTTTTAGATTACAGGTAAAACTAAGGAATATATCAATGATGTTTAAATACATTTTGTCCGGAAAAAACAAAAAACAAATTTAAAAAAAAAAGTGTTGCATAACTCTTTTGGCTCAGTATATATCAAATTATGATAGCTTATGTGAGGTTTTGGAATTTGTGTCAAATGTTTGGACTCCTTGGTGTTTTTCTACATTCCTTTCTAAAAATTATTTATACCATGACATAACAATTTTAAATTTTTGAATCATTTGAAACAGTTTTTGTCTGGATTAGGTTGTTGCCAATCGAAAGACTCATTACTTTTAACTCCATTTTAATGTCAAATTCCATTTCTGCATCACATTTGTTACTTTAATCAAATTCAATTGAAAAAATGTCAAAACCTGTCCTTAATAATTTATTTCGAAGTAGACCGGTCTAGTGTTAAAAGAAACAAAAACCTGCGATAAAGAAACTTTTACGGTTGTGAAATTGGTTCTCATTTCATCTGGTAATTTTGGTTTTTATTGTAACATTCAAAAATTTGTAAAACGGCATCGATGTTTGCACACTTTTAGCATCTCGTGTCACCTTGAATGTTACATTTAATTTTGAAAATAATGTTGATTTCAGAATGACAAAAGGCTGCTGTTACAAAATCAAAATTGTTACTTCCGATGTATAATATCACAGTTATCTTTCTTTACCTATAACTGTCTTGCGAAGTTGCTTTATTGTTTAATGATATATTAGATATTATTCCAATAAATACAGCAGATTAAGTTCATTCATATAATACGATAGAAGGAGAGTAGCGCATGAGGCAAGGTTTGTCGATCAATAAGATATTGGTAAGACTACAAAATCGTGACGACATACAATTCAATACCCAGGAGAAAAGACTAACAAACATTACACAGAACCTTTACTACGCTTAAAAAAAATCCCACTCATAACCAGATAATATACATGTTTCAAATCAGATATACATCTGTGCCAAGCAACCGGTTTTCCCATTGTGTTTAGTTAGGGGACATAAAAGCAGGTGTGTATTGGCGTTGATAGATTTAGAATGTAACTTGAAGTTTTAATAGTTTTTATATACTATTATCTTAAAAATCAAGGATATTTGAAGGGTTCCCGTATAAGAAGCGGTAAACCAACGACAAAAATAGTCGATTGGAAACAAATTTGACATAAATGATCAAACATCTACGTTTGTACTATCACCAATTGTTAAGCTCTAATGGTCTTTTTTTATGTTTCTTATATTCTATCTTTTTCTTATTTTCTTATTCTTTTTCCAATGAAGTGAGATTGATTTTATTTCATTGCAATCTACAAGCTGACAAGTATCTATTGTATCAATTCGGCTGTATATTTGAGCTTTTTATTGCTTTGCCACACTTTACAAAGTAAGAAGCTTTTATAGTTTCGTTTGATATTCACGCCATATTGAAATTGTTTTTAACAACTATCGGTTCTGATTAGTTGCCGTATCATAATGTGACTGATATTCGATTGGCTTGAATGAGATATAATTGAATATGGAATATGTTCCAGATAGGATAAGATACAATATACTGTTTGGACATGCAAGACCAGACTAACATAATTGCTTTGTTTTGATGCAATTTATGATACAGCGAAGTGTTCCGTGTCTTCTAGAATCATTAGATTTAGATTAATTTCAGCATGCCAAGAAACGGTCTTCTGAATATACTCAAAATAACTAACATTGTTTCATACGCATTTGAAAGAAAAAAAAATGAAATAAATTTCATATGACTGTAAGGTGTTAACACATAATTGTTTTTTGAAAATTAATCTTCAAGCGACTATTTTAAATATAAACAGGATAACCACCAACTAGTATAGGTACCTTAACTATGCTTTTTGAAATCTAAGCAATATGTTATATTCATAGTTTGAATTTTGTGCATGCTCTTCAAATTCAAATCCTTGTTTAGTTTCAAAATGTAAAAAACCTAATTTCTGGTTTAATTTAAAATAATTACTCCATTTAGTGATCGAGCCCACTTTTTACCGGTGAAAACAAGACATAAATCTATACCTTGTACAATGATATCGGCAATATGTTGTTTCTTCTTTCCTTCCATTTTGTCTGTATCCATTGTTGCAGTTTCACTTTCACTTCTTCTTTATCTCATTGTTAAATTAAATACTGATTGAAGTTGTTGGAAAATCCCGTTCTCTGAACAAAGACCAAGTATAAAATGGACCTGGTATTCGTTCGTCATCTATAATAGTCAGACAATCGGGGAGGGATGTCTGGTACATTTCGCCTTCTTGTCAGCCGTACTTAATAGGTTTATAAATGACAAAGGAAAAAGTTCCGGTTGTCCTTTTGTTAAGTGAAAAAAAAAAAAATTGGAAAATTTCATATCTATTTCTTTACTGTTTTTATTTTCATATTATATGAAAGGTTGACGTTTTATCATTTACACTGAAGACCGGAATTGAATCAAGCTGCGCATGTCGACGTAAAATCAACCTAATGAAGCCACTTTTATATTACATTTGTACGTTGATATTAGTAATTATGAGTCGGAATACAAATTTATCGAAGAATTGATTTGACGTTATAGAAACATTTTTATTGTATGCTTTTTACTTATCATGACTTTAATGCACGAAAAATATAAAATTTTGCTGCATAAAGGTGGAGGTATGATCCTTTGTTCCGTTTTTGTTTTGTATCGAAATTTGAAATTCATCGGCAGTTTCAGAGGAGTGCGTACGGCGTTTTTTATTAATTGAAAACACAATGTTTGCTTAAAACCGTAAAAAAATTACCTCGCGAGTATTTCACCATTATAGGCAATTATGCTCCTCCCATTTCCATACCCTTGATTGGTTTCTGAAAATGGGAAGGATTGAGCCCTTAAAATACTAGAATAAGGCACATGTTCAAACCTAGTATTTTGTTAATTAAAGACCCCCATTACAATTGGAAAACTGAACCCTTAATATTTTTCACATGTTTTGTCATAGGCGAGCATAAATATATACTTATTATCATAATTGTAAATAGTAAATAGTAAATCACATTTATGGTATACATTTTTTCGTGACAAATCAAATCTATTCTATGCTAAAACATTTACTCAGGACAATTATTTCTTGTAACAACCGACACTAAAATATTTACTAACTTTCTAAAGAAATAAAATTAACATTTTAAAATCCTAAAAATATGATCCCCCAATTTGATTGAGAAAAAAACTATGGTGGTCAAGCAGATGAAAAAAAATGTATTCTGAATCCAGATTTTCCAATATTCTTCCAACTCAGACAAAAAAATAACTCCTGAAGTTAAAGGGTTGCTACCTAATGTAGACCAAGAGCGGTTAATTAACATACAACGCTAATCCAGGACTCACAATCACACTCCATCAGACAATAACTGTGATAAACATGCTCCGGAAATACACGATAAAAAATTTAAATAATATCACATCTGGCAGAACAACTGACCACACTAATACCCGACTAGGATGTAAAGAAATATGGTCATCATCGGGATGCATAAATACACATGTACGCAGTCACGTGATATCATAATGCTTTGTGTAGAGAGATTGCCACATTCTGCATATTAAAAACCCGAACTATAACTCATTCTCTATTTCATCAGTATTATTACTTATTCTGATTTTTGTTATCTGAATTCTTTGACTCATGCTCCGTGTAGACAAAAATGTCCACTTAAAAAGAATATATATGTTCTGGTTTTATTTACAACTGGCATATCTTTATATCATCTTTTAAAGATAAATACCTTAATTGATTGTACGTGTGTTTAAACCAATTTAAAATAACACTTTTAAAACTAGGCATAGTATTTTAAAATTCGAGATAAATCCATAATTAAATACTTTAAGTTTTGACCTTATAGAATTATACCGGAAAAAAATTGTCATTAATACCAGGATCGTTTAATGTTATATTTAAAATTGCCATTCAAGCGGGAGGTTTGGCATTCCACAAAACCAAGTTCAACCAACCATTTTTTTTCTTAAAATGTCCTGTACCAAAAAAATGCAAGTCAATGTAATGGCCATTGTTATATTATAGGTCGTTTCTGTGTTTGTTTAATTTTAATGTTGTGTTTATCATGTTTATATTGTGTCGTAGTTTTCCTCTTATTTTTGATGCGTTTCCCTCAGTTTTAGTTTGTAACCGGATTTTGTTTTTTTCTCAATTGATTTATGAATTCCGCACAGCGGTATACTACTGTTGCCTTTATTAATCAGAATTGTGTACACGCAAGACGTGCGTTTCGTCTAAAAAAAAGGATTCACCACTGGCAATCAAATAAAAATAAAAATCTGACTTTTCAAATTATGGTTAGATAGACAAACATACAAATTGAATAGTTTATTCCAAACCCTGTATATTTCACATACCTGTATATACCTTGTATGTATTGTATCGTGAACATCAACAGGCCTTAAGCTTATGTTTGAAAATTATAACAAAAACGTTTGTACTTCAAACTTTAATATTGTATAGAAGAGAAATCTGAAGTAGATGTTTCAGATAAAAGAAATCCCATTTGATTGATATAGTATCTAATCAAACTTCAATTCTATAGATATGAAACAGTCATTGTTTGAGAACGGATATACAAGGTATACATTTAAAAATGCCTGTACCAAGTCAGGAATATGACAGTTCTTGTCCATTCGTTTTTGATGCGTTATGTTATTTTATTTCGCCATGTGATTATGGACTTTCCGAATTGATTTTCCTCTAAGTTCAGTATTTTTGTGATTTTACTTTTTTCAATATTGAAATATCAACTATCAATACGTAAAATTGAGAAATTGAGAAACTTCAATTCTATAGATATGAAACAGTCATTGTTTGAGAACGGATATACAAGGTATACTAAATCACACGTACATACAGTAAACGTGTGTCAATAAATAAAGTGTACTGAGTTAATTGAACTTTATATTTGTTAATACAATTATAAATAACCACCTTGTTTCTCCTGCTATCAAACACCAAACATTTGATAATATTTCTCAAAAGCGTATTTTTTATTCACATACGTTCTTAAGTAAATGCAGTTTAAATCTTACTTAAAAAGAAACAGAAAGAGGATTGTAGTATACAATTGACGAAACTGTCAAAATGTTTGATACTAACATACGTGTATTCGTCCTTTCTACCTATTCAAGTCGGTACGTTTTTATTAAATTAAACGTTGGCTTTTTTGTCATATAACATTCATCCTTAAAAAGTGCAATAAAATGCATAAATTAAAATAAAGTATTTCCCGTTACATGCATCAGTGTACTAAAGTAACTTAAATGAACAAGGTACTGCGCCGTATCATATAAGAAACGATAAAGCAGTTAAGACTTAAACATCTAATCTTTTAGTGCCTCCAGCACAAGGTGTTCTAATGCAATATTCTGAAGGCAAAAAAAACCTTCTGTTGATTTTATTAGCACTTAAGCTACTATAGTATATACTTAAGGTGCACATTAATTTGTCGTACATGTATATCATCTATTTTGTAAACCAAAAGTAATATCAAAATGAATGAAACATTTTTATTAAATCACTTGTCATTTTCATCCTATGGTTTTAACATCCGTTTTTAAAGCTTGAAATGAAACCAGTACATATTTGTACAAACTTTAATCGTAACACATCCATTAAGTTGTGTATGAACCTTGGTATAAAATTAGATTATACTTCGGACTAATTTCCTTCGGCAGCAACAGTCTTGCTGAAATAAGACATACGTTTTGTTATGAGGGATTAACAAATATATGCAGCCACGTTGGTCAGAATGTGTACATACAATATGATGACGTTGATCAGAATGTGTACGTACAATATGATGACGTTGATCAGAATGTGTACGTACAATATGATGACGTTGATCAGAATGTGTACGTACAATATGATGACGTTGATCAGAATGTGTACGTACAATATGATGACGTTGATCAGAATGTGTACGTACAATATGATGACGTTGATCAGAATGTGTACATACAATATGATGACGTTGATCAGAATGTGTACGTACAATATGATGACGTTGATCAGAATGTGTACGTACAATATGAATACGTTGATCAGAATGTGTACGTACAATATGATGACGTTGATCAGAATGTGTACGTACAATATAATGACGTTGATCAGAATGTGTACGTACAATATGATGACATTGATCAGAATGTGTGCGTACAATATGATGCCCTGTCAAGAGAGTACGTGTCAATTAACCATTGCAACAACTTCTTGATGGGTCTGCTGATGTCCCATAGAAGGGCACTGATTCATTTTCGAAATACCACCATTTAAAAGTAGTTTTTAAAAATCTACTTTTGAAGAACCTAGCTTTTAAAATTTAAAATATTTATTAACGAAAGTGAAAAAGTGAATTAATAATATACTTTTATCAGCTAAAATGGTTCAATTTTGTCAAAATAATCTTATAAACATTGATAATGAATTATTCACTTGCAAGTGAATAATTCGACCGCATTAAATCCGTATTCATGTGAACTCCAATTTAACCCCGTAGAAAGAGACGGAATAACGCATGCATTGTCCGTGTAATTTAACAGACCTATAAAAATCCAATTGCACGAGTTGCTTAATCTATTTATATCTATATTTATGTTTACATCGCTAATATGGTCATATAAGGGGGGTGTTTGGATATATGCCTAAGGTTGCCTATGGTTACCCATAGGTACCTATGGTTTGATAATTTATACACAAAATATCAAACCATAGGTACCTATGGGTAACCATAGGCCGACTGAGGCGTATATCCAAACACATCCTATATGTCAACTCGATAGTTAGGGTGTGTTTTGATATCTACCAGTAGGTAACCTATAGACAGAAAATAAGTAAACCTTGGTTAAAACGTAGACAACCCACGGGCTACCTATAGGTTTTGCTTTAGAACATGTTGGAACCTATGGTTTGCAAAGCAATTCAAGACCATTTTTTATCACCTGTGGCTAGTAAAATGTCACACAATCAACGACAACAAAGGCTATTAAGATTAATTTTAATGATGAATGTGACTCAGATGGAACTCAATAGCATGGTATTACTCACTACCATTCATATGAAAAATGCACAGCAGATATTGTTTTTCTTGGACAACAAAACAGTAGAATAATTCTAAAAGTTACTTATTACTATTCAGAGACGATACCAAGATTCATTTTCGATAAAGCAAGACATCTTGTGAGGTCAGTGGCGGATCCAGAAATTTTCATAAAGGGTTGGGGGTGGCGCTGACTGACATAAAAGGGGACCTCCAGTCATGATGCAGTGATATCCTATTTAATCAACATAATTTTTCGATCGAAAAGGGGGCGCAAATTCCCCGCGCCCCCCTGGATTCGCCTTTGCCGATATGGTTTCTGCATACTAGTATTGACCTTAACAAGTGTTTAATAGCTTAATAGTCGTCGAGGCACATGCAGGAGATATAATAACCATTTCCTGTTTCAGTTTTACAAAACTCAAGCTAAAATAATACAGTTTTGGAAAGTTAATTGCGGTCGTCATTGCTCACGTTGCTGTCTGAATAGCAATAGACAGCTGCGCCATGATCGCATGATACGCCCTCCGTCTTGTGTGAGAAGTTTTATGTGAATAATCATAAATAGTTTCTGAGATACGGCGCGACATGTAAAAACAATTTTTTTTTACAAAAAACTCAATAACTATAAAATAAAAATGTTTGAATCATCACCAAAAAGTATTCAGATCTTTAGATTAATATAACTAAGAAGTTTGTAAACTTTTAAGCAATAATCATAAATCGTTTATGAGATATGGCGCGACATGTGAAAACCTACGCCCCTATTTTACCAAAAAAATCAATTACTCTAAAATAAAATTTTGAACATGACCAAAAAGTATACAGATCTTTGTATTAATACAATTAAAAAGTGTGAAGTTTAAAGCATTAATCAGAAATCGTTTTTGAGATACAGCGCGACATGTGAAAAAGACACATCCCTGTTTTAGTAATAAAGTCCCATAACTCATAACGTTTATATAATATATTCACCAAAAAGCATACAGATCATTTGACCATCATAAGAAACAACTATGTTAGGTTTCATGAAATCTTGATAAGTGGTTCTAAAGTTACGGTGCGACATGTGGACGCTTGACAGGCAGAAAGACGGACAGACGAACGCCGAACATTTGTATTCCATAATACGTCCTAACAAAATTTTGACGGGTGTATAAAAAATGAAAATGATCAAAAGGGGAGGAAACTATTTATACGAGAGAAATGCAATTTATGAAAAGTAAACTAGAGTCTCTTGAATAAGTTGAAATTAATGAGAACGCGGAGTGAGTTATCGTTCGTGGTTACAAAATAGAGGGCGCTACGATCGCATTGGTCCCTAAACAATCAATATTTTATATAAATTTGAATTATGTTTATTGGCATGTTGTCCTTGAGTCTGTTGTTCATTTCTTGAAATTTGTTCATCAGTCATAGTTATAAGCCCAAATTTATTTAAAAAGATATCTTCAGGACATTTCTGTAGATAATCATGATCATGTGCTAACGCTCTTATGTTGCAAGGTTCAAAAAGTTGATTTATTGGCATGCCAGAAAAACAAATTGTGGCAAAATTAATGCATGAATTTCTAAAAAATGCTTCATAGGAAGAACTGTTTATAAATTTTGGTTTACGAGGTTCATAAGAAATATTGGTGCTTTCATCAGCTCCTGGAATATTTATATCCTTTGCTTTTGACTGAGAGCCAGTGTATTTTTTCACCTTGTGAAATGATTGTAACTTTTCTGTACATGTATTTTCGACTAATACAGAACCTTAACTAGAAAATACATGTGCCCCATATATAACAGCAGCAACATGTTTACAGTGAGCATTTGGGCCCATACCTGCCCAACATTCACATTGTGCTTCTAAAATCTGTCCGTCGAAACTTATACAGACATAAACTGTGTACACAACAGATTTTTCCATTTCAGCCCTACATCCACTTTTTAAATAATAACAATTTTCTTCATCACTTTTAAATAATCTCATCTAACACAATTATTTTTCTTTATAGAAGTTAATAGGTGTTTGATCAAGCTTCTTTTCAAACAATCCCAAATACAATATAAGATCATCGATCTCCACTTTTGCAAATTTTCTGTCACTATTTAAATCTTTGTAAACATTATCATCCGGCAATTTCATTACGTATTCTGACGGAACAGGGTTGTCACATTTTCCAAAATTAAAGTTCCTTTCATAGGCCTCCAATCTACAAAACATAATCAATAAATCAAGCTTTTGAAAGAAATGATTTTTCTTTCATCTGTTTTTATTTTACCTGGTGTTTACTATACAATAAGTAATCCATTTTGTAATCTGTTCATGCTGTTTGTAGAAAATTATTCAGGTCCTACATCATGTACATGAAAAGTCCTGAAAGTTGAGATCTCAAAAACTGTTTTAATCTTCTTTTTTTTCATGTTTCAACTCAGTTAATCAAATGTTTTGTTTCAGTTGCTTTCATTCAAAACTTTCAAGCTCAAGACAATTAAGAGTTGTTTGGAGTAACAGGGACAAGCACCTGTGTATAATATTATTATAAGATTGTATGTTGCCCTCTTGGCTCTAGATTTTCTTTTATTTGTGTTGTTGGAATGCTGTCAATCGAGTCAATTAACATATATATTATTTGGTTGGTGAATTAATGATGTATTTAAAAAATACAATCACCATGAACAATTAATGAAGGCATGATCATGATGATAAAGTACAATGTTGGATAACATTTAACAATGATTTTAGTCACATCACTTCATTTTCAAATGCAGTGCATGTACATTTAGCTATAGGTCATAAAGGATACTTTTATGTAAACCATACATGCAACCTTTAATAATTTGCAATGTACAATTATTTAAATAGTCCAAACTCTATTTGTATATTATTTGTTTGAGTTAACATAATTCATTATAAACGGTCCAGGATTATTTCAAATAATAATGATGTCTGGCAAGGAAGGCATCCCAGAAAAAAATAAAGTAGTATTGTCAGACGTCATACTTTTTTGGACTAGTCCAAGTTTAACTTTTTTATGTTTACAGACTTGACTTATTAATTGGTCTAAGATATCCCATATATTACTTTTAAGAACATAAATTTGGTAATATGACATCATGTAACTGTGTTACTGTTAGGTGATACATGCATTCGAAAAGGATTATACTGTAGGAATGCAAAGAAATTGTAACATATCATGTACATGTAGTTCTCTGCTTTACCCCCCCCCCCCCCCCCCCCCCCCCTTAACCAAATTAAGCCTCTGCCATGAACATGTATTTGCAATTGCATTTGGCAGACTCTATTATTCGATTGGCATTTAATGCGCTAGATTTTCTAAAAGGAAAAGATGACAAAGATCGGTCTCTGTTTATATAAAATGAAACTTGTTTCGTCAAATGTTCATGATTCAGCCCGATTTGTACAGTCGTCGTCGTTTATTTTTTGGGTGAATATATGTTTATTTGAGTACTATCATATTTCTTACCGTTCAATTAATTCTTTCTTCCTCCCTGAAACTTTAGCATGTCTCTTCTTTAATTCATTCCGCAAATCAACGAGAGCAAGATAACAGTATTTTTCCATCGTCCGCCAAGGCGGCAGTGTAAACAAACAACCAATGTGATCGAAACGCCACCTATGCCGTAAAGGGAAATAAATCAATCCGGTTTCTCATTATGGAGGTTGTATACAATAATGTATATGTATGTAATGTAATAAAACATATCTCCTGTGCTCTTGTGTATTTGGTGATGGAATTTAAGTTTGCAAGATTTTATATACATACAACTTCGTATGTTTAAGAACCCAAATTCGCTGAATTTTAGATACATCTAAATCTTACGTTTCTATGGAGGATCTTAGATCAAGCATAGGATAAATTTAGGAATTTTAATAACGTACAAATAACTGTTAATTGTTGAGGACTGTGAGGGTTGCTCTGTTGTCCCATATCTCATTTCAGAGATTTCAACTAAAGATATAATAGGTTGCTGAAACAGTTTTTCCGTGATGTTTCGTCCAATTCATTATAGTTTTGTATCCATAGAAACAAAGATGGTTAATCCCAAGTTAAATGTTGATATACGTGACTCTACTTGTGATACTGTCTGAATAAGGGTACATTAGACTGCACTTGTCTAATACAAAACAGCAAAGTACATAATGTAAAGACTTTACAACTACCTCATACCTTGCAGTAGGCTATTACGACCACAAATACTGACATATGAATCGAAATGCGACAATATAAAAAAGAAGGTGTGGTATGATTGTCAATGAGACAACTCTTCACAAGAGACCAAAATAACACAGCAATTAATAACTTTAGGTAACCATACGGCCTTCAACAATGAGCAAAGCCCATACCGCATAGTCAGCTGTAAAAGGCCCCGAAATGATAATGTAAAACAATTCAATCGAGAAAATTAACGGCCTTACTTATATAAAAAAAATGAACGAAAAACAAATATGTAACACATAAACAAACAACAACCACTAAATTACAGGCTCCTCACTTGGGACATGTACATACATGTATACATAATGTAGCGGGGTTAAACATAGTAGCGGGATCCCAACCCTCCCCCTAACATGGGTCAGTGGTATGGCAATACAACATAAGGACGAACTATAAAAATCAGTTGAAAAAGGCTTTTTAAAAAACAATTCAGATGGACAAAAATACAAGTGGGCGTGGCCGGGTACTTGTACATCCCAATAACAAAAAGACACTAGGAACAGATCTTAGAGTACTCGCAGTTAACTGACAGCTAGTTAAAAAAAGCCACTAACAACAAATAAAAAATCATGCATCTTCCAACATCCAATGGATTTAGTGTAAAGACGTCATAAACGGTCAAAGAAAAAACATTATCCTATACAAGGCCAAAATCCAGGTATCGACAGATTGTAGATCTATGAATGTATACATGTATATAACATACTAGTAATATTTAATTTGCTTTTAACATAACCACCATTTATACCAATAAAAACAATGTTCAATGAACTTATTACAGTGTTGAATTGGTAACCTTTTAGAAAAAATTTATTTAAAGGAGCGATAAGTTTACCAGAATCATTACACTTTCTTAATTTTCGGGCACGATTTAACAAAATTTCCGTAAAAATGAGGATGTGCTATCCCGTTTGAAATAAGTTTTTTACAGGTACAACCAAACTTCAAAACCAAATCTTTATATCTATGGATAAAGTTAGTCAAGGTTAAGTAATTTATGGTAACGATATCCCTGGTTTAATAATTTACCAGTAATACATAGATTACGTTCGTTATATACAAAAACGTCACAACAGACATGGGCATAGCGAGCGAGTTGTGAAATACAAACACCGGAAGATGGGACCAAAGGAACATCACCATCTAAAAATGGAAAATTACCAAGAGGGAACAAAAAAACTGTATTAATAGTACTTGTGATTTTGAGACAGTATCCTTCACACAAATGCGATAATTGTTTTGGCGAAATATAAGACAAGCCAGATATAGAACTGACGACGCCGTACCCCTAGTTAGTAACTTTTCAACTGCCTTAACATGTAGTATTTTCATCACTGCCAAACATGCTGACATATGCATCGAAATACGAAAACTGTTTCATTTGTTGTTTTTGTAACAGTGGCAGATCCAAAACTTTTCACGAAGAGTATGGAAGGGGGGGGGGGGGGAATGACATAAGAGGACAGCTCCAGTCGTGTTTGAGTGATTTTCTTTATGGAAGTACACCACTAATTCATGGTCCCATTGCTTTCTATGTTATATTCCTCCATTTCAAACAGACACACCTCTTTCATTTTAAGTTCAAATAAAGTGGCAATCATTGCATGTCAAAGCAACACTTTATGGTGTCTTGTACTGAAAAAATCAACATATCTTTAATGGCATATAAGAAAGAACTGGTTCCCGGAACTTCGGATGTACCAAAACAGGTACTTCAGATCTGACAAACAGACTAAATGTACCCTCTTCTTAAAATTTGGTGCAGTTTTTTTAATATTCAAAATCCAAAAGTGTTTTACAATGATCACCAGTCCTTCAGCTTTCATTTGATGCCAAAAATACCTAAATATTTCACATATTTTGAAAGTTACTAGTACACTTATGCGTAGGAACTATTTTGTGTTCAATATGTACTACTTTCTGGTATGTGCTTTCTGACCGGGCCCGAATTAGTGATGTTACACCTTATAATCAATAAAAAAAAATCCGAAGAAAATGGGCCGGGCCCCAATCCCCTTGATCTACCTGTGGAGGTATTACTGATAAAAGTACACGAGGCTGCTACGGGTGTATGGCAGCCTGGTCGTCAGATTGACGACATAGAACAGAGGCTATTGATGGTTTTTTTTTTATGGCGTATGAGTTTTACTACTAGTATATATATATAAACGCCTAAAAAGTGTACATAACAACACCAATAACACCAATAACATAAAAAGGAACTATAAATGTAATTATTTATAAATATTTCGTATATCCTTCATCGGTATATATGATTGTGATGTTGAATGAATCAAATACCAGTGTACTTAGATTAAGCTGTTACAATCTTGTTATACAATAAAAAAAGTCAAACCGAACATCAGGTAAAGACGCTTGCACAATTCAAAAAATTTGTTAAACACGACAGAGGTTATATGACTAATAACATCAGAGAGTTCAAATATATGCTTTTAAAAAAATAATAATGTGCGATATGAACTAGCACAATTCTAAAGCTTTAACGGTGTCGACAATTATGATGTTACAAGAAAGATTGCGTCAAAAAGAATTTCAAATAAACGGCACTGAACGGTCTAAATTTGTAAATATTTCAGACTGGACAACGGTAGTGTAGGTACATAATAGTCTGCGATGTTTAAAACAAACGGCCGTTAAAATATAATAAAAAATTTTGACCAAAGTAAACTAGTTGAACGTGGCTTGGTACTTATACATCCCTAAAGAAATTAAGCAATTTAAATTATTATATTTAACAGGTTTATTTTAAAGATCAGTAAGGTAAAGAAATAGAAACAAAATATATTATGTAAATATAATATTTTGTCGAAATCATGGGTTTTAAAAAATAGAATGAGTAAAACATGGGAAGAGTATATGTCAATATATATATGTTCCTGATATAAATGTTTGATCAATATTGTTGACAAGGCAACAAAATATCTAGTGTATAGCCAACACGTATCTACATATCATTATAATACAATCTTCAACAATACTGGATGATTAATAGACGTGTCAGGCAAGTCGAAACTACTGGTGGCGCTCGTGTTGGATGGAAGGTGAATACAAAATGATTTGGGGGCATCTCTAAAAGTGCAAATACTTAATTTGTTTGTTACCCGAATTGGCGTGTTTCAAACTCCTGGAATATTTTTTTTCAAGAACCAAAACATGTTAAATAAATTCATTAATGTATATCATTCATGTAAATAATCTATTTCTTTATGTATTATATATCATAATCCAGCGTCAGATGATAAAATCTAATGATTTTGATTTTAGAAATAAAAATGCAGAACGTTAAAAAAAAAAGTTAGCCTTTGGTTCTCGTAGTAAAATTCTCATTCCCTATAAAGTTCTTTCATTAATGACCCTTCGTGCCCCCATTGCCATCGTGTAAAATAACACTTGTCTGCATGTCCGATTCAAACGTTTTTTTCATCATCTCTTCAACAAAATGAAGGGGATTCAGGTAACGGTACCGTCTTTCCGTTCTCCCGTCCGTCTTTCCGCCGCTACACCCTTTGTAAAAGAGGGGTGAAAGATATCAGAGAGGCATTCAACCTCATAAATCGAAAATAAAAAAAAACGCCATAGTAAAAAAAACAAAAGTCAAGTAGACAAAAAGTATACAAGTACACAAACAACACACAGAAAATTAAAGACTAAGCAACCCGAACTCCCACCAAAAACTGGAGATGATCTCAGATGCTCCGAAAGGGAAAGCAGATCCTGTTCGACATGTAGCACATGTCGTGCAGCTCATGTTATTGTAAACCCGGTAAAACGACTAATTAAACAGGTTTCTACCATGTTTGTGAAGTAATCTTTTCATTTAACCATGCTCTTAAATATGGATAGGAATGGCAACCTATAGTTAGTAAATATATCCAAACACAACCTATATTAGATGGCGTCTTGGCTAAAATTCACACGAAACGAAGCTACATCTTATTGAGACAATTTCCTGTAAATTGTTAATTTAATACTTTTGATAGTTTGGAAAAATGTTTTATATTGTTATAAATAAAATATGAGAATGAGTCAAATCGGTAACCATGAATTTGGCAGCTGGTGCCCCTTGAAGCAAACCAAATATAATAAAGTCAGAATACCTTTCCGTTATGACAATAAGCACGTCCTGGATAAAGACTCATAATTCAACCAGATTAACATAAACTTATACATATTACTATACAGCATATTAAGTATGTACTTAGGTAAAATAAAAAAAGAAATCTACAATTTAGAATCGATTTTGTTTATCAGAGGAGCATTAGTTAAGGAACGATATTAGCTTAAAATATTGATAGGTTACGGAGCACCTTTTCCAAACATTTACATTTTTTTAGTAGCGGGCAAAGGTTGACTTGTATCTTATATTTTATTAATATTATTTGTGTCTTATATCAAAAGAAAGAAATATAGAATCTGATCTGATGTTTTTTGGCAAATGATCTTCTGTGAGCTATTGAAGCCTCAACCTTAGAAGAAAATAAAAATAGGTGTTAAATGAGAATATATTGTATCCTGTATCGTAGAAAACATCCGACACAAATTCTTAAACATGACCTATGTACATCCTCAAGTAACTTAGTTGGGTTTTCTACTACCAAAACATTGACTTTATTTGGCATTTCTGCTTAAATCCGTATGGCTATCGGCAACTCCTAGAATACAAGTTCCACAAAACTTACAAGAGAAGACGTTGATAATGTGATACCCAAGTCTGTAATATGGTAGTTATTGTCAAGTAGTCCGTTTCTATGTTTGTTGGCGTTTGTTTTTGTAGCAGTTCAGTGTTTCTGTTGTTTCATGTTTTTCCTACATAGTTGATGTATTTTCCTCGGTTTTCATTTGTGACTCGAATTTGATTCAGTTTTTTATTATTTTTGAACAGCGGTATACTATTATTGCCTTTATTTATTAAGGTAGCTTTCATGGAGGGAGTTCATATACCAAAAACATGCCAATAGCAGGTTGAACACGTCTTTCCAAACAGATTACACATTTTTGTATAATGATTAGACAGAAAGTTTTCATTTGAAAGATCATTCACAAAGAATTGTTCCTGATTTAATTTTAATACGTTCTGCCTTTTAACTGCTTTATATTCGTATGTTTGGAGTTGGTTCTTGTATAAATGAGGTGAAATAACCCTATTAGCACGTGAGCATCGTTTCAGAGCTACAACAACAGGTTCTCCGATTCATCTAATAATTTCGGTGCAGATAGATCTTGACCTGATAAACAATTTTACCCGATGTCAGATTTGCTCTAAATGCTTTCAGAGATATAAACCAAGTTATAGTTTACCCATATGTTCTATTGTTAGCCATGGCGGCCATCTTGGTTGGTTGGTCGGGTCACCGGACACATTTTTAAACTAGATGCCCCAATGACGATGACAACGGACGACGGATGCAAAGTGATAATAAAAGCTAATCAAAAGGGGGAAGATATTATGAATTGAATAAGTGACGAATAAGGAATAAGTAATGAATAGGAAATAAGTAACGAATAGGTAATGAATAAGGAATGAGGAATAAGTAACAAATAAGGAATACGGAATAAATAACCAACTTGACAACCCTAGTTAACCAATGTTAAATGTAATATGATTATCATTGATGATATTATCTACTTGTCATTTCCACTGACAGTCACTTGACATTGCAGTCTTATTATTAGGTCTTTCCACTTTTCTGTGGAAAGACCTATTGTTTTTCTTCTGATTATTTTTTTTTTTTCTTCCGCCTAATTTTGTTCTTGCGATAAACATTTGTTTCGCAATATGTCGCTTAGATATTTGGTATATGATATCGAACAGTTTATGCGCTTTTGAAATTTACCCTGCGTAAACGAATACTTTTCTTTGTAGGAGTTATCTCCCCAAACACTGTTTTCCTTGTTAGCGCAACTCCTTCGCAACCGTAAAGTATTATGACAAATTTAATTTACAAAATTGCTCGTTATATCCTTCGCATGATTTGTCCTATTTTGACCGAAGTGATATGAACGCTCCATATGAGAGTTATTTCCCCTTATGCATTTGATATAAGTGATATGCATTTCTATCTCGTAAACCATAAGTGCTAGAGACCAAGGACCTTTTGATGTGAGGTCCTTGGTCCAAAAAAAATAAAAATTAGGTCAAGGTCAAAGGTCAAGGTCATATTCTAATTTTTGAATTTGGCTTATTTCCACTAATTTCCAGAAACCGTATAAGATATTGACAAATTATTTTTTCTAAATTGTTAGTTGCGACATGTCGTAACACGTAAATTTTGATTGCAAGGGTACGTCGAACGTAAAAGTGAGTTTTCTCCCCTCTTGAATTAAAAAATACGCATATGGTGATAGAACTGATTAACCAATTATAATTAAGACCTATGGTCTTTTGATTTGAGGTCCTTGGTTTATGACCTTGAAATTGATCTCAAGGTCATAGATTAATTTGACGTTCTAGTTTTTGACCTTTGCTTTCAGCTCATATGTATACATGATATAGCCATGAGACTTTTGGCGAAAGGTATCAAACCATTTAACCTTGAAAAAAACAACCGGAAGTGACCTCGTGTAAACTGGAAGTAGCTATTTTTCGTACTTTATTAATAAAAAAGTATATAGAACCAGATCTTTTTGGAATCAGTGTCAATTAAATATTCAAATATTATCGGAAGTAACATTTTTCAAACCGGAAGTAACAAATTATCTCCCTTATTTATTTATTTTTGTATAGAAACCATATATTTCTGGAATCAGCGTACAATAACCTATCAGTTGACGATTGAAATGACATTTTACACTTAATTTTACAACTTTCATATTAAAATACATTATTTTTAGTGGAAAGACCTTCAATTGTTCTCTGAACAATTGGTTTTTAATATTGTTATTATATTGTTATTATAAGTGTTGGAAGTCTTTTTAGTGATGTTTTCCGCTCCTTAATATCAGTGGCAAGTGTATATAGAGTTTAAATTTTCATCTTCGTAACTACTTAAAAGAAGTTGGGTTATCGTTAATCAGTTTACGTCTAGAGCGAATTAGCTGCCTTGAATACAACATTCGGACAATTCTAATATACCTTTAATTTCCAGTACGGTCGATACGTCATGGCTATCGTTACTTCTTTTAATATCATGCCATCACATGCGCACAGGCAACTATTTTTGGGAGTAAAATTTATAAATCCATTATCTTGACTTGTTCAGAGCCAATCGCAAATATAAACGAATTCCAGTTTATAAATCCATTAACCTGGTTCCCGGCTGGCTACTACACTTTGTGCAGACCCCATCGCAAATACAAGCGAATTCAATTAACAAGGGGTTCTCGGTTTACTATTTCACATTGTTCCGAGTGCAGCGAAAATATAATTGGATTCCAGTTTATAAATTCATTTAATACTGAAAGAAATTAGTCGCTTTTTTATCGTTCATTGGATGCAACATTATCCTGTACTACATAAGTCACGTCGAGGCTTACCAATAACACTGTTAAAGCGTTCAAGCAGGTTTGGTGTTTTGAATGTTAACCACGCTTCATATAAATATTCTGTACTATTATAGTGTTGACATGATATTATAAAGTTGAAGTCCATTATCATTAAATCAGAGTTGACGAATCTTTCATCGTGTAATATCTTTATACCTAATTTCTGTGCAACTAATGACACATACACATCGTCAAGAAATATCGGTTTCATATAAGGAAATGCTTTTCTCAATTTTTGTACTACATTAAAGTGAGTAAGAACAGATCCCCCGGAAAGAAACGGCGGTAGAGTAAGTGGCTGGTATTCCCTCTCTGATATGTACCATTTTCTATATTTAGATGCTTTTGATCTCACCGGATCGCTATTACACTCCTTATGTCCAAACATCACATCTCTTCCGGATTGAATATTTTCTCGAGAAAATTTTATCAGGTTTGGTATGGTAACAAAATAATCGTCGTCAACAAAAAAGACAAACTGACTATTTGAACAATTCGATACAACCCAATCATATGCCATCAATGTTTTATATATATTATTCCTGTATTCATCAGTAAAAGAACCTAGAACTATATCCTTGTGTTCATCATATTCGTTCCTTGTATAATCAGTTAACTCGACAGAATATCCAAGAAGGAAGACAACTCTTACATTCTCCTCATGACATTTTCCCCATGTGGAGCGAATCGCTTGTCTTTGATCAAAATGTGCAGTGAAAGACTTAACTAGTATTATTAGTTCGATATCAGCTGAACATGTCACATTGAATATTGTGGTATACTGGTTGTACATATTATTAATCGTTTAGAGGATAATTATCATGAAATCCATAACAACGTTGCTGTTTCTTTAAAGCTTCCATATAGAAACAAATCATAAAAGTCATGATGAACAGAACAGCCAGAATTATAATGATAAATTCATTTCTGTGTAATAATATAAAAAACATTACTATCCTGTCGTTTCCTTCGTCCTGTTCACCGTTATTCCAGCCTATATAACCTATAAAAAACTTTCGAATATTAAAAAAAATATATTAGCATTGCACTTAACATTCAAGCCTCTTTTTGTTCAAATTTAATATTGAACATACTTGTAATACACACAATATCTATACCGGAAATAATTCGGTAGTACTTTAAAAAGATAGTTATTAACATCTTTGATAAATGAATATGTCTCGATGACAAACATATCATATTACCTTACCTAAATTATTCATACATACTTTATTTGGATATGTAAAAGCTTTAAGGTATAAAACACAAGGTAATCAAACTCCAAGCCTTATATGTACATGGCCCGAAAGTACTATGGCATGGAGAACAATGTATATTTGTTAATATTTTAATTGTTTTATACAATTTCCCATTTGATTTTGTTTCTTTGTGCATTGGTAACTGTGCTTAAGGGTGGTTATGAAAACAAAGTTATATAGATTTGTTCATATATATAATTATATGTATATGAGCAATAATATTAGAACATGGATCGTTTAAATTTGCGTTTTGAAATGACTCATTTTAAAGTGTTTTTCTATGCTATCAATTAATATTTTCCTCACTTTCTCTTGCAGAGCTTCATTAATAGAAGATAATGGACGTATCCCTGTGCCGCACATACATGAGGGTTTAAATGGATTTTACCTCATGGAGAATAATTGGGAAAACGGGCAGAATAAATAGTAAAAATAAGTATGGTGAATATTGGGCAACAGATTTAAAGAATACAGATAAAATACATAATCAATCAAATAATACAAATATGAATAACACCACCACCCCATATAGACCCTCATATATATGGTTAAGGAATATCTAAATTGGAATAACCCTATCTTAAATTATAAGGTTCTGTGTATAAAATCTTGGCGCCTTCAAACGGTAAAGGGAAGTTGAATATAGATATAACTTTAAGAGATTGTTTAGGTGCTAAAGGGCAAAAAGTATGGCCTTCTTTAAACGCTTTTAGATTAAGTATCTTGTCATCACAATTCCACAATGCAACTCGTTATCTCTAAACTGCTACACCACAAGTATTGTTCATGGTCATCTCTAAATTGCTACACCCTAAAAGGTTTCTCATGATCTTTCTCGAAATTACTACACCCAAAAGGATTTCTCAAGGTCTTTCTCTAAATAGCTACACCCAAAGGCTTTCTCATGGTTTTTTTCTCAATTGCTTCACCCCAAGTATTGCTCATGGTCTATCTCTAAACTATTATATCCCAAGTATTGCTCATGGCCATCTCTTAATTGCTACACCCAAAGGGTTTCTCATGGCCTTCCTCTCAATTGCTACACCTCTAAGGATATATCATAATCTTTCTCTAAATTGCAACACCCCAAGTATTGCTCATGGTCTTTCTGTTTAGGTGCTAAAGCCAAAAGATTGCTCACGGTCATCTATACATTGCTACACTACAAAGGATTGCTCATGGTTTCTCTCTAAATAGCCGCACCTTAAGGATTTCTCATGGTTTTTCTACAAATTGCTGCACCGGAAGGTTTTCATATGGTCCTTCTCTACATTGCCTCACCCAAAGGATATCTCAAAGTCCTTCTCTAATGACACAAAAAAAAGTAATGCATAAGAACATAAATTCAACTATTTGTTTTATATTTTGATTTAACTGACATATGTATCGGCGAATTATATATATTATCAATTGAAATATTGAAGACAAAGCAAACAAATATTTGAGTTTTCTGAAAATATATGGATTGTTTCGTTCGACCCTAATTTTAAAGTAAGATGTGTGAATATGGTTGTTGAATTATTTTTGGAAATGTAGTATTTTTAGATATTTTTGATATAAAATGGATGTACTTTAAGAGTGTGCGTTATACACCCATGCTTTTAAAAATAAATTTCTCGTTGAAATTAAAACAATTATAAATGAACACGACTCTTGAGGTGTGCCTTTACGGAGGTGTACCCAGATTGTTAGAAGTTATAATATACAGATAACATTGTATAGGAACATTGTTTAGCAAAGCAAATCGTGTAAATTGCAGAGTAACATAGCAAATAAACACATTTATTAAATTTAAACAAAACATTTACTAAATTTTATCATCGGTATAAGGAAATCATTCGTACATTTAACTCAACATGCAGACATCTTATACGTTCATGTATTTCACATCCAATCCAATATTTAATGGGAATATAATTTACAAAGCACAAAAATATAAGCATTCATCTCAAAATCTAACAAAAGTTTTAAACAAACATATTAAGGATGTATGTAGTTGCGATACTGTTGTCAGGTCATAAAGAATTGCATATTTAGGCTTCTATAGGGTCTTTGCATCGGAATTAAACACATTTACTCTAAAACCAGTTGCTGGCATGACACAGGTTATGTTCTTCTTATATATTTCATGATGATATAATACTAAACCCCTAAAGGAGAGGGTTTGCCTGATATTTACGTGATAAAAACATAATTTTTCAATCAGTTTAATTCAGGTCTGGAGCTGACATGTCAGTAACTGCAGGTGGTCTGTTGTTATTTATGTATGATTGTTAGGCTATTTTGTTTATTTTCTTTTGTTTCATATTCTGACATCAGACTCGGACTTCTGACTTTTACGTGTTTTGTTGTGTGTTTGTTTTTCCACATTGGCTAGATGTATAGAAGGATGGTTGAGATATCAAAACACATGTTAAACCCCGTTGCAACTTTGCACCTGTCACAAGTTTAGAGCCTCTGGCTTTTGTTAGTCTTGTATGATTTTTAGTTGTAGTTTCTTGCGTATAATTCGGAGTTTAGTATGACGTCCATTTTCACTGAATTAGTATACCTATTTGTTTAGGGGCCAGCTGAAGAGCGCCTCCGGGTGCGGAAGTTTCTCGCTACATTGAAAAGCCATAGGTGGCTTTCGGCTATTGTCTGCTCTATTGTCGGGTTGTTGTCTCTTTGACACATTCCCAATTTCTATTCTCAATTTTACGTATTGATAATTGATATTTCAATATTGAATTTATCTGTGAAATGTTTGCATGATAAAACGAACATGAATTAATGACAGTTGATCGGAACTGAAATACACATAATTAATCTTCCGGCATCTTATCCAGAACGAAAAAAGTCTGTAATTCTTTATCTTACCTAAGCCAATAGCTTTGGTTGTATCTCAGCCGCATCATAATGTCAGCAATCAGAATCGTTACGTTCTTAGTAATTTATTCCGAGATGGCGAAACTAATAGGTCCGCACCGTGATGGGAAGCCAAAACACCACATAATCTTCATCAATGATGCAACGGTAGTAAATTCCTATAAGCTTTAAAGAACTCTTAAAATTTTGCTTGGATGCTCAAACTACAATAAAGACCTAAACAAAATGTCGAAGTCTTTTATGGATGCATTTTTTGAATTACAGCTGACTATGCGATATGAGCTTTGTTCGTTGTGTATTTAAAGGCAGTGCGATGACCTATTATAGTTGTGAATTTCTGTGTCATTTGGTCTATTGTGGAGTGGAGAGTTTTCTTATTGGCAATCATATTATATCTTCATTTTATATTTACTACTTGAGTTATGTAACGATAGATAATATGATAATGTAAATAAACTGAGAACGTTTAGAAGTTTTGTTTTAAAATAAAACCTATCTGCAACTAAGCAGGTATGCGAGACCCTTCCTAAAGATTAAAGACTACATTAGAATTTATCAAACATTTGTTATGGAAAATCTAATATACTTTTAAATCCTTTTATCTGGTATGTGAGAGTTATTGTGTAATATTAGAATTATGAAACTGTTATATAAATAAACTCTTTAGTACACTTACTTACATATCAACATCAATCGAAATATTAATTTTCATTTCTGACAGTCGATACCATATATAATAGCTAAGATCAATGTCAAATATCAAATCTCGTATATTAGATATCCGGTTTACTTTGTCATTATAGATTACTACAAGTAACAATTTATACACGTCATATATAATTGGTGGATTTTTTCTTCTAGTTACAATTTTCAACCCGGATTTAAACGTTCAAAGGAAAATTGTCCTATTCATCATACAGATTACAGTAGGCATACATTCACCATCCTTTAAAATGTAGTGTCAAAAACAAATGGTATAAATTATCTCAACCTCATTACTTCGAATCAGAGTGTAACCATGACAATAAAAAGTAAAATCACAAAAATAATGAACTCAGAGGAAAATCAAATCGGAAAGTCCATAATCACATGGAAATTAAATGACAAAACACATCAAAAACGAGTGGACAAGAACTGTCATATTCCTGTCATGGTACAGGCATTTTTAAATGTTGAAAATGGTGGATTAAACCTGGATTAAGCTCGTGATGAGACACACATTTCTATGTATGAAAGAACTTTACATTTTTTTTAATGTTTTCAGTCTTCACTTGAATGTTCCACTTATTACAAGATAAACACTCATTACAATTTTTTTCAGGTGTATTGACAAGATTTTATAAAGAAACAAATCAATTTTAAAGATGTGTTTTTCCTGAAATAATCAGAATTTTCCCCATCATTAAAATAAGGAGGTGTGGCAAGTTTGCCAATAATATAACTATACGCAAGACCACAAATGTGTTTGTAAGTAACTGTAGGCTGCCTTCATCAATAGGCCAAATCAACACCATATGGTCAGCTGTTTTAAAAAAGACCCGACATGAATTTAAAAAAAAATCAACGAGAATACCAACCACTTGATTTATGACAGAAAAATAAATGAAAAACAAATGATAGAGGAACCGACAACTATCACTGATTATCAGTTAATTTATCAGCTGTGATGACAATATGTGTGTTGACTAAACAAATACTTGAAACGTTATGTCTTGTAATGATTATTTAAAACTATTTGACGACAAAATTGCCATATCAATAAACCAGATTATTACAGAATTAATATAACTTTTTACAATGATTTCATTTCAAGTAGTTCATGTTTATCGATGACTAAACATTTACAGATATAAGATATCGTACAATCAATTAAAAAGTAGGGTAGGTATGTTGTGACTGTTGCATGAGACAACATTCTGAAGTAACTATGTTACAGGTGGAGCACCCTACGACAACTAGAAATTTACAGATATTAGCTATCGTGCAATCAATAGGGTAAGATGTCGGTATGTTGCGACTTTTGCATGACACAAAATTCCAAAGTAACTCTAAATCATAGATAGAGCGCTCTGATTTATTTACTTGACAGTTCTTCAATATTGAACCAAAAGTAAGACATACCTAATAAAGAAAAATGAAAACGCCTGCATGACGGATAGAAGTTTGATAACAATTGCACTAAATTGTATTAATAATAAGTTCCTTTGATATGTACCAAAAAAAAAACCAAGTAACATTCATCATGTCCAAACTAGAGGGTCTTTAGAAGGTTATATAATAGAGCCAAAGGAATGAAAAATATGAATATATAGAAAAGTCTACATTATAAATACATGTGTTTATACAATATGTCATCGAAATTCAAAAGATATTAAAGGGATATTTAAAAATCTTAAGTCGATCGACAACAAACCGACAATCCCATGGAAAACAACGATGAGCAACACGAACCTAACAAAAACTGCAGATGATCTCATGTGCTACCGAAAAAAAAGCATACCCTACTCCACATTCGGCAGTCGTCGTTTTACCACTATAAATTTTGTCAATGCGGTTTAGAAGGTGTGAATACGCTGTTGATATTCCTGAAAGTCGTAATGGAAAAATGAATTAAATAAATAAATGGTATGGCTGACAGAAAGTATGGACATTGCTTGTCCGGAAAACAACTCCAAAACCGAATCATATAACAGGACACAATCCAAATATTCAAAATAAAGACTTGGGTTAAATAAAATTGGAACAAGGATTAAAACAAGATTTTAACTTTTAGTGCTGCTCTAATTTTTTCTTAATTAACATATATTGGAAGGTCAAATGTGTTTATACATGTATTGGGTGAATTTGAAAAAAAAACTTTTAAATTAGTATGCTTTAAGATGTAAATAAACCATAAACGTGTAGTTTTTACCACAAAGAGTTATTTTTACATGTTATATTTTGATAAGCTGTCCTACTGTAAAATTGACGTCAATCTATCAAGGTTATATTTTTAATATCGAGGACGGTTGTTAAGGTCGAGACCTGAATGTTTATCTTTAAGTAAATATCTATTAATGTTTAGAATATATGTCCATACTAGGGCTTGAGAGGATTACATATTAAAGAAAAATTGACAAAATATCTGTATATAGGACAAAAGGTAAACAAATCAGAAATATAGATTAATGGGTTAAAAATATAAAGCCTTCAGAACGGAATAAACATAGTGTAAAATATCAATACAGAAATAGAGATCCCCTCAAGACCCCAATACATTAATCAAAGTTATCGAAATATTGGAACAATGCTTTAATGATTTCAATTTATAATAAGTCTGCAATTAACGTTGTGTGGACTTAAAAATATATGATATTACATCTAGTAGTATTCCATAAAGTTTCATTCTCTTAAGATCATCTGTGTATACAATCAATGTCAGTGGGTTGTATTACAACTATGATACAATCATATTTGAATATGCGAATCAATAAATGTTTACAGTTTTTTTGAATTCTTAAAAGTTTTTTAAAAAAAGTTCAGCAGTAAACAGTTAAAAATACCAAATTATGACTCTTGTGAAAAAGATTAAGCTGTTATCATATGGAACAGAAAATTTAGAGAAACCGAGACCTGTTTCTCCCCAACTTGACATACATTTGACTGTTTTGCTGCATTTGTAACTTCAAAAATAGGTATACTATTTGTCATCTCTAAGTACATGTAATTCTTATTGAATCAAAAATGACTTTTAAGAGGTTCGGATTTTAATTAAAACACAATATTGTCAATATTTTTTTCTGATAGTCATGGCAGTTCTTAATCAAACTGATATTGTATCAGAACCTGTACTTGAGAAAAGAAATACAAACTAGTAAACACAACAGTATTTCCCAGCTTTCAAAAACATTGATATGAACGTTTTGTTGCTCATTATTTTTCGTTTTAATATGATATATATTTTTCCTCTGCTTCCAGACAATGTTGGAACATCTGAGCTGATCATGTATGTTTGTTTTACGACTATAATTTTGTATTGAAGTATCGGAGAATATGAATTTGATTTGCCACGGCATAAATGAGGGTCTATGTCATGTCACGGCATAAATGAGGGTCTATGTTGAGTTTACGAAATTAAAAAAATAAAAGACCAATATATCACAGAACAGTTGAGCAAAACAATAAAGAACGGAGAAAAAGAGACGGATAATAGACTATTTTGTAGTTTTTTAATATAAGGAATAAAGAAAAAAGTTAAAAAAAAAAAAAAAATACAAAACGGAATTGAGTGACCTCTCAGCCCGACCCTTGTGCATCACATTTTGAAATATACTTCATTTATGTACTTCCTAATTTCTGTCCGTAAATCGACTACCCAGTATCAAGAACAGCTTCTTCAAAGTTCAATTGATTATACATGCATTTAGAAAAGTAGTTGTGGAGGAGGATAATTATCCATGAAGACTATTTAATATATTAAATACGGGGATTTCGAAGTATAAAAATTACATTATCGGTTTATTCTAGCAAATTCGTCACAATCTGAAGGTTTTTTTTCCAAAAAATTACGGACGTGCGATAACTAAAACTCCTTGCTGTTTCTGTAAAATAATTGAAATTATGTGAAAACAATTTTGTTTTAAATACATCTTAGTAAGATCGTCAATAGAATATGAAATAATTATGTCTTCATTCTATATGTAACAATGCTTTTAATCTAACTAACCTTTATTGAAATTGGAAAGCAACTTTTAAACATGTTCCATTTTACATATCACACATGAAGTAGAATTTTTATCAAGTTTAAGATATCGTATTAAACGGCTTTGATAAACCTTTCTGTTGGCCCATGTCCACGATAACATTAACAGGTAGAATTATGGATATAATGCATACACTTTGAGGATTTCAAAATAAGGATTTTCTCTGGCTATTGTATATAGCCATATGATTTGTTTAAGAATTAAAAAAAAAAAAAAGGGAAAACAAATTATTAGGAAAGGATATACAATGTACGATTATATAGAGGAAAACAGAGGACGTGGATCGGGGTTCCTCATTTCTAAAAGTCTAGAACTTTTTTTCTCTATCATCTATTTTTTCCCGTTTGAATGGTTTTACACTAGTAATTTGTGTGCCCTTTATAGCTTGTTGTTCGATGTGAGCCAAGGCTCCGTGATGAAGGTCGTACATTAACCTATAATGGTTTACTTTTATAAATTGTTATTTGGATGGAGAGTTGTCTCATTGGCACTCATACCACATTTTCCTATATCTATTTAAACTTAAATCCGAGACATAAAAAAAATAAATAAAAAAAATACATTCTAATAAAGATCAGAGATTCCTGACTTAGGACAGACGCAAAAAAGTGGTGGTGTTAATAAAGTTGTTTGAGATCTCAAACTTCTGATTTTTGGAATAAAATACTAATATAGTTCAACGTTTTTTTAACCGATTATAGATATTGCGTTGCTTTTTGTGCACCTGATATTTGAACGTGTTTGGTGATTTGTATCAAAAATTTCGACAAATTGCAGAGATATCAGGCAGATGTGAAGTTTACGACAAACAAGTATTTTAAAAAACCATGTTAGTAACAACGAGCATTATCTAATTATTGTTTTTTGAGTTTTTGGATTTCAGTACCAGCATGTAATTTTTTTATAATGAGTAGATCACCTATTTCCAAATTCGATCCATGTAAGCTTTAGTTATCGATTAAGATCCATCGTCCGTTCATTCGTAGAAAGAATATTTTACTTTAACATCTGTAATAGCCACCAACCAACCTGAGCCCAAATCTAGACAATGTATTAACCGATTGCGACATGAATAAGAAAAATAATATTTATAAAAACAAAATAAAGTTTGTTTCGATAGAGAGAAAACATTATCACCAGTGGCAACATTTATTCTGTCTGAAAAAGTAAAAAATCGGTTATATTCCGCAACATAAAACAGTGCTGAGGAAGTTCTAACAGTTGAAGGTCACATTTGTCATAAATGATGTTTTCAATACTTTTATCACAACAGCGAAACTCGTTGACGAGTTGTCATCTTCAAAGTCATATTTAATGACACCTATACCAATTTCAACATGTTTACAATAGCGTTAGAAATGATACCTCACAAGTTGAAATATTCATGACAAAGGAAAGACATATAAATGACAGTAAAATTTTTTGTAACATTTAAACGTTTATCAAAGATGTTAATAAAGGCAACAGTAGAAAATCACTGTTCAAAAGTCATACATCGATTGAGAGAAAATAAATCCGTGTTACAAACTTTAACCGAGGGAAACACATCAACCACGAGAGGAAAAAATAGGGACAGCAGCCTCCTCCATTGAACCAAAAACATTTTATTTTAAAATGATGCAATCAGAATTGAACGTCATTACACCAACACAGATTTGAATGTTTTGAACAAAGAAGTCGCTTGAGAGGAACCTGTTTAGATACAATTGATACCGCTATTATGATAACTACAATTACAACAGGTTCAACACATTGGCTGGTGTTCTTATAAACCCTGGGTGTATATCCAGCACAGTAGCATTTACTTCGATCCTGGCAGAAAAGTACGAATATTGTATAAATAACATGTTTGTTATAATATTTGGGAAATAGTTCTGTATTAAGGAATATATCCCCATCATTCAAAAACTTTGAATCCTTAACTGGATCCAGGCCAGTTTTATTGTGTTTTTTTTTGTTGTTTGAACCGATCTTTAACGTTAGTAAGAGTTGAATTTAACATATTTTAGTCTTCTGCAAAACTGCAAAAGCATTACCGATAAAAGAAGACCTCGACCTCATACTGATCGAATATCCATGATGTGAAGAACAAGAATTTAGAGTTGTTAGAGATGCTGTGATGTGAAAAACTTTAAAAGAGTTGTCCTTCTTTACTTGATGTTATTGTAATCCACAACTACAGTTTATTTACATATTGTATGTAGAAACTCAATTGTGTAGAGTTTCTATTCCTATATAAATACACACACAACCATAGCAATGTAAACCATGATAATTTATATAAAAGAAACTTTTTTCCCCAAAAATCTCGTCGCAAGATTTCGGAGATTCAACTATTAAAGAGGCATCAGCTGTCAAATTAATGATCACCGATTTGAATCAAGGTATCAAATTTGATTTATATAATACTTTAAAATAGATTCAAACAATAAAAGAGTAAAAACAATCTACAATAAATGAGTTCGATAATATGTATCAGTATTTCGTGTGTATTTTAGTCTAGACGCCATCTAATTAACCATTGGGGTCACCTCCGTAGACTGTCATCGATCATATAACCCGATATAAACATAAATATAATTATGAATAGATAGCAAATTCGTGCAATGGTTTACTCTGGTTTCACTTTCAATGTTGACACACTTTTCATTTAAATAACTAAAAACAGTCAATCCATGTTTATTAAATCTCTAGCGAAGGGTAATTTAAAGGTCAAATGAAAAAGGATTCAACGCGGTTGAATTAGTCACTTGCAAGTGCATAATTCATCCGCGATGTATTTTGACTTATTTTGACAAAATTGATTGACGCTGACGTTTAAAAGTGAATAATTATTTTACACTTTCACTTTAATTAATGCTGGAACTTAAAAAAATCAAATTTTGATTGTCATCATATCCTTAAACTATGTCTGCCCTCCCTTAGCGCTTTGATGTAACCACGGTTATACATGTACTACCTGGAAATGTGATATATAGTTATCAATGGTAAAAATAATTATAGAATGTGCTGACTTCTAATACGTTCAGGTATTTCACATCCAATTTTTTATGGTAATATTCTTTATAAAGCACAAAGGTGTCAGTATTCACCTCAGAAACTTACAAAACCTTTGAATAGACTTATTAAGAAGGGATATAATTACGATACTGTTGTCAAGTCATTAAAGATTGCATATTTTGGCGTTAATATTGAGTCACTGATAAGGTCTTTGCATCGGAACTAAACACATTTATTCTAAAAACAGTTGTTGGCATGACACGGGTTATGTTCTTCTCATATATGTTATGATGGTATGATACTAAACCCCTAACGGGAAGGATTGTGCCTGATGTTCATATGATGAAATCATAATCTTTCAGTCAGTTTAGTTGAAGTCTGGAGCTGGCATGTCAGTTAACTGCTAGTAGTCTGTTGTTATTTATGTATTATTGTCATTTTGTTTATTTTCTTTGGTTACATCTTTGACATCAGACTCGGATTTCTCTTGAACTGAATTTTAATGTGCGTATTGTTATGTGTTTACTTTACTACATTGGTTAGAGGTATAGGGGGAGGGTTGAGATCTCACAAACATGTTTAACCCCGCCGCATTTTTGCGCCTGTCCCAAGTCAGGAGCCTCTGGCCTTTGTTAGTCTTGTATTATTTTAATTTTAGTTTCTTGTGTACAATTTGGAAATTAGTATGGCGTTCATTATCACTGGACTAGTATATATTTGTTTAGGGGCCAGCTGAAGGACGCCTCCGGGTGCGGGAATTTCTCGCTACATTGAAGACCTGTTGGTGACCCTCTGTTGTTGTTTTTTATTTGGGCGGGTTGTTGTCTCTTTGACACATTCCCCATTTCCATTCTCAATTTTATGAATATTTATTTCGTCCATTCACACCTTCAACATAAACAAACAATATTTTAAACAGATTATTACTTTACATGAACTAGTTCTAATAGTTGGTAAATTTTCTTTCAATATACACAGCAACTACAACATACCATTCAAAAACGCAATTGGTAGTTATATGAATGATTTTAACTGCATTAAAGACTTCTTAGTTCAAAATTTGTTGACTAAAGCAATTGGGTCACAAATTATCCTTCTTCTATGAATCTGCTAACAATTGATAAATTAGCTAGAAATAATCTCGAGCAGTGGTAAAAATATTATTGTGTAGGAGATCATCTTTTCACTGCAATTTAGTCCCCATTTACTAAAGTCACCTGGAAAGAACATTGATTATATTTTGCAAAACAAGGTTATACAGGGATAAACGCTATATGAATAATAAATACAAAGAGTTGGTCCAAAAAATAACCACGAAATTTAAAAAGTAAAAGAAAACCAAACCTTTATAATTCAATTTAATAAAAGTTATTTGACATCAGACATTGCAAATTTACTCGTATTGGAGTTTTCAAAGGATTTTAAATAGATTATAGATAAATGAACATCACTTAAGAACAAAAAGAAACTAAGGTGTCTTTTATCTTTTTGCTATGTAAAAGTTTGGTTGGTTTTTTTTTTTTTTTGGCTTTTTTGTGAGATTTATACTTTTGACCAGTTTGTTATATATGTTAGATTCTTGTAAAAGATACCAGAAAGACATTCAAAATTCATAGATAGAAAATAAACAGACAACGCCATGGATAAGACAAAAAGCAGACAAGCAGACAATTAATTGTACACACGACAAAACATACAAAACTAAAGACTAAGCAACATGGACCCTGTCAAAATCTGGAGGAAATCACCGATGATCCGATTGGATAAACAGATCCTGCTCCCTATGTGGCACAAGTCGTGTTGCTCTTGTTATTACTTACCCACTTAATAGTCTAAACAAAAAAGAAATTCTACAGTGGTTCTGAGGTCGCCCACTATAAAAAGCTCAGAAACTGGCGTTGCTCCGGACACGATAACGTCAGATCAGGTAGGTGTCCAAACCAATGTTATTACCTCTACAGAGACACATACACAGTATTCAGATCTTGATATGTCGAAGAAAAACTACAGTCAATTCAATATAAAGACTTGCACTGTTAAATTAACAGACGTTTTACATTTCAATGACAACGAACAATATATCTAAGTGTAATTCTAGATATAATTGTAAAACGTGCGACATGTTGATAACGAACACGTTTTTTACCAGTAGTTTAACTAATACAACTTATAATACACGTAGTCATGATGATTTAGATTGTAAGTCCTCTAATCTTGTTTACGGAATTGAGTGTACTTTGCGCGGTTTGATGTTATGTAGGCGAAACAAAGAGCAGAGTAAACATCCGAATGAATGAACAAAGGTCAAGTGTGAACGATATACATAACCAACACATCTCTTACCAACATTTCAACCAAATTGACCATTCAGGAAATTCCATTAAAGTTCAAATTTTAGAAAAAAAACTTTTCACCACACCAATAACCCAACCTTAAGTATACCGTTTCACAGACAAAGAGAAGAATACTGGATCAGAGAATTAGGTACTGCAACACCTTATGGATGTAACGATATTAAATAGATACTGTATTTAACTTGAGTAGCCCTATCTGTAGTTCAGTGAATGCGATAGATTTATTCAGTAGGTCTCTTCGTAGGCCGAGGAGCCATGGACATCGTCGCTATAATCCACCCGATATGCATGATGTTTCTATAGATAAACATCTTGGAATTCATCACATTCGCTTTAAACTGTACTCGCTTCCGCTTTCTAGACTGAACTCTCAAGTGAAAGCGTGTGAAAAATGCCACACTACAGATAGTCGACCTACGAAGTATAAAATAGTTGCCATGGTGATAGATATTGCTAACCATAGATTATTCAAACCCGTTTTTGAACATTCGGAGGAAATGTAAAAACGTTCATTCTTCAATTTGAAGTTCACAAACAAGGGTATTTATGCTATAAATATAAGTAATATACTTCACCTTCTTACTTTAAGGATCAATCTTCTCCCATAATATCGTATTCCTACACCAACCTTGTTGCATCTAAAAATTTTAAATCACAAAAACGTGTTGCGGAATCTAAATATTGATGACCTCAAAGCTAAACCACCTGATTGTATCAACTCCTATTCCTGGATTTCTAATGTGCCTGTTCACATTCCCATTTCGTGTATAATACTGCTGGCCATGTAATTTCTGGGGACCTAAACATAGTCAACAACTACAAGTTGAGACAACTTTTGTTCAAGGGTCTGAAATACAGAGAGCCACAGCCAATCAATTGGAAGCAGAACTTAAAACTGCTAATGGATTCTGTTGAGGGTTATGCAAAAGACTGGACAAAAAGAGAAAAGATTGAGGTTGACACTCTTTCGCAGTGTGTAAAATCAGTGAGGTCATTGATTCAGATAAGAGTAAGTAAGCTTAAAGGGTCAATGAGCACCAACGCTCCTTCAATCTTTAAAGACCCTCATTTCATAGAGAAGTTGTCTTACCTCCATGACAAATATGTTGTCATTCCAGCTGACAAAGACTCAAACGATATTGTTTTTGTTTGCAAGAAAAACTACATTGACTGCCTGATTAAAAAACTGGGTATAAATAACACACTTGGAAATTCTACATATACACTAAGTACGCTTACAAAGCAGGAGATCCTGGAAAAACACAAATCGGTTCTAATCTCCTGGTGTTCACCCAAAGGACGAAGACCAGGATCTTCCATCCTTATATTGGATGCATAAGCTTCACAAGAATCCTTATAAGGAAAGTTCTATTGCAGGTTCTTCCAAGTGTTCCACTAAACCCCTTTCTAAAGTTCTTACTGCCATACTCACTGCAGTCAAAGAAGAACTTCAGAAATATTTCGAAACGGCATATTTCAAGAAGTGGTGTTAATCAGATGTGGATACTGACAAATTCAAAAGAGTTATTGGTGAATTTACAATCTCAATCATTAAAGCATTGTACCAACATTAAAACCTTTGATTGTTCAACTATTTATACCACTACTCCACATACTAAACTTGAAGCTCGACTGAAAGAACTCGTCAGCTTATTTTTCTGAAACAAAAATGTCACTAGACGTTTTAAATATCTAGTTTGGGCTGGAATTATGCTTACCTTGTGAAAAATCATACAGTCAAGGAAAACATATACCGACGAGGATATAACTGCCATGCTGGACTTTTTAATTGACAACATATTTGTTGAATTTGGAGGTTTGGTCTTCCAACAGACTATTGGAATCCAAATGGGTACCAATGGCGCTCCTCTACTGGCAGATTTGTTTTTATTTTTCTATGAAGCAGAATTTATCCATGGACTTGAACAGAAAGGAGAAAAAGAAATTAGCCCAGTCTTTTAATTTCACCGTTCGGTATATTGATGATGTACTGTCTCTTAATAATAACAGATTCAGTGATCACTTACATTTAATATATCCAAGTGAACTTGAAATTAAAGCTACAACCGACACAGATAAATCTGCTTCATAGTAAGACCTTTTTCTCGAAATGACTACTGATTAAGGTTGAATACCAAAATTCATGACAAATGCGATGATTTTAGTTTTCCTATAGTCAACTTTCCATTTCTGTGTAGCAACATCCCAGCGGCACCAGCATATGGAGTATATGTGTCTCAGTTGATATTTTACTCTAGAGCTAGCTCAAAGTACGCTGATTTTGTTGAACGAGGAATACTACTTTCTCAAAAGTTGCTTAGACAGGGCTATGAATCAATCAAATTATGTTCATCACTCATGAAATTTTACGGTCGCCATAATGAGCTGATTGGCCATTATGACAATAGTTATCAAAGGTACCAGGATAATAATTTAGTACGCCAGACGTGCGTTTCGTGTACATACGACTCATCAGTGACGCACATATCAAAATATTTATAAAGCCAGACAAGTACAAAGTTGAAGAGCATTGAGGATACAAAATTCCAAAATGTTGTGCCAGGAAATTTATTAAAATGACCACATTATTGACCACGTTATTGACAAAAGTGTGTTAGAAATCATATCTGATATTCTTTCTCAGTCATAATAACCTTCCATCATTACCGAACTCAACAAAGAAATAACACGACGGGTGCCATATACGGTGCAGGAAATGCTTACCCTTCCGGAGCACCTGATTTCACTCCCGGTTTTTAGTTCGTGTTGTTTCTTAATTATTATTGATAATTGTTGATGTAAATGTCCTTTGGTTTTGTGAGTCTTTGTTTACTCCTTGGTTTTGGTTGTTGTTGTCTAATAAGATAGGTCACATTTGTGAAAAGGGAACTTGATGTAGTTACGACATAAGGAACATATCTGATATCATCTGCGAAACGGATATTCCATAACGGTCAACCAATTCATGATGATGATTGCGTCCATAAAACATTACGAAGCGATGATTTCAACTTTGGAACTCCTGGTTTAATAGCTTCCTTGTGAGCAGCCTCTATCAAGGAATTCCAGAGAGAAAATACAAACCCGGGAATATCGTATCAATTGGGAGATATATACTCCGTATGCAAGCGATGCTGAAATTTAACTACATATAAATGGAAAGTTCACAATGAGGAAGCTGAAATCATCTTTTTTTGTCATAAAGTTTTATTTTCAATCTACCTTCAATGTCAGTTTCTAGATGTAAGTCAAGATATGATGCAGACTTCTTTGACTGTCAATGACGTTAACATACTAAATCCATTGGATGTGTTTTAGTTGATTTTAGTCTCTGATTCATGATTTTTTTTTTATTCATCGTTTTGGCTTTTAACTAGATGTCAGAAACTGTACTCTCAAATCGTCCTTTCTTAATCTGTTGATACTATTTTTAATGCTTGTTTGTTATGTAAAAAGTAAAATCACAAAAAGTAACGTCTACTTATTCCGGGTTATATCTGGTCTGAATATCAGCTTTGATAGGTTTTTGGTAATACTTTAGCTTTTCACGTCTTTGTACTATAAACATCAACATTATTTCTTTTATAAAAACATTTCCGTTCTCCATTTAAACTGTATACCTAAGAAAAAGATTATTTGCATTTCTTATAATTGTAATGATATGCCTTATTGTATCTTATCTTTACATTAATATTTTATAGTATCTCATTCAATGTTGTAATGTTTCACTACTGTTTCAGGTTAGGGTGAATGTTAGCACCTACATTGTATTTTAAACATGCTGCATTTGTATGAAACTGTCAGGAGCCTGTTTTTAGTAGTTTCAGTGGGTAAAATCTTTCAAAAGGTATATGATGAACATCGAATACTAGTACTAGACGGCTCACGCCAATTGACGAAAAAACTCATATGTCATGATTGGTCCGATTAACAGACAAGGAGATATTGAAGCATTGGAACACATTTGGTACGACAGGAAACAAAATAGATGTGTACACCAAAATGACTAGTGATGACGTATGTGAACAACTTCCATTGGTTGTGTACCGGGTTTCATCATGCTGTTTTCGAATTAGTTCTGGATTACGAAAACTGTACAAAAGTGAAGAACTTCACCAAGTCAATGCATTTGACTACATAAAAGTAAAACAACAGAAATATCAAACACCGAGGAAAATTCTAAACGGAAAGTCCCTAAGCCGTAGCTTCTTCAGTTTTCGTTTCAAGTGTCAATAAGAAACAATACAGTGATGATTCCTTGCTCAAAGTGCGAGTGTTTACCTGTAATATAACCCCTTTTCAAAATAAACCCTAGTATATTTCTCCGTTCTACACTTTGAAAAAGAGACATTTAAGCGCCATACCATGCGTAGGGTCAATTAATTTGAGCGCACAATACATTGAATTGTTAGCAAAATATATTTAAATTTTGCGCACAATATGTTAAAATTGCACGCACAATATATAATTAAAATTGTAAATAAAATAAATAATTTTGTGCGCACATTATCATGATTATATTTTTCTTTGCGCACAATATATATTTTTTCTTTGCATTAACCTAGCGGGTCTCCGTAAATTGACTTTTTTTGTCGACCGTCCCTTTTAATAGGTGTTGACATATCATATCCAATAAAGAAGAATATTGAAAATGTATAAAAAGTTTAAAATATCTTCTTAATTTCAAAAGGAGGACGAAAGATACCAAAGGGACAGTCAAACTCATTAATCTAAAACAAACTGTCAACGCCATGGCTAAAATGAAAAAGACAAACAAACAACAGCACACACGACACAACATAGAAAACTAAAGAATAAACAACACGAACCCCACCAAAAAACTTCAACCTTGTTTGGGCATGGTAATCATAGAGGTCAAGCTACCTTAGCTGTATTTAGCAAAACTTTTTTAGGAATTCAACTTGTACTTTATTTGGCCTTTTAACATTTTTTTATTCGAGCGTTTCTAATGAGTCTTTTTTAGACGAAACGCGCGTGTGGCGTATATATAAAATTTCAATCCTGGTATCTATGATGAGTTTATATAGATATTATGATCAGATATTCTATTTGTTATAAATATGGAAATATTGTAAAATTTGCTTAATATTAACGATCATTTTGTCTTGACACATGCATGCACTGTAAAATGCAAACGGACACTCACCTGCAAAATGGCTATACTACCGTATGGGGGATTCTAGGTAACTATTTTTCTTCACCCAATTCAAAGTTTTATTTTATTATATAATGCATTATAGAGTGACGCATCGTATTTTTGTTTCCATGACATCATATTTGCTGAATTTGAATAGCTTCAAACATGTTTGGTTGCATTGAGTTGAACAATTACCCATCTGAGACTACATTGATGTTAGCAACTATATTGGTCAACAATAGGTTTAAGTAAAAATAATTAAATAAAAATACCGGCCCCAAAGAAATATTAAGATAGGAAAGTTCCTTATCAAATAACAAAATCAAAAGCTCAAACATATTTAACAAATTGAAAAGAGATGTATTTCTAAAGTGATTCTTAAATAGAAAACTTAACCGTTAATAATATTTTTATAAACATGTTTTTTTTCCATAATAAAAGGCAAACAACAGTGAGGACCGTCACCTATGAGTCTTTTGTAGACGAAACGCGGGAGGCAATTCGCACAATGCTGTGGTTATCTCCCCTAACGGACATAGCCAGTATTGGCAAAAAGTTATGGTCTGAAAAATCCTATTTCACTTTGTTATGATAGTTTAATTGCTAGTGGCAAACTACGATCATGAGGCACACTTGTATGCTTTTATTTTAACAGGTTTTAGATGAGGTCTAGATTTAAATTTTGACTGTCATCACAATAAATTTGAACATTAGGTTCTTATTTCGCTTTGGAAACATTGACACGGCTATATTCTTATATCCCAATTAAACATTGGTCGCACGTAAGCTGTGTTTTGAACAACACCACAATTTTAAATGGACATCTGTTTTGGTGTTGCTCGCCTCGAAATTATAAAAATTATATAAAAAAAAATAATAGTTCATGTATTTGTTGATTGGTTTAGTCGTCAAACGGTTATTTTTTAAATTCTATTTTGGCTTCATCAAAATAGATACCTTACACACCTGTATTATAGGTCCGCTACGAAGTACAAAAGTTCAATTTTTTTCTTTTATATTCGAAATAATTCTTACCTACCATGCTCGGTGAAAAAGAAGGTCAAAAGATACATGAGGAACATTTAAACTCATAGATCAAAAATAATCTGACAACGCCACGGCTAAAACAGAGCAAGATAAACAGATAAATACTATTACACAGCATAGAAAACTATGCCTAAGCAACATGAACCCTACTAAAAACTAGGGGTGATCGCGGGTGCTCCGGAAGATAAAGCAGATCCTGCTCCAAATGTGGCACCTGTCGTGTTATTTTAGTTGTTACAAACCTGGTAAATAGTCTAATTTGGTAGGTCACATTTGTGAAAAGGGAACGAGATTGTAGGTACGGATGTTGACAAAAAAAGCCCGCCCATGTTAAAATGAACATATATCATGAGATAAAATAAATTACGTTCAGGAATTATCTTGACGTATTTTCAATGGGTTTTTTTTAAAAGATTTTTCAGCAACGAAATAAGTGAAAAAGAACGTGTGTTATCGACCGTTTCTTTTGAAAAAAGGTTTGACATATTAAGAGACAAGTCAGGAATATGACAGTTGTTGTGCATTCGTTTGATGTGCTTAATCAATTGATTTTGTCATTTGATTCGGGATTATCCGTTTTGAATCTTTACTCGTGGTACAGTATTTCTGTTTTTTCTTCTTTTTTTTAAAACATTTTCTGAATTTTTGTCTTATGTTGGCATTAGAAACAACTCTGATTGGGTGTATTTAATAAGTACTTACTGAATCTGACATCATAGTCACATTTATGATTCGTGTAAAACTTCGAACGTATGAATTGTTCGTTCATGAGGTTTCACATTCATAATTAATATTGTGCGCTTGATTCATATAAACCACGTTCAGCTTACTATACGGTGAATGTTGTACTCATTTTTTTGAAAACCCCAGGTTTCAACGTACCTGTTAATATAACTATTTCTTTTGTATCTGATAGAATGAAGTGCCATTGGCTACTACTTACCCATCAATTTCACATTTATAACGTTTAAATATAATCATAAACATAATGAAATGAAATATGATAACCAATGAAATAATTATTCCCAAGAGACCAACTAACATGGATGTTAGAAACTATACTGATCACCCTGCGCATTTGAACATTGAAAAAAAAACGTATAGTCAGCTATAAAGGCAGGGAAATGACATAATGTTAACCAAGAAAACCAACGGTAGTCTGAAAGGTAAAATAATAAACGAAAAACAAATATGTTACACAGTAACTAACGACAACCACAAATAAATAGAGGCTACTGGTTGTTGACAGGCACATAGAAAACGTGACAGGGTTACTTTATTGTTAGCGATCAATCGTCTCCTATCAGCGGTGGAACAGCACGTGTTACTCAAACATAAACCCAATAAAGTCCAAAAATGTCTATCCAGACTGAGATATGTCCATACTTGTTTTTGAATAAAACATATTACAAGTATTTGATTATTGAACCATTACGAAACATGTTTTTTTCCCCAAGTCAACATATTTAAAACAGCTTAGATTAACGAATTTTCTGAAGAATTTTTCCTTCAGTGAAGACAATCAATATATCAGTATCTGTATTTAACTAAATTCAACTAGTAAAACAAATATGAGACTTTCATGATTTTCATTGCTGACAAAAACATTATACACCGCAGATAAACGAAAATCAAGTGCTGTCAAAAATAGAATAATATAACTTTTTCAACACATTTATTTAAAACTCTAAAGTATTAGATCACTACAATAATTCATTTGTAAAATATAATCTTATATCATAAAGCTTGGTTTGTATAAAAAGACAAAAAAGAGATATGATAATTGTAATAATTACATTTATATATTAAATGCAAATTTAAATATTCCCGCCAGATAAAAGTTTCTATAACGATCACGTGACCAATTACCACCTTAGTTGAAATACCAACCGGTGCGTATTTACTAAGGTAACAAACATATTTTCTTAATGTTTATAAGAATAATTATGCAAACAAAAGCTAAGTAGATATTTATAATGATTTATTGGTCAATATTGACAGGCCTACATGTACGTATTTACCTTTGAAAATATCTACTTTCGTTTTTGTAATGTCAGCTGGCTGTGGTGTGTTATCATTATTTTTTTTGTTCTTTCGTATTTGGGATACAATTGAAAAAATGACATACTTTAGTCTTCGTTTGTGTCGTTTTACATTTGGTCATGTTGGTTCTTTTGAAGATTTCTTCATGATATGGACTTTTGCATTGTTGCATACAATACGATGACGCGTATGTAATTTGATATATTTATATGTTACTTCATATTTTTGTTTTTATTTTTACATTGATAGTTTCGTTGTTTATGTCTTATTCAAGTGACAATATTTATTTTTATTTGTCGTGAAAATGATATCTTCACCAGGAACACTAGAAGCTAGTAAGTGTAAATGTACATAAACAAGTACGAGAAATATTGTTCAAAGGGACATAATTAAGCCAAATCAATCTAATATATTATGGGCCATATAATATTCGAGTTTGGCATCTTATACTCATTATGATTTAGAAAGAAGGTATGAACGAAGTTGACATTTAAAAAAAAAATGTTATAATAAGTCCAGACTATGAAAACAATGTTGGTTAAATAAATAAATGAACAGGTTAATATAAGCTGGACACTTAAGTGCAGAAAGGATCCTCTGGTTTTATAAATACTTCAACTTATTAAACAAATGCACTTTACATATTTATGACATAGTTCTTGAAAAACATATGCGAACAAAGGATTTATACAAAAATATGTTTTACACAAATTAACATTTTATTTAATACAATTTGTTACAAAAATAATTTTGGTAGATGTCCCTGCTCCACTCTGAATACTTCGGAAAATATCTCTACAAACTATAGACTGTTTCAGGATTTTTTAAAGATTGTTTTTATCAAAGAAGTTAACAGCCTGATAACAATGCAAATAGGTCAGACAGAACACAAAACTATCATTACAATTGAGTATAAGCCTAATGTCTAACAAACAATTGTTGCATGCTATTAAGTACATTTAGTTTTTAATTACTTTTTTTATTTTCGTATTCAAGTCCACAACATGTTACCGTTTCCTTTATCTACATATTGACAAATATTTTCAACAAAACAAAATAATTTGGGAACTTGTATCACTTCAAAAAAAGGTATTTTGTAGACCGGGAAAGGCCTTCTGAACAATAGCCTTAATTATATTTTGATTTGATATTATCTTGCAGTTTTGTGATATGGCCTCATATTCCCAAAGTTGTGGTGTGTGTGACCTCCGACACATCAACAAACCATCAATAATCTGGTGTACGGAATGTGATGAAGGGCTTTGTCAAGATTGTCAGGAACACCATAGTTTATCCAAGGGGACCAGAAACCATAACACCATAACAATAAAGGAATATAAAACATTACCAAGTGAAGTACTTAAAATCACTCAATACTGTAGCACACACAATGACAAATTTATAATGTATTGCGGGACACACGAACGTCCCTGCTGCAGAAAATGTATAGTGGAAACTCATAAACAATGCCTGGATATCGATAATTTAGAAGACGTCATTCAAAATGTAAAAACCTCAAATGCCTTCCACGATATTGAAGAAACATTGGTTGAAGTAGCAGAAAATTTAAAGAAAATCAGTCAACATCAGCAGAAGAATGTGTTGAATTTGAAAGAAAAAAGAAAACAAATTCAAAAGGATATTCAAAAGACCCGTACAACAATCAACAACCATCTGGACAAATTACAAGGAGATTTGATAAAACAACTTAATTCTATTGAAGAAACCCAGAACTCGAAAATTTGTCAGTTGTTGTCATCACTTGAACAGAGAGAAAAAGAAATATCCAAATACCAGCAAAACCTTGCAAGCATTAAACAACACGCCTCAGACCTTCAGATTTTTCTTTCACTTAAGCAAATCGAACAAGACATTAATATAAATGATAAATTCCTACAATCCGTAGTGGAAGGTGAGGAATTGAAGCAATGTCATCTAGAATATAGAACCAACATTGCTATTCAAGATATCATGTCCAATATCAAAAGTTTTGGAGAAGTACAGATTGAAACTAAACCATGTGACATCGTTCTTAGCAGAAAGAAGACTAAACAAGCACAGATAATGGTACCAAACGTTCAAACAAGATCTATTGAGAATATAAAGCTGGAGATGCACAGAACAGCAGTAGCTGAAGGAAGATACGTCTACGGGTGTTGCCTGATACTAGATGGTAGAATGGCTTTTACTTCCTACCATGATTGTGCAGTTAGAGTTTTCAGTGATAAAGGATCAAAAGACTTTGAGGTGAAGATGCCGTGTAACGTATACGATATACTGTATATTAGTAAGGACGATACTTTAGCTGTATCATCTGGTGGTTCAAGGTCACAGTGTATTTCCATAATAAACGTTAAAAGAAAACAAATCACGAAAACAATTACACTCGACTCGTATATTTATGGCATAGCACTTAGAGAAAATGAATTAATATATTCCGGTTATAACAAAGGAATCCGAATGCTCAATCTTTCCGATGAGTCAATTACTCAAATAGTCCAAGATAAAATGCCAAGATGGTGTTACATTGCAACATTTCGGAACCAAATATATCACACAAACTCGGTAACACAAGCCGTTACTTGTTACGATCAACAAGGTAAACCTCAATGGACATTCAACAATGAAAGCGTTCTGAAGGGGCCTCGTGGTATTGATGTAGATATTGATGGTAATGTGTATGTGGTGGGGATGAATTCGAACAATGTTGTAGTTATCTCCCTTGATGGACAACGCTATAGAGAAGTGTTAGCAGCAAGTGATGGGCTTCATCGTCCTACTTCTATTTATTTTAATAATTCAAAGAAGCAGTTGCTAGTGACTAACTTGAATCATGAGGCCCGACTGTATGCTTTGATTTGAAAAGTCTTTTTAATTATGTATTATCTTTAATTTTGTATCGTCACAGCTACACATTTTTCGATGAAATGATTAGTTTGACAGTTGACATAAATTATGTTATGAAATCATATTTATGTTTTAAATATGTTTTTATTAGATTTTTCATAAACAAAATACATAAAACAGAACGATTTTACACGATCCATTCTCTTTTCTTATCCCAGACATAGATTACCTTAGCCGTATTTGGCACAACTTTTTGGAATTTTGGATCCTCAATGCTCTTCAACTTTGTACTTGTTTGGCTTTATAAATATTTTGATTTTAGCGTCACTGATGAGTCTTATGTAGACGAAACGCGCGTCTGGCGTACTAAATTATAATCCTGGTACCTTTGATAGCTATTTACACGATCCATTCTCTAAAAAAAGTGTTGATTTATAATTTACAAAATTGCGAAATATTCAGGATTCAGAATTTTGTTTAAATATCTTCTAGCATATACACTGTATGTTCTGATCAGAAAGTGCAAAGGGAATTTTGCCTTTTTCCATTGATTATTGTAAAGAAATACATGTTAATTTTAACGTCGAAGATAGTACCTGATACATCAATTTTCATTCTACACTTTGAATTTTTTTTGAACAACTAAGTATGTTCTTATCCCAGGAATAGATTACCTTAGCGTATTTGTCACAACTTTTTTGGAATTTTGAATCCTCAATGCCCTTCAACTTCGTACTTGTTTGGCTTATAAATATTTTGAAATGAGCATCACGGATAGGTCTTATGAAGACGAAACGCGCGTCTTGCGTACTTACTTATAATCATGGTACCTTTGATAACTATATACATCAATTTTCATTCTACAATCATTGCATTAACTATGTTATATTGCGATCTATTAATTATATATATATATAAACCGTCGTATTTAAAGTACCACGGGAAATGTTTTGTTGGTTAGGCCAAGTGAAGTTATTCATTCAAAACAACCTAGAGAGGACCCACACACGCAGCTTAGAATAAATGTCTCTATTCCTAGAACAGATATAGGTGCATATATATTTCCATTCTCAATTTTATATTCATCCCTCGCCTTTTGCCAAAACAAACACTCCTCTGTGGTGTTGATTTACTGCAGGTATGATTTATAATTTACTATTTAGAAATGAATCGAATCTTTGATTACATGTTATCACGTTTGCTTACTTCGAATAAAGTTTTATAGTTTGGAAATAGAACAGTATTGTTAGTACTCGCTGAACCTAACAGCATAATCATATTCGTGAAAAAATTCATCAGTATGAATAGGTAGTTCGTAAGGTACACATTTAAAATTGTATGCCTGGTTGATATAAACAAGCTTCAACTACTTATACGGTATGAGTTGTGTTCATTACCGCAGACATTCTGGTGACTCTTTGCTGTATATAGTGATAACTGTTTCTTTGTTAATTTATGAAAAGTTTTGTCATAAGCACTCATACTAGTACCTCTCATTATTTTTATCTTCATAATAATCAAAAGTTATACTCATAAACATTAACAGAATTATAGACGGTCGTAAGGTTACACATTTAAAATTGTGCACAAGATTGCGCTACTTATGCGGTATGTGTTGTGTTCATTTCTACATACAGTATGGTGACTTGTTGCTGTTTATATTGATAAATGTAATAATCATAAACATTATGAGGTTAGTTATGATTACCAACGAAATAACTATCCGTTAGAGACCAATTGTTGTGGATGTTAAGAACTAAAGGTTACCTTACGGCTTTGAACAATAAGCAAAATCCGTACTGTATAGTAAGCAATGAATGCCACAAAATGAACAATCTTACACGAGAAATCCAACGTCCGTTTGAAAGGTAAAACAAATAACGAAAAAGAAATATGTCAAACAACAAACAATGAAAACCATAAAATTACAAGTTACTGACTTTAGACATGCACATAATGAAAATGACAGAGTTACCATTTTGTTAGCGTCATCCCTCCTCACCTAATACAAGGGAATATGAATTAGCTGTAAAATTCAATTGAAAGGGGGTCGACTCGTTAGATAGGCACGATCAACAAAATGAACACCAACAAAACACAACGCACTCATTATGTTTTAAAAGAAAAATTTTCAAATACATTTAATAAAGGTTATCAATGAAACCTTATCATTGATTCAACACTACAGACTGAACGGAACTTGTAAATGCTTTTTTCACAGACATAAAATGTATCAATATGAATTGGTGTACAATTCAATAAATCGACGATAAGAGACAGAACAAGGTAAAACACTGTCTGGAATATAAGAGTTGACAAACTACCTCTCAACTTAAAAATCTTAACATGAATTCTAAGATTTAGGGATAAACCATTTTCAGTATTTCAAACGGTGTTAAGTGAAATGCTTATCTAACTGAATATTTATATTTAAAATTGTTTTATCATTAATTTTAACTCCCTTTTAAAGTTACAGATTATGCAAAAGAAGTGATAACGAAATTATTAACATAATTAGCTGTCATTGAATCACATAATTACACAATACTTTAATAAAGCATTGTGGTTTAATTGATATTCTTAGTTGAAAAGGGAGGGGGTATTCCTCAACACTGCTATTTCTGACAGTGTTTCTACTTTTTGTCCCTTGCGCAACACCAGGCGTGGGTCCGTCCATCTATCTTCCCACATGTATGTGCGTCCGTCCGTCTGATCTTGTTAACGTTCTTATTAATGATGATTTTTGACAACCACTGGGTCGATGCCATTTCTGATGGAGTTTTAATTCCCCCAGGATATCACCAACACCAGTAGTCAGCACATCTGTGTTGAATTGAGTTATCATTGATACATTCATAATTGTAAATTAACTGTTAACAAATCTTTTACTTTAATTTTTTGAAATACTAAGGCTTTTCTACCTCGGGAATAGATAATCTAAGCTGTTTTTGGCAAAACTTTTAGGAATTTTTGGTCCTCAATGCTTTTCATCTTCGTACTGTATTTGGCCTTGTCAACATTTTTTTTATTCGAACGTCACTGATGAGTCTTTTGTTGACGAAACGCGCGTCTCGCGTAAATGTAAAATTTCGATCCTGGTATTTATGATGAGTTTATTTACATATTCAATTTTTGCAATATTTTTTATAACAATTTTTATCATATGTCTATATCAGCAGTCTCTTAGACAAGTTCGAAAACCAGTGAGGGGTAAAGCCATTAGTAGATGCATCGACTTAATCGTTCTTATCTGAATTCATACTCTGTAACAACAGGTTACATACTAATTTTATGCAACAGATGCGCGTGTTGACAATACATGTCTCGTCAGTGAATCTCTAAGCTTAAATTGGCAATTTACAAAACTAATAGACATAACTGATACAATGGTTCCTGATAAAGAAAAGTAAGTAGAAACCTGTTTCCAATTTATCCGCCATTACTGGTAGATAATATTATCTCTTAAAAGATAGAATATTTAGATGATATTTATATTTTTCTGGTCTAAAAAAATGAAAATAATATTTATCACCTTCGTGCATTCGAAGCGTATTCTGAATTTAACTTTTTTTAGGACGTGTAAAACGCAAGATTCGAGAGCTTTTTTCAAATAAATAATGAACAAAATTGTCAGATTTTGTAATGATTATACATGGAAAAAAGTAATTTCTATGTTGGAATAGAAAGAAAAGTATGTAAAGGATTTAAAATAAAATATGAATAGAATGCTTGTTTAGAGTGTTTTCAGTAAGTGAAGTTAGTGAACAGAAAAATAGGAATGATCGTAATCGTGTTGTAATTATATAACAAATTATGATAGCTTAATTACATTACTTTCTTAAAAATTATCTTTGATTATCGATTGACATAACAGTTTTAAATTTTTGGAATCATTTTTTGTCTGGATAAGGTTGTTGCCAATTGATAGACCCATTATTTTTAACTCCATTTTTATGACAAATTCTGTTTCTGCATTACCTGTGTAACTTTAATAAAAAAAAAATCAATAAAAAATGACAAGAAACTGTTTTTTAAATTTTATTACAACGTAGAAAGGTCTAGTGTTTAAAGCAACAAAAAATCTGCGTTCAGATAATGTAAAATTTTCGCGTTTGTAAAATCGGTGTTCATTTCATTTTCCGATTTTTTGTTTTGATTGTAAATTTCAAATAAAATATGAAACGGTAGCCATGTTTACAAATCGGTTTAGTGGGAATACGTGTACTTTAAAGCTTTAGATTTCAAATATTTTGGACACGAACATCACTGAAGACACATGTATTGTCAAAATGCGCATCTGGTGTAAGACAACTGGTACCGTTAGTGCTATAACTACCACTGGGTCGATGTCTCTGCTGGTGGACTGTTAGCCTCCGAGGGTATCACCAGCCCAGTAGAAAATACGACTTTTTTTGTGTTATTAAAATTTGCTGTTACAAAATGTTAGAAATTATTATTAATTAAGGAATGTATCTTCTTCATGCAAAGCTCTGATTCCTTTCACGGATTTGGCTATACTTTTTTTACCCTCTGGATTATAACTCTTCATCTTTTATATAAGTTCTGGATATAAAAATATCTTGGACACGCACATCACTGAAGAGACATGTACTGTCGAAATGCGCATCTGGTGCAGGGAAATTGGTACCGTTAACGTTATTACTATCACTCGGTCGATTCCTCTGCTGGTGGACTGTTAGCCCCCCCCCCTTTCCGAGAGTTATACCAGCAAAGTAGCCATTCAGTACTGGCATGAAAATACGGATTTTTTTGTGTTATTAAAATTTGCTGTTACAAAATGTTAGAAATGATTATAAATTAAGGAATGTATCTCCCTCATGCAAAGCTCTGATTCCTTTCAAGGATTTGGCTATACTGTTGGACCTTTTGGATTATAGCACTTCATCTTTTACATAAGCTTTGGAATTCAAATATTTTGGACACGAGCATCACTGAAGAGACATGTATTGTCGAAATGCGCATCTGGTACTGGAAATGAAAATACGGATTTGTTTGTGTTATTTAAATTTGCTGTTACAAAATGTTAGAAATTGTTATAAATTATGGAATGTTTCCCCCTCATGCAAAGCTCTGATTCCTTTCACGGATTAAGCTATACTTTTTGGACCTTTTGGATTATAGGTCTTCATCTTTTATATAAGCGTTAGATTTCAAATATTTTGGACACAACCATTACTGTAGTGACATGTGTTGTCGAAATGCGCATCCGGTTCAGAAAATTAGTACCGTTAATGTTATAACAAAGAAACTATTGTACACATAACTGAGTTGTCAGACACGTTTATTGAAACATACTTTTTTGTATCCACATAACGTAACGATATCTTTAAGACAAGTGTGTAAATGGTCTGCACCAGCTACCATCCTTCATGTTAGATATTTTATTTCATATTGACAGCGAATCAGTCATGCACTGATGAGGCTCTTCATTTGAAATTGAATGCTTTGTTTTGAAAATTAATGGGATGTAAAAGCGTTGACCGAAGTACATTTTGTATGAAGTAAGCACTGAGGAGCTTCATTCTAAAAATGTGTGCACGTTCAACACGTTTACAACCCTATAAAATTACTAAAAGAAGCATTCAATACTTATGATTACAATTTTTTGCTAGGAACATGAAAAAAGAATTCTAAAAACTTTTCCTTTAATTTATCTGTACACTTTTTAAATGCGGAAGCTTGTGTCATCATGAATGTTACATTTCATAGTGAAATGAATGTTGATTTCAGAATGACGCGAAATAGCCATTACAAAATCAAAATAGTTATCAACGATGTAAAACATCACAGTTATCTTTTTTTTTCTTCATATAACTGTCTTTCTAAGTTGGTTTCTATGTTAATGATAAATTATATGCAATTCCACTTCATACAGCAGATTCAGTTCATTCAAATAATATGATATGAGAGTAGTGTTTTGAGCCAAGATTTGTCGATCAATAATATATCGGTAAGACTTGGAAATCATTGAGACATGCTTTTTCATGCCCGAGAGAAAATCAAACAAAAATAAAACAGATTTGTGTTTGCTCTATAAAAACTGTCATAACCAAAAACTAAACATGTTGCAATTTAGAAATTCATCCGTACCAATTACAAGCATCAGGTTTTCCCATCGAGTTCAGTTGGGGAAATATTACTACAGAATGTGCGTATTTACGTTGTCAATAGTAAACTGTACCTAAAGGTTTAATAGTTTTTATATACTCTTATCTTCGGGATAAAGGAGATTTGAATAGTTCCGTCTAAGAAACAGCAACCCAATGACAAATTGATCATAAATGATCATACATCTTCATTTGTACCATCTTCACTTATTTTCTATTCTCCATTGTCTTTTTTATATTTTATATTTTTCTATTTTCTTATTCTTTTTCCAAAGAAGTGAGATTGGTTTTATTTCATTGCAATCTACAAGCTGACAAATATATATCGTATCAATTTCTGTTGGATAATTATGGCACCCTCAACGTAGTCGGGGTGACATATTGTTATTCTACGTTTATTTTAGTTTTAGTTTTTTTTCAATTATTTTTCTGGATCTCAGTCATGTCAGAATTGACTACACAATGGTATTAACCATTATGTGAAGATATACAATCGAGGATTGACATTTTCAAGATGGCCACGTTTCCATGAAAACAGCAAAAATGCGAAAAATGGACAGTGTTAAAAACTCAACTTAACTTAACGTTAATATTAACTGGCATGTGTAGACATAGCATCTGACTTTGGAATTTTCAAAATGGCCGCTGATACAACAGAAACAGCAAAAATGTCCAGAACTTCAAAATTCTCCAATCTTTCTAAAACGATACAAAATGTTATTAGGATGTGTTGATGCGATATTTGCTTTGAAATGATAAAAAAAATGATCAACTCTGAAAAGATTAGCAGATCCTGTTCACACTGGGACACCTGTCCTGTTGCTCATGCAAGTACAAACCAAAATGTCGGTATGTCGCAGTCAAATAAAATTATAGAGGATGTATGACGAACACAACAGTTGCTCCTATTAACTTTCGGTTCGAAGTAAACATCGACTTAACATCTGATTGAAACGTACCGTGCTTGATTCTTTATGTTAGGACATATTTTCTCTAATCTCAAAATTGAACAAAACAAAATTATATATATGACTTACAGATTAGCACGTTGAACAATTTGTGTTAAATCTTTCCAGAGACATGCATGTCAGAGTAGAATCCACATGTTCATCGTCGTCACTGTACATTATCAGATACATTGCGTTTATTTTCAAGTTATCCTACTGTTCATATTTGATACATGTATTTGTTTCTTTCTGTTTTAGAAACAATTATCAATTACAATAAGAAAACATTATTTATGGGTTTTCTATTCTTTCGTTATTCCATTTCAAATGTTTCTAAAATCAAAATTCCGATGATTTGGCATTGACACGCGGTACTTTAAAGATACAAATCAAGCGGATTTTTTTTAGATCCAGAGCTTATTAAAAACAAATGGAATTATAAGACAAAAAAGAGAATAAGGTATAGCCAAAATCTGACAAGATATAAGAGTAGTTCTAAATTGCTAAATCACTAGTATATTATATATGAAATGAATTTACAATTAACCTAGATTTAATTTTAAAAATAACAGTCACAGAAACATCACAGCAACAAACGTCCACCACTGAATTACATGCTCTTGATTTGGGAAAGGAACATACACACATAAAGTAACGGGGTTAAACAGGTTAGCGGCATCTCAACGCTCCTACAAAAGACAAGTGTTGTAACAGTACAACATTAAAATGTACAATTAAAATCAGTTGAAAAAGCCTTGCAAATCTAATCATTCACAATTGTTAATATAATGGGCGGTAAACACGATACTGCAAATTAATTGCTGTTGAACCAACAATTAAATTAAAGAAAGATTCATGTAAGGTATGATCAAAAGTAACATACGTCAGTTGTTTCATATTCCCAAATTAGCATGACCCAAGAGCCAAACCCACGAAAAATGTGTATCTACACAGTGCTTTGTTTACACTTGTTGGTTAATAAAAACATATCCCTAATCTTTGGATTATCAAACAATTCAGTTACACATTTCTCGCATGACAAAATCACACATCATATATACAGGTTATATATCTATGATGAACTTTTTTAGATGTTTTCCCCCTTTCAGTGAGAATAAACTTTTGACTTTTATACGTTGATGACGCCTTTCTTGGTTTACCTTCATCCGCAACTCTCAAAACCAAATATATGAAAGCGAAGAAATATATAAAACCGAAACAGCTTGTAAACTATGTGATTATAAAGCAAATGGAAAATTGCCAAATCTGCCCAAGGTCAATTTAAAAAATAAAAGATACGAGACTTTGATGATCTTCATTGCTGAAAGATATATATAGGGTATTTGCACCTGCATAATTTTACTGGGCAGACTCATTAACAAAATAACATATGTAGTTTATAAAAATATTATAAATATAGAGTAAATATAATTTCCACTTATTATTTGACCACACAATTAAGATGATTCGTTTGTAAAATATAATCTGATTATATATCATAAAGGTTGGTTTGTATAATAGAACAACACAGAGATAAGGTAGTGATAATATGCAACGATAACTTTTACATCGTATCATTATATACAAGTTTAAAAATCCAAGCCAGATATTAGTATCTCTAACGGCCACGTGAGCAATAACCATCCTAGTTTAAATACCAAAAAGGGCAGTTAGCATACTAAGGCAACATTTTTATTTCTAAATATTTACGTAAAGACAGTTAGACATATATAATTATGTATTTCTATAATTTTTATTGTAATGTTGCCCGGCACAAACAACGAGGGTAACAATGCTAACGTTTGAGTTGTCTAAATAAGTTTGATAATCTGCCAATTTTCAGAACCCTTTACTATTATACAAGTTAACAGGTAGCTTTGGTCGGATCAAGGACAGAGTTGAAGGTCATTAAATTTGAATATTTTTTGTTTATTTTTCTTATACTGTAAGGATGTTTTTTTTTTCACAAGGAACGATAGAAACCTTCAAGATTATGATTACAGGTTAGATTAATATGGAGCAAAGGACCTACAAGTATCAGCCTAATCCTTCTAAATAATGTTGCATGTGAGCTTTGAAACATTAGTTTTGTTATTATTGAGAAAGAATATACAATCAGAGCTGTTGTATGAAAGAAATAGTAAAATCATAACAATGTTGATTATATTTATAAAAGGACAGGTTAATAATATATTTACAGTTAGTGCTTTCTTAAAAATTAAGTGCAGAAATTTTACTTTGACGATATAGGCATCTTAACATTTTTTACCCCAGAAAATCATTTTACTAATTCATGACAAAGGCTTTATGCAAAAATATGTATTTATACATATGAACATCTTGTTAGAATACGTTTTGTAGAAAATTTGCTTTTTTGTTAATGCCTCTGCTCATATCTGAATATGAATGCAAAGATCATCTACAAAAACAAATAGACTATTAAGGCAATGTTATATTTAACAAAGATGTTGCATGCTATTTGTTAAGTTAGGTTTGATTTTTTAATTTTCGAAATCAAGGACCAAAAAGGCTTTAGTGAAACTAATGTAAAGGTATTTAAAAGTTATTTTGTAGCACGTGAAAGGCATTCTAAACAATAGTCTTAATTAAATTTGATTTAATATTATCAGTTTTGTGATATGGCCTCATCCTCTCTAAATTGTGGTGTGTGTGTGACCTCCGAGACATCAACAAACCATCCATAATCTGGTGTACGGAATGTGATGAAGGGCTTTGTCAAGAATGTCAGGAACATCATAGTTTATCCAAGGGAACCAGAAACCATATCACCATCACAATAAAGGAATATAAAACATTACCAAGTGAAGTACTAAAAATCACTCAATACTGTAGCACACACAATGACAAATTTATAATGTATTGCAAGAAACACAAACGTCCCTGCTGTAGGAAATGTATAGTTGAAACCTATAAAGAATGCCGAGACATCGACAATTTAGAAGACGTCATTCAAAATGTAAAAACATCCAATGCCGTCTACGATATAGAAGAAACATTGGTTGAAGTAGCAGAAAATTTAAAGAAAATCAGTAAACATCAGCAGAAAAATCTGTTGAATTTGAATGAAAAAAGAAAACAAAAAGAAAAAGAAATTGAAAAGACTCGAACAACAATCAACAACCATCCGGACAAATTACAAGAAGATTTGATAAAACAACTTAATGCTATTGAGGTAACCCAAGACTCGAAAATTTGTCAGTTGTTGTCATCACTTGAACAGAGAGAAAAAGAAATAACAAAAAAGAAGGAAAACTTTGCTAGCATTAAACAACACGCCTCGGAACTACAATTTTTTTCTTTCATTGAAGCCACTAGAAGAAGACATTGATATCGAAGATAAATTCCTACAATCCGTAGTGAAAGTTGAGGAATCGAAGCAATGTCATCTAGAATATAGAAACAACATTGCTATTCAGAATATCATGCCCAATATCAAAAGTTTTGGAGAAGTACAGATTCAAACCAAACCATGTGACATAGTTCTTAGCAGACAGAAGATCAAACAAGCACAGATAATGGTTCCAACCGTTCAATCGAGATCCATTGAGAATATAAAGCTGACGAAAGACAAGAGAGTAGCAACTAAAGGAACAATAGTTTTAGGATGTTGCCTGATACCAGATGGTAGAATGGCTTTTACTTACTTTTATGATCGCGCAGTAAGAGTATTCAGTGATACAGGATTAAAAGACGACTTTGAGATGGAGATGTCATGTGCTGTACACGATATACTGTATAGTAGTAAGGACGATACATTAGCCGCAACATCTGGTGTTTCAAGCAAGCATTGTATTTTTTCTGTAAACGTGGAAAGAAAACAAGTAACGAAAACAATTTCACTAGATTCGGCAATTGATGGCATAGCACTGATAGAAAATAAATTAATATATTCCTGTCAAACTAAAGGAATCCGAATGATCAATCTTTCCGACGAGTCTATAACTGACATAGTCCGAGATGAATTGCCAAGTTTTTGTTACATTGCAACATTTCGAAACAATATATATCACATAAACTCGGAAACACACGCCGTTACTTGTTATGATCAACAAGGTAAACAGCAATGGACTTTAAAAATGAGAGCCTTCTGAATGCTCCTCGTGGTATTGATGTAGATTTTGATGGCAATGCGTACTTGGTAGGGATGAGTTCGAACAATGTTGTAGTCATCTCCCCTGAAGGACAAAACCAAAGAAAAGTATTGGCAGCAGTTGATGGTCTTTGTAGTCCTTATTCACTTTGTTTTGATAGTTCAAAGAAGCAGTTACTAGTGGCTAACTATTATAATGATGCTCACTTGTTTGCTTTTATGTACATAAAGAATTGTGTTTTTCAATTCTGACTTTCACAGCTACAAATTATAATATGACGTTCTTATTTTGCTTTGGAAATATTGATAAAGCCATGCTCATTATTTCCAATAAAACATGGTTTGCACATGATTGACATCACAATTGAAATTGCAATTTCAGCTGTGTTTTGAAAAATGCCAGAAATCATGGACACCTGTGTTGCTGTTGCTCGCTTTCAAATTATGTAAAACCAATATAAAAATAATTTACATGTATAAGTTGATTAATTTAATCGTTAAACGGTTTGATTTTCCTTTTCTTTTTTTTCAAATCATAATGATTACGTTTTGAACGTGTATTATAAGTCTGCTTCGAAGTACAGAATTCGAAATTCAAAATATTCGTTTTAGATTCAAAATAATTATATCATGACACGCTCAGTATAAAGAAATCTGACAAATAGAATGATTACCCATGTTAAAATGAGCATAGAGCGTGGGATGAAAGAATTATTAATTGTTTCCTGAAAATAAAAATGATTTACGTTATAAAATTATCTTGACGTATTTAACGATTTTCTATCAACAAAATAAGTGAAATAGAACGAGTTCAAAAACAAGTGTTGACATATAAACCCCAAACATGAAACATAGTGGAAATTTGGAGAGTTTTTACATTATTTGGGCGGAAGAAACAAGTTTGGTTGAATAGATTAAATAAGTACTTAATGCATCTGACATCATATCCACATTTAAGATTCGAGTGAAAGTTTGACAGAATTGTTAGTTCATGAGGTTTCACATTCAAAATTATTATTGTGCGCTTGATTCATACAAACCACGTTCAGCTTTATATACGGTGGATGTTGTACTAACTTTTTAAGACCATTGGTTGACACGAAGCTGTTGAAATAATTGTTTATTTTAGTCTCTGATATAATGTAATTCGATATTCATAACGTTTAAATATAATCATTAACATAATGAAATGAAGTATGATAACCTATAAAACAATAATCTTTCAGAGACCAAATGACATGGATATTAGAAACTATACTGTTCACCTTGCGCATTTGAACAATGAGCAAAGCAATCCGTATAGTCAGCTATGAAAGTATGACACTAACAAAATGTTAACAGAGAAAAACAACGACCTTCTGAAACGTAAAACAATAAGCGAAAACAAATAATGTCAGACAGCAACTAACGACAACCACAGATAAAAAGAGACTACTAATCATGGAAAGACACATGTTTTTTTAGCTACATGTAAGATGAACATTTTTTGGAAATGTTTTTTTTTTGTGCTTTAAGTGAAGACAGTCAATCTATCGGTATCTATATCTAACTAGATTAAACCAGTTTAACAAATATGAGACTTTCATTATTTTAATTGCTGAAAAATAATTATACAGCGCAGATAATCGAAAAACAACGGCGGATGTGAACTTATATCATAAAGGTTGGTTTGTATAAAAGTACAAAAACGAGATATGATAATGGTAATACTCACATATTTGTAAATTAAATACAAATTTAAATATTCCCGCCAGATATAAGTTTATATAACGGTCACGTGACCAATCACCATCCTAGTTGATATACCAACCGGTGCGTATTTACTAAGGTAACAAACATATTTATGTAATGTTTATTAGAATAATTATGCAAACATAAGAAAGTTAGACAGTTAAAATGATTTATTTGTAAATCTTGACCTGCCAACATGTACGTATTTACCGTTAAAAAAATCTACTTTCGTTTTTGCAATGTATGTGGTCTGTTGTCATTGTTTTGTTTGTATGTTTGTGTTTGTGATAGAGTGCGCAAAACATGTAAAATAATCATTTTGTTTTTCTATAACATCGTTAAAAATTTGGTAACACTACGGACAATTATGCCCCTGCCATTCCTTTTCCTCAAATCTTTATCTGCATCCTGCATTGTATTATTAAGTGTGTATCCTTTTGTTTACTTCTGTTGCAATGTTGGTCATTTTTTATGTGTGCCGTAAAAAATATATCTTCACCAGGAACGCTTTTTAAACCATCAAATAGATAGGTACAGAAACGAGTAACAGAAGATTGTTCACAGGGACACAAAAATGAAAGCCACATCCATCTATATTAGGCCATATTGTATGCAAGTTTGGCATCTTTTATTCGTTATAATTTATAAAGAAGGTATGATCGAAGTTGACATTTCAAAAAATATTATAATTATTTCAGACTATGAAAGCAATGTTGATTATGTCAATAAATAAATAGGTAAATATAATATGTAAACTTAAGTGACGAAAGGATTTTTTGTTGGTATCAATACTTCAACTTATTAGACAAATGCATTTTACAAAGTTATGATATAGTTCTTGAAAAACATACACGAACGAAAGCTTTATTCAAAACACAAATCAACATCTTATTTAATACAATTTGTTACAAAATTATTTTTTGTAAATGCCCCTGCTCAAATCTAAATATATTTGAAAATATTTGTACAACTTATAAGTTATAGGCTTTTGCAGGATTTTTCTACAGATTGTTTCGATATATATAACAATGCAAATATTTCACACAAAATACAAATCTATCATTACTAATAAGTTTTAGGTTTGAATAACTTTTTATTTTTTCAATTCAAGGGCCAAAAGGTTGCCGTATCGTTCCGTCTCCTTTATCTACTTATCGACAAAAATTTTCAACAAAGCAAAATATGTTTGGTACGTCTTAAAAGGTACAAGGAAATCAAATAGTTTTGATTACTTATGTAAAGGTTTTAAAAAACTTTTTTTAGAACTAGAAAAGCCTTCTAAACACTAGTTTTAATTATATTTGATTTAATATTATCTTGCAGTTTTGTGATATGGCCTCTTCCACCCAAACATGTGGTGTGTGTGACCTCCGACACATCAACAAACCATCCATAATCTGGTGTACGGAATGTGATGAAGCGCTTTGTCAAGAATGTCAGGAACACCATAGTTTGTCCAAGGGAACCAGAAACCATAACACCATAGCAATCACGAAATACCAAACGTTACCTAGTGATGTACTTAAAATCACTCAATACTGTAACATACACAATGAAAAATTTATAATGTATTGCCGGAAACACGAATGTCCCTGCTGCAGGAAATGTATAGTCGAAACCCATAAAGAATGCCAAGATATCGACAATTTAGAAGACGTCATTCAAAATGTAAAAACCTCCAATGCCGTCCACGATATTGAAGAAACATTGATTGAAATAGCTGGAAATTTAAAGAAAATTAGTCAACATCAGCAGAAAAATCTGTTCAATTTGAAAGAAAAAAGAAAACAAATTGAAAAAGAAATTCAAAAGACCCGAACAACAATCAACAACCATCTGGACAAATTACAAGAAGACTTGATAAAAAAACTTAATGCTATTGAAGAAACCCAGAACTCGAAAATTTGTCTGTTGTTGTCGTCACTTGAACATAGAGAAAAAGAAATAACCAAATACCAGCAAAACATTGCAAGCATTAAACAACATGCCTCAGACCTACAGATTTTTCTTTCAATGAAGCAAATCGAACAAGACGTTGATATGAATGATAAATTACTACAGTCCATAATAAAGGGTGATGAATTGAAGCAATGTCATCTAGAATATAGAGCCAAAATTGCTATTCAAAATATAATGTCTAATATCAAAAGTTTTGGAGAAGTACAGATTGAAAATAAACCATGTGACATCGTTCTTAGCAGAAAGAAGATTAAACAAGCACAGATAATGGTACCAACTGTCAAATTGAGATCCATTGAGAATATCAAGCTGAAGAAAAACAAAACAGTAGCAACTCAAGGAAGATTCAACTACGGATGTTGCCTGATACCAGATGGTAGAATGGCGTTTACCTACGGAATTGATTATACAGTTAAAGTATTCAGTGATACAGGATTAAAAGACTTTGAGGTGGAGATTCCATGTGCTGTACACGATATACTATATATAAGTAAGGACGATACATTAGCCGTATCATCTGGTAGCTCAAGTCAGCAGTGTATTACAATTATAAACGTGAAAAGACAACAAATCACGAGAACAATTTCAGTCAATTCGTGTATTGATGGCATAGCACTGATGGAAAATGGAATAATATATTCTGGTCATGACAAAGGAATCCGAATGATCAATCTTTCTGATAAGTCTATAACTCCCATAGTCCGTGATAAAATGCCTTTTGACTGTTACATTGCAACATTTAAGAACCAAATATATCAAACAAACTCGGTAACACAAGCCGTTACTTGTTACGATCAACAAGGCAAACTGCAATGGACTTTTAAAAATGAAAGCCTTCTGAAGTCTCCTCGTGGTATTGATGTAGATATGGATGGTAATGTGTATGTGGTAGGGATGCGTTCGAACAATGTTGTAGTTATCTCCCCTGACAGAAAACGACATCGAGAAGTATTAGCAGCAAGTGATGGCCTAAGTCTCCCTTTATCATTATGTTATGATAATTCAAAGAAACAGTTGCTGGTGGCTAACTGTAGTAATGAGGCATACTTGTTTACATTTTTTTGAATTTTTAAAATATGGTATTGTTTTTCTAAATTCTGACCGTCACAGGTACTCTTTTTTTGGGGAAAGTATCGAATTTGAAATTAAAAAAATAATTACTTTATGGAATTATCTTTACTCCTTTAACTGTGTTTTTTCACATATTTTTCATAAACAAATCAGTAAAACATGTAAAATGACCAAACCAATTATTTTCAAATTTTACAATTACACGAGGGATGTTATAAAACTCTAATTGGTATATTTGGTTACCGGAAATGTAGGAAATTTTGATTTAGCCTGTTATATTCTATTCTACGAAACCGTGTACTGTACTGGTGCTTGTCGGATGCAAATAGTTAGTGTCGTCTGCCAAAAATGTGTTTTGTCAATGGCTGTAGAATAAAGGTGATGCAAATAAAAGGGTTTACTGTAATCTTAAATTCCCCAGACAACAAAAGTACTGAGGGTCATGACACACGTTTAAACCATGATATTTGATGTTTGTCTGTTTCATATCAGAAACCCTTCAAAGAGACGAACGGATGGAAGAACGCAAAGACTTTTAAGTATAATGACCATCTTGCACCGTCGTCAGAGCATAACAAAATCAATTTCGTGAATTGAGCAGCACGTAAGACTTGTGTCAATAAAAATAAATGAGATTTACAGACATAAAGTAAATTTTTACAAGTGTAAATAGGTAAACTATATTATCAAAGTCACATTAGTTCGAAAGCGGCCTCACTCTAATGCTAAAGTCTGTTTCCAATCGTTCCAATAAACACTGGCCTTGAGAAGTGATACATTTAAAACAACCTACAAATGACCCATTTGATAATGGCTGACTATCTGATCATTGGTCTTTACTTTAACGTTCTCATTCCTGTAAAGGACATGGATTCATATATTTTCATTGATCACCCACTGCCAAACAAACACTCTTCGGTGCATGGGGTATTATGGAGAACGGTGGAGCCTAGATAACCATTGACCTAACGCAATTTTTAGGGGTCCCCTCCATTAGCCCAAGCAGAGGGGATATTAAACCGGGTTTATTTACTTATATGATATACTGTAGGAGTTGTGTTTATTGTCAATGATTGTATGGTGATCTATAGCTGTTTAAATAATTGTTTCTTTGGTATTAAATCGATTGTAGTGTCATTCTCTTTACTGTTATACATGTTATATTCATAACCGTTCAAATATAATATTGACCAAATGACATGAATGTTATCACTAGAGGTAACGGGACGGCCTTCAACAATTAACAAATTCCTTACCGTATATATATATACTAAGCTGTGAAAGGTCACAGAACGACAAACTTTTATACAATTAGAAAAACCAATAAAGGTAAAACAACAAACGAAAAATTATTTTTTCAGACAGCAACAAAACGACAACAACAAAATGACATCAGTATCACTCGAATAGAAAAAAGTTAAAAACAGCCAAATAAATTTTAATATAGATAGATATAGAAAGATGTGGTATGAGTGCCAATGAGACAACTCTTCATCCAAATAACAATTTATAAAAGTAAATCATTATATAGGTCAATGTACGACCTTCAACAGAAGAGCCTCGGAATATGTTGAAAATACTTATGACCAACATACTGAATATGCTGCTGAACCAAAAATGAAATTAACGATGCCTGTTATACATGCTCAACAAGAACATAATTTTATGATTTTACCTATCAAATTCCCCAAAATGATTGACACAAACCCACCCATACAAGTCCACATATGTCTATCCACACTGATTGATTTCTAAACTTGTTATTAAATACAAAAATACATACAACTGGTCTTTGGATTATCAAAGCATTACGATGCACAGTTTTGTGCACATGTCAACATGATTTATACAGCTTAGATTAGTGATTTTTTTGTAAAGGTTTTTTCCTTTCTGTAAGGATTAGCAATGTATCAGTTTCTGTGTTAAAGACTAAGTTTGTAAGAAAAAAACCAGACTTTCACGATTTTGACTGCTGAAAAATAATTATACAGCGCAGTCTGGTTTACAAAATTAATAGTGTGATTTATCAAGTCACGAAAAACAAGGGGGCTCGATAATAAAATTAAATTACTATTTCAACACATTTATTTATAACTCTATATAACATCACTAACAAAAGTAGTTGAAAAATGTAAAATGTATTAATATGTGATCTAATACCATAAAGGATGGTTTGTATCAAAGGGCAAAACAGAGATATGATAATGATAATAATCGTGGGACAATATCTGAAATGTCTATTGTTTTGGCAATAGGAAAAAAAACGAAGTGTCTTTAAAACCCTTATTTTATAAGCACAAATCGAAAATCAAACATTGACTATTCAGGAACGGTTTTCTGTTATTCAAATAATTGTTAAATTTTTGCAATTTTAAAAATGGTATTAAAGAATTACAGTTATTTCTTGTTACCAAAAAGTAATCAAAGGTACCAGGATTATAAGTTAATACGCCAAACGCGAGTTTCGTCTACATAAGACTCATCAGTGACGCTCAGATCAAAATAATTATAAAGCCTTAAAATGACCATAAAATTGATACTCATGTCAACACATAAGTGCTGACTACTGGGTTGGTGATATACAAGGGACAAAACGTCCACCAGCAGTGGCATCGACCCAGTGGTGTAAATAGTAATCAAAGGTACCAGTGATGCAATTTAAAAAAAAGTTTCTAATGGTAATAAAGAATAAGTTAAAAATAACATATCTGGTTTTCTAGTATATCCTACAATGCTTTATCAAATTCCAATCACTTATCTAAGCATTTACAACAAAGTTTCAGAAAGATAATAAATATATATAGTCCGATATGTTGGTAACATAAATAAATCTCGAGTAACATAGCAGAGTTGATAACAGGAAGGAATTGGTTTCCTTAACAATTCCTTTATTTCATAGTTACAGAAATATACATCATTCCAAATTGGTTACAATTGGAAGATAACAACAAACAATGTCATTTATCTTTTAAAACTTTATTTTCAAGATAAAACATCAGCCTAGGTAATGAAAAAGTTAGAAATAAATTCATTTCTGTTACTATCTACTTTACAAGAATTGCACAATGTTCTGTGCTGTTATCAAAAGAAAAAAAAACTGTCTTTTCATTCAGAATATTGTATATTATGTTGGGAATTTATTACTTAATAACTTATATTAATGCAATGGTTGACATATAAGATTAACTTTGTGTTTCATCGGACAAATTGTCCTTTAACATGCTTCTTGTTACTGATTATGGCTGTGCTGTTACTTTTTATCAGGTAACAAAAAGGAATTACACAGAACGTTGTGTCCTTTTACATTTTAAATTATTTTTTTACATGCTTTAGTTATAATAAAAACTGAAAAATCAGGAACAAGTTTCTTATATCCTCTTAAAATTTGTAAAAGTCGGAAGCCTGTTCACTTAATTTTGATATTATTTGAATGATTTAGTTGTCAGATAACAACATGACTTTTCAGGGAGATGAACATTCAAATTAATAATTTTTTATTGGAGGAAGGAATGTTCAATTGGCAATAATTGAAGTAATAAATACTCTTGTTGATAGTTAAACATAACATTTTCCAAAAAGATGGTTAGATAAAAAAAAAATTGCCGGTGAAAGATCGAACCAGGAAAATAGACTTTTTCAGGTATTGTCTTTCGTTTTGTTAGATGCTATAAATGTAAATTTGAAAGCCAACAGCACCGTATGCACTAAGGTAAAAAAAACAACAAGTAAGACATTTAGAATGATGTATTTGTAAATATTGATCGACCAATATGTATACGTATTTACTATTAAAAAATCTACTTTCGTTTGTGATATGTCAGCTACGTGGTCCATTGTTATTGTTTGTATTTGGGATATAATTCATAAGGCACATACTGTATTCCTTGTGGGTTCTTTACATTTGGTTATGTTGGTGTTTTATAGCTTATTTAATAATATTGATATTTAATTAACTATTGTTAAAGGTCACACGATGATCCCCGTCATTTGGTTGATGGACAGTGTCAAATAAAAAATTATATTTATGCTTTTATTTTAAATTTATTATTTCTTTATATTGATCAGTGTTTAATCATCGTGTTCACATGGACCACAACTCGGTATTATGTTAGTGAATTCACACGTAAACGGAATAAGATTACAATCCCATTGATAAAACTCAACGTTTACATGAAGTTTAAATCATTTTATTTCTACCTGCAGTCGATATTCAATGTAACCTTGTGTGTGTTAAGTGTACACGAAGCAGGGTATTTCGAACATGAGTTTGACCGTGTCTATTTAAAGAAGAAACGATTTTTGAATTTAATTGATATTTATCGTTTCTATGTGTGTTGCATTGTCGTTTTTTTGTTTGTTGTAATTAAGTTGTTTTCCCTTTGCTTTATATGTGTTTCCTTCAATTTTGTTTGTAACTCGGTTTTGTTTTCTCTCAATCGATTTATTACTTTCGAACACCAGTTTATTACGGTTGCCTTTATTGAATTAGGTTCTTTACAGAATAATTTGTCTGAACTTGATATATTTCTTTTTTTTTAGAAAAAAAAACAACTTCATAAACTTTATAAACCAGTAGTCTAGACTCGAAGCATTATAATTGCAAAAAGTAAAATCACAAAAATACTGAACTCAGAGGAAAATCAATTCGGAAAGTCCATATCTGCATAATTGCAAAACATAATTCATAGGTATTCCCAAATGGACGTACACAGAAATATTTGCCATTGGTCTTTACATAATCATCGATTCACTCATTTACATTTTGTTAATGCATTACTAAAAAGAGTGTGCGGTAAATGGTTTTGTTTGGCTAGTGTCTCATATCCGGTACAATGCACTTAGAAATAAAAGAAAAACATTAATTTGAAATGAACGAACTATTATTTTAAAGCCAAAGTCTTTTTTCTGAGTCCGATTGTTTTTCGCGTGAACGTTGTATTCAATGAAACACAAAACTGAATAACACGTTCGCGCGAAAAAATGTTTCGTCGCTATCAATCAATTTATATTTTTCAATATTTGGCACTCTATAAGGTATGGGCAAAATCTGGATTCAGAACAGAATAAATTTTTTAACGAATTGAGGATCAGAATATTTTTTGGTCGTTTCCTAAAAAAAAAAATTGTCCAGAAATTTGCGTTCGACTTTATAGGCGAGTGACATTCAGACCTAAAAAATATTTTTAATGCACCTATCTAACACACAGCTATATTATATATCATTCGAAAGGAAAAAATGTGTAGATTCCATTTTTTTCCGGTCGTAAAAGTGAAATATGGTGCAATTTGTTTTAAATTGGGGTCAAAGGTCATTCATAAAAAATTGAGAGAATAACACTTTTGTAGTATTATTGTCTTATTTGAAGCAGCTGGTAATATAGCTGATTCAAATTTTACTTTACGCGATACTATGATAACGTCTCTCTGATTCTAAGTTGCATTTCGTTCATGGTTTGACGATAATTGACGTCATTTTGACGTTTTCACTCTGCTATAGGTAAAACGATACTTTCTACAAAAACGACGTAAATGTGTTGACATTTATTATAATTGATGGTGAGACATGCAAAACAAAAAAATATGATGAAATATTTGTAAGTTGGACGAGTAAAAGGGAGAGAAAACAACGCAATAAAGAGAGTAAAAAGTAGACGTCTTTGTCACATCAACAATGACAATAGTCTCCTGTTTGTTAACAGCCTACAAACCGTGTCAAGATAAGAAATCACTATCTTACATGTTTAATACAACCACAAGCAAAGTTAAAGAGGATATATATTAATCACATTTTAAGTCTGTCCGTCCGTCAGTCCCCACCTTTTTGCGGCCCGTGTCGAATTAAATCAGGTAACTTATACATGTATACAGATGTACAGTTCATCCAAAAACCAATGATTTCAAATATATCAAATGCGTTGCCTTGAACTATAGAACTGATGTTAAACACACTTAGTTCAGAGATGTATTATGGGATGGCACGTGGTTCTTTATAAATTAAATCAGTTCATTTTGACATTGGCATTGACATTTGAGCCGTAAAGTTTTCAAACATTGTTTGATTCGTTCTTGTCTGGTTTGTGTCCGGTCCATATCTTTTGAACCGTTGAACCTGGTTTTTCCAAACAAAGATGCATATATATCATATAATAGGGGCTGGTCATAAATTAAAATCACGTCACTATGATATGGATCCAATCATAATGGAATCCTGTCCGCGACATACATAGCTGCAAAACTAAGGTTTACCAAACTTCATATACAGAAGTCGGTTTCACAAAAAGACTTATGACAAGATTAATCGTCAGTAAACTGAACTATTCATGACTTACGACCAGCTTTAGTCGTACGATTTGTTGTGAAACTGACCCCAGATGCAAAATTAAAATGCGGTGATTTACAAACTAAAGTTAGGTCCCACGGTGACCTTTATTTTGACATTTGGGATTATATACTTTACAAACACTGTAATTTCTAAACGTGTTTTTTTTTTATTACGACTGCATTTATTTTCACTCACGTTTGTGCAGTCAAAAGGTTTGCAGTTAAAATTGCAAGCATTCATGTCTTACTAGTATTCAAAACTTAGATATATATATATAGATATTTATCAACTAATATGAATTTGCGGGATATAGTTCGGCTAAACCTATATATAGATTTTTTGTCATTCTGGAGGAGTTTCTGTGAATAATCTATTTCTTTAAAAGAAACGAAATAAATCTAATTGATAACAAATAATGCAATTTTCTATTTTGTGGTTTTTAACAATATAAGACAGTCGAAATTCATATTTTAAAACTAAGCCTGTGAAGATTTTGCTTTACGGAACAATTCCTGATACTTCGCTGTTACTGACATAATTCTGTGTAACAGATGCTTACAATGGGTTCAGTACATGCACACGTTCCCTAATGCATAAATTTTACTTCACAAGAACAAATTTATCAAATCCTGAAGAAAGTATGACGTATTAAGACCACTTTTGTCATAATACTTAGGTAAACCTACTGCCGTATTTGGTTGTTATGACGCCATGTCTTTGTTTGCCAGCTTTCAGAACTTGACATGTAGTTTGAATGATGATGCACTTGGTGGTAGACGTTATACGATTGCAATCTTTTTGGTTGGAAGTCTAATATTATGTAGCTTGCTCAAATCGTCTTGATTAGACTTATACATCCTTTTTTTGGTTTCGGACACTTTAGAGTTTTCTTGCAGCACCGATCTACGTATCAATATGAATTTTGTTTAATTTGTGATAGACCCGCCATCTATTGATGATTTCGATAGCGTTAAAAGAGAGTTTTCTTAGGAACAAAGATAGATGATGAGCTATAGAACCTGTAAGAGCATGAACTGCTGGTAAAGGTACATATATTTAATAAAAGAAACTATACATGCATAATAAGCATGGTGCATCGCCAACCATAATTCCCACTGGTTATATAACTCGTAAACAGCACACAGTTGTTCCATGTCTAGAATATAACGAAGTGTCAGGTCATCGTTGACCCTCCGACATTACTCCTCTTAAACTGTTAATCCGTATTTAGAATAAGAAGCCTGATGATATCACATTATATGCCCGGTACCTTTGATAAGTATGATTAAAAGGACACTATGATAAATAAATAAATGAATAAATAAGCTTTATTTAGAGTCGACAAGGTAGACAAACATAGACAAACATAAGCGCTAATGAGCTTTTAACCTCTGTATATATTTTTGATCTCTGTATACCAGAAACTAAATGCTTTGAGGTAAACAACTATAGCTTATCGTATGGCCTAAAACAAGAAGCAAGAGCCAACACTGTATAATAAGCTATAAAGGTTCTACACCAACTTTAATTAGATACCCAAAAGCTTGATTCAAGCCCAGAACTACAAACAAAAGCAAAAATCATAAAAAGCAACTAACGACAACCATAATAAATAACAAATCAATTTGAAAGATATCAGGCATATCATAGATTGTTTACGTTAGACAAGCGTTTCGTCGACATAAGACTCGTCGGTGACGAAAGAATATTTAAAAAGACGTAATCCTATTTAAAATACGGCTTAGGTAATAAATCACCCCTGAGGTAGAACATTTATTGTATTTCAATTTATCTACGAAGATTTCAAAATTGTCAACTAAATGAATAGATATCCCCATATATTAAAGTATTTATAGCATGTCAACATACAGGCTCTTGACGTGGCCCTGGAGCTATACTTCCTCTAAAATACTGACCAAATTTGCATCATCAATAAGTCTACCGTATGCGATGGTTAAAACGGTAGGAAATTTTAAAGGTGGACATATCTCACGTTCAAGTTCATGGGGAAAATATCAGATTTGACACATTTTTGCGTACTTTTAGTTGCAAAACTAAAATGTGCATTGATCCAATTGAGAAAGAAGTATTTTTCAATAGTTATTTATAATCTCTGCTTTTTGTAAGTACAAATTGACTAAGAACAATAAGATATTGGTTTTCTACCAAGAAAAAAACGTTGACATATGAGTTTCTATGGTCCTTTGAAATAATTTTTTTTATACTTTGCGTAATATTTGTACCACAACAAATTCCTTCGTGGTTATTCATACTCTTTTTCGAAGCGTTTAGGTCCTTTAACTTGAGGGAAATTAACAGAGAAAGCGGATTCGGAAATTTGATTGAAAAGGGGGAGTGTGTAAAAATGTATAAAATCCAGAATAATACAGTGATAACGATATGTATTAAACAAGTAATGAACTTTTGAATAATACGAACATCATTAATTTGGGTTTTCAAGCCGAAAATATCTAAGAAATGAAAAAAAAATATGAAAATTGGCACCATTTTTATAAAAATTCCAAAATGGTTACAAAAATCTTTTTTTTTTGCAAAAATTACTTCTTTTATTTTTGAAAAATATTTTTTTTTATATACATTGACATGTTAAACGTACATAATTTTTGCATTGTGACAACAGAAATTAAGCTATATGTTATTTTTTCACGCTTCAACACTGTTGATCATTTTTCAATTTGGAATTATTTCTCGATTTTAATTCACTAATTAAGCGTCTTTTCTGAAAATGTCACTCGCCTATTATATAATGATATTTAAATGACATATAGTTTACAAGTGTGAACAAATCTTATATACAGGTAATTAAACCCGGTGTATAGAAGTGAACAAGTTTATTGTGAAACCAGTGTACATTACATTCATCTAATTGTAAACATGTTTACTGTACATGGCGTGTCATTTCGTGTCACAGTATTTGTGATTCAAATAAATAAACAATTATAGTTAGAAACAAATCGGTACTGACGGATTCAAGTAGGAACTTTTTTAATGACATTTTTGTCACCACTTCAAACAATTATGCCCCCGGTCTCCTTTTTTTCTCTCGAGCCTTTATCTTCCCCTGACAGTGTATACGTATTAATATGTATGTTTATTTGCAAACATACACAGCGGAAATGTTGTCCATGAGAAAAGTATTTGTAATGTTGCACGGCTCAAGTATGTTTCAATGAGGACATATGAATTGACAAGTTATTTCTTTTTCCGCAAATTTTGAAAACCTTTTACAGAACAGTTATATGAAACATGTTTTATACAGACTCAAATCATTTGACATTGAGCCTGGCCGACCGAAATATTATTTCCTTAAGGAATTATTTTATGAAAAGCCGAACTCCTTGTCGAATTAAACTCAGAATCTTTAATAGTAAATATTATCTTAAGGGAAAATTAGATACCACTAAATTGTAGACGCCTTTGGTGTTAACAATTCTCTTCTTGACTCTAGACCTTGACACGAGAAAACCTTCACCGTGACTAATTCGTCGTAAACCTTAGATCGAAAATAGGGGAGAAAATACTAAGAACAATAAACAATAATTGTATTATGTCTTGGTGGGATAGATGGATTTATAGGTTAGGGCAAAATTCTTATCGAAGGTTCCAGGAATATTCTAAGTGGTAACAAGTGATATTAATCGTCTGATACTAGACCTTTGAACTTCTTGACGTGTAACTTGATAAGGTTTGAGGATTAATATTACTATAAACTTGTTTTGATATGAACTTGAATAGTGATATATAGCTATTTCGACCATTTTTAACAAACTGTTCTTAAACAAAAATGTGTACAGCCTTATATCAAAGCAAATAGGTCAGACAGAATACAAAACTATCATTACTAAGAAGTATCAGCTATATGTATAACGAACAACTGCTGCATGTTATTTAGTACATGTAGATTTGAATTACGTCTTTATTTTCGAATTCAGGGGCACAAAATGTAACCGTCTCCTTCATCTACATATTGACAAATATTTTCATCAAAACAGAGTAACTTAAGTTATTTTGTAGACCGGGAAAGGCGTTTTAATTAATAAATAGCCATAACTATATTTGCATAAATATTATTTTGCAGTTTTGTGATATGGCCTCATCCTCCCAAAGTTGTGGTGTGTGTGACCTCCGACACATCAACAAACCATCAATAATCTGGTGTACGGAATGTGATGAAGGGCTTTGTCAAGAATGTCAGGAACACCATAGTTTATCCAAGGGAACCAGAAACCATAACACCATAACAATAAAGGAGTATAAAACATTACCAAGTGAAGTACTTAAAATCACTCAATACTGTAGCACACACAATGACAAATTTATAATGTATTGCCGGACACACGAACGTCCCTGCTGCAGAAAATGTATAGTTGAAACCAATAAAGAATGCCTGGATATCGATAATTTAGAAGACGTCATTAAAAATGTAGAAACCTCAAATGCCTTCCACGATACTGAAGAAACATTGGTTGAAGTAGCAGAAAATTTAAAGAAAATCAGTCAACATCAGCAGAGGAATCTGTTGAATTTGAAAGAAAAAAGAAAACAAATTCAAAAAGAAATTCAAAAGACCCGTACAACAATCAACAAATATCTGGACAAATTACAAGAAGATTTGATAAAACAACTTATTTCTATTGAAGAAACCCAGAACTTGAAAATTTGTCAGTTGTTGTCATCACTTGAACAGAGAGAAAAAGAAGTAATAAAATACCAAAAAACATTGCAAACATTAAACAACACGCCTCAGACCTTCAGATTTTTCTTTCACTTAAGCAAATCGAACACGACATTGATATAAATGATAAATTCCTGCAATCTGTAGTGGAAGGTGAGGAATTGAAGCAATGTCATTTAGAATATAGAACCAACATTGCTATTCAAGATATCATGTCCAATATCAAAAGTTTTGGAGAAGTACAGATTGAAACTAAACCATGTGACATCGTTCTTAGCAGAAAGAAGACTAAACAAGCACAGATAATGGTACCAAACGTTCAAACAAGATCCATTGAGAAAATAAAACTGGAGATGCACAAAACAGCAGTAGCAACTGAAGGAAGACACGTCTACGGGTGTTGCCTGATACCAGATAGTAGAATGGCTTTTATTTACTACTATGATTGTGCAGTTAGAGTTTTCAGTGATAAAGGATCAAAAGACTTTGAGGTGAAGATGCCGTGTAACGTATACGATATACTGTATATTAGTAAGGACGATACATTAGCCGTAACATCTGGTCGTTCAAGTCAGCATTGTATTTTAATTATAAATGTGGAAAGAAAACAAATCACGAGAACAATTTCACTAGATTCGGAAATTTATGGTATAGCACTGAGTGAAAATGGAATAATATATTCCGGTTATAACAAAGGAATCCGAATGATCAATCTTTCCGACGAGTCAACAACTCAAATTGTCCGAGATAAAATGCCTGGTTTTTGTTACATTGCAACATTTCGCAACCAAATCTATCACACAAACTCAGACACACAAGCCGTTACTTGTTACGATCAACAAGGTAAACCGCAATGGATATTCAAAAATGGCAGCCTTCTGAATGATCCTCGTGGTATTGATGTAGATATTGATGGTAATTTGTATGTGGTGGGTAAGGGATCGAACAATGTTGTAGTTATCTCCCCTGATGGACAACGCTATAGAGAAGTGTTAGCAGCAAGTGATGGGCTTTATCTTCCTACTTCACTTTGTTATGATAATTCAAAGAAGCAGTTGCTAGTGGCTAACTGGAAAAATGAGGCCCGACTGTATGCTTTGATTTGAAAAGTCTTTTTAATTATGTATTATCTTTAATTTTGTATCGTCACAGCTACACATTTTTCGATGAAATGATTAGTTTGACAGTTGACATAAATTATGTTATGAAATCATCTTGATGTTTTAATTATGTTTTTATTCGATTTTTCATAAACAAAATAATACATTAAACAGAACGATTTTACACGATCCATTCTCTAAAAAAGTTTTGATTTATAATTAACATTTAGATAATTTTGCATATATTACATCAATGTTATAACTTACATAATGTTAACGATTTTTTTTGTGTTAGCACATACACTGTATGTTCTGATCAGAAAGTGCAAAAGGAAATTTGCCTTTTTCCATTGATTATTGTAAAGAAATACATGTTAATTTCAGCGTCGAAGATAGTACCTGATACATCGATTTTCATTCTACACTTTGAATTGTTTTGAAGAACTAAGTATGTTATTATCCCAGGAATAGATTACCTTAGCGTATTTGGCACAACTTTTTTGGAATTTTGAATCCTCAATGCCCTTCAACTTCGTACTTGTTTGGCTTATAAATATTTTGAAATGAGCATCACGGATGGGTCTTATGAAGACGAAACGCGCGTCTTGCGTACTTACTTATAATCATGGTACCTTTGATAACTATATACATCAATTTCCATTCTACAATCATTGCATTAACTATGTTATATTGCGATCTATTCAACCTTCGTATTTAAAGTACCACGGGAAATGTTTTGTTGGTTAGGCCAAGTGAAGTTATTCATTCAAAACAACCTAGAGAGGACCCACACACGCAGCTTAGAATAACTGTCTCTATTCCTAGAACAGATATAGGTGCATATATATTTTTCCTTCCTCGCCTTTTGCCAAAACAAACACTCCTCTGTGGAGTTGATTTACTGCAGGTATGATTTATAATTTACTATTTAGAAATGAATTGAATCTTTGATTACATGTTATCACCTTTGCTTACTTCGAATAAAGTGTTATAGTATGGAAATAAAACAGTATTGGTAGTACTCGCTGAACCTAACAGCATAATCATATTCGTGAAAAATTTCATCAGTATGAATAGGTAGTTCGTAAGGTACACATTTAAAATTGTACGCCTGGTTGATATAAACAAGCTTCAACTACATATACGGTATGAGTTGTGTTCATTACCGCAGACATTATGGTGACTCCTTGCTGTTTATATTGATAACTGTTTCTTTGTTGACTTATGGGAAGTTTTGTCATAAGCACTTATACTAGTACCTCTCATTACTTTTATCTTCATAATAATCAAATGTTATACTCATAAACATTATGAGAATTATAGACGGTCGTAAAGTTACACATTTAAAATTGTTCGCTTGATTGATATTAACAAGATTCCACTACTACTTGTGTTCATCACTACATACAGTATGGTGACTTGTTGCTGTTTATATTGATAAATGTAATAATCATAAACATTATGAGGTTAGTTATGATTACCATCGAAATAACTTTCCGTTAGAAACCAATTGTTGTAGATGTTAAGAACTTTTGGTTACCTAATTAAGGTTTTGAACAATAAGCAAAATCCATACTGTATAGTAAGCAATGAATGCCACAAAATGTAAAATCTTACACGAGAAATCCAACGGCCGCTTGAAAGGTAAAACAAATAACGAAAAAGAAATATGTCAAACAACAAACAATGAAAACCATAAAATTACAGGTTACTGACTTTAGACAGGCACATAATGAATATGACAGGGTAACCATTTTGTTAGCGTCATCCCTCTTCACCTAGCACAGGGAATATGAATCAGCTGTAAAATTCAATTGGAAGGGGGTGGACTCGTCAGATAGGCAAGATCAACAAAAGGAACACCAGCAAAACACAACTCACTCATCATGTTTTAAAAGACAACTTTTTAAAATACATTTAATAAATGTTATCAATGAAATCTTATCATTGATACAACACTACAGACTGAACGGAACTTGTGAATGCTTTTTTAACAAACATAAGATGTATTAATATGAATTGGTGTACAATTCAAGGTTAACACACTGTCTGCAATATAAGAGTTGACAAACTACCTCTCAACATATAAATTTTAATATGAATTCTAAGATTAAGGGATAAACCATTTGCAGTATTTCAAACGGTGTTCAGTGAAATGCTTATCTAACTGAATATTTACATTTAAAGTTGTTTTATCATTCATTTTACCTCCCTTTTAAAATTACAGATTGTGCAAAAGAAGTGATAACAGAATTATTAACATAATTAACTGTCATTGAATCACATAATTAGACAATACTTTAATAAAGCATTGTGGTTTCATGGATATTCTTAGTTGAAAAGGGAGGGGGTATTCCTGAACACTGCTATTTGTGACAGTGTTTCTATTTTTTGTCTCTTGCTCAACGCGTTGCAGGGAATATAGAAACACCGGGCGTGTGTCTCTCCTTTTTAATACCCACGGGTATGTGCGTCCGTCTGTCTGATCTTGTTAGCGCTCTTATCTATGATGAGTTTTTTACAACCACTGGGTGGCCGCCACTGCTGGTGGAGTTTTTATTCCCCGAGCTCAGTAGCTCACTTCTGTGTTGACTTCAGTTATCATTGATACATTCATAATTGTATTAACTATTAACAAAACTTTCAATTTTTTAAATACTAAGGCTTTTCTACCTCAGGAATATATTACCTCAGCTGTTTTTGGCAAAACTTTTAGGAATCTTTAGTCCTTAATGCTCTTCAACTTCGTACTGTATTTGGCCTTGTAAACTTTTTTTTTTTATTCAAGCGTCATTGATGAATCTTTTGTAGACGAAACGTGCGTCTGGCGTAAATATAAAAGTTCGTTCCTGGTATTTATGATGAGTTTATTTACGTTCTTGCCATATTTTTATAACATTTATATCATATATGGTTATATCAGCAGTCTCTTAGACAAGTTCGAAAATCAGTGCCAATCAATATGTTTTTTAAAAGAGTGAAGCCCCTTGTATGGAGCACCAACTTATTCGTTGTCATCTGAATTCATACTTTGTAAACACAGGATACATACTATTTTTACTGCATTATATACGCGTGTTGACAATATATGTCACATCAGTGAATCTCTAGCCTAAGTGGACAATTGACAAAACTAATAGAAATATTAATAGAAATAGACGTTCTGTGTGAAATATTATGCTACTCTTCAATAATACAAACTTAGCTCTAAAAACTGAAAAGGTTAAAAGTATGTAACGGGTTTTTAAAATTTGACTGGTGGTGTGTTAAAATTTTCTAGATAGGTTTCCCCTCCAAATCTGAAATCTTTACAGGGTTTGACAGTAATATAAACCATCATCTAAAAATGATGGAGGAAGAATAATTCTAAGCTTTAAAGAAAATACGTGCATAAATTGCTGACACTAAGATCAACAGAAAGTTTAGTTACTTTCTCCTTATATTTCCTATGACTTATGATGGCAATAAGAAAAAGTTTGGACTTTACAAGTTGAAGGTTAAGAGTTTCTTTTTAAGAAGAAAAAATATTATTTTAACAGATTTTGAAGGCTTATGGTATTATCGGAGTAAATGCCCATCTTCTTCTACTATGATAATAATTACGTCTAGAATTTGGGTAAACCTACATTTGTATAAATTTTGTTTCCTTGATATATATATATATAAAAACGCCTAAAAAGTGTACATAACAACACCAATTATATAAATTGGAACTATTAATGTAATTATTTATAAATATTTCGGATAACAGATATCCTTCGTCAGTCAGATTCTGATGTTAAATGAATCATCTTTAAGTCTTCTTAGATTAAAAGTTTTAAACTAAGAAGACTTAAAGATGATTCATTTAACATCAGAATCTGACTGACGAAGGATATCTGTTATCCGAAATATTTATAAATAATTACATTTATAGTTCCTTTTTATATCATTGGTGTTGTTATGTACACTTTTTAGGCGTTTATATAATTTATTTTATTATGTACATGTATCGTTACTTGTAACGATCCAGCTCCCACGTGGGAAAAATCGTTGACTATTTTTCAGACGTTTGATATATATATTGGGTTCGAATCCCGGCGAGGGAAGAACCAAAAATTTGCCAAAGCAAATTTACAGATCTAACATTGTTGGGTTGATGTTTAGACGAGTTGTATATATATATATATATATATATATATATATATATATTTAACATTCTAACATGACGTTCTTCGAAACACTGCTATTTGTGACAGTGTTTCTATTTTTTGTCTCTTGCTCAACGCGTTGCAGGGAATATAGAAACACCGGGCGTGTGTCTCTCCTTTTTAATACCCACGGGTATGTGCGTCCGTCTGTCTGATCTTGTTAGCGCTCTTATCTATGATGAGTTTTTTACAACCACTGGGTGGCCGCCACTGCTGGTGGAGTTTTTATTCCCCGAGCTCAGTAGCTCACTTCTGTGTTGACTTCAGTTATCATTGATACATTCATAATTGTATTAACTATTAACAAAACTTTCAATTTTTTAAATACTAAGGCTTTTCTACCTCAGGAATATATTACCTCAGCTGTTTTTGGCAAAACTTTTAGGAATCTTTAGTCCTTAATGCTCTTCAACTTCGTACTGTATTTGGCCTTGTAAACTTTTTTTTTTTATTCAAGCGTCACTGATGAATCTTTTGTAGACGAAACGTGCGTCTGGCGTAAATATAAAAGTTCGTTCCTGGTATTTATGATGAGTTTATTTACGTTCTTGCCATATTTTTATAACATTTATATCATATATGGTTATATCAGCAGTCTCTTAGACAAGTTCGAAAATCAGTGCCAATCAATATGTTTTTTTAAAAGAGTGAAGCCCCTTGTATGGAGCACCAACTTATTCGTTGTCATCTGAATTCATACTTTGTAAACACAGGATACATACTATTTTTACTGCATTATATACGCGTGTTGACAATATATGTCACATCAGTGAATCTCTAGCCTAAGTGGACAATTGACAAAACTAATAGAAATATTAATAGAAATAGACGTTCTGTGTGAAATATTATGCTACTCTTCAATAATACAAACTTAGCTCTAAAAACTGAAAAGGTTAAAAGTATGTAACGGGTTTTTAAAATTTGACTGGTGGTGTGTTAAAATTTTCTAGATAGGTTTCCCCTCCAAATCTGAAATCTTTACAGGGTTTGACAGTAATATAAACCATCATCTAAAAATGATGGAGGAAGAATAATTCTAAGCTTTAAAGAAAATACGTGCATAAATTGCTGACACTAAGATCAACAGAAAGTTTAGTTACTTTCTCCTTATATTTCCTATGACTTATGATGGCAATAAGAAAAAGTTTGGACTTTACAAGTTGAAGGTTAAGAGTTTCTTTTTAAGAAGAAAAAATATTATTTTAACAGATTTTGAAGGCTTATGGTATTATCGGAGTAAATGCCCATCTTCTTCTACTATGATAATAATTACGTCTAGAATTTGGGTAAACCTACATTTGTATAAATTTTGTTTCCTTGATATATATATATATAAAAACGCCTAAAAAGTGTACATAACAACACCAATTATATAAATTGGAACTATTAATGTAATTATTTATAAATATTTCGGATAACAGATATCCTTCGTCAGTCAGATTCTGATGTTAAATGAATCATCTTTAAGTCTTCTTAGATTAAAAGTTTTAAACTAAGAAGACTTAAAGATGATTCATTTAACATCAGAATCTGACTGACGAAGGATATCTGTTATCCGAAATATTTATAAATAATTACATTTATAGTTCCTTTTTATATCATTGGTGTTGTTATGTACACTTTTTAGGCGTTTATATAATTTATTTTATTATGTACATGTATCGTTACTTGTAACGATCCAGCTCCCACGTGGGAAAAATCGTTGACTATTTTTCAGACGTTTGATATATATATTGGGTTCGAATCCCGGCGAGGGAAGAACCAAAAATTTGCCAAAGCAAATTTACAGATCTAACATTGTTGGGTTGATGTTTAGACGAGTTGTATATATATATATATATATATATATATATATATATTTAACATTCTAACATGACGTTCTTCGAAACACTGCTATTTGTGACAGTGTTTCTATTTTTTGTCTCTTGCTCAACGCGTTGCAGGGAATATAGAAACACCGGGCGTGTGTCTCTCCTTTTTAATACCCACGGGTATGTGCGTCCGTCTGTCTGATCTTGTTAGCGCTCTTATCTATGATGAGTTTTTTTACAACCACTGGGTGGCCGCCACTGCTGGTGGAGTTTTTATTCCCCGAGCTCAGTAGCTCACTTCTGTGTTGACTTCAGTTATCATTGATACATTCATAATTGTATTAACTATTAACAAAACTTTCAATTTTTTAAATACTAAGGCTTTTCTACCTCAGGAATATATTACCTCAGCTGTTTTTGGCAAAACTTTTAGGAATCTTTAGTCCTTAATGCTCTTCAACTTCGTACTGTATTTGGCCTTGTAAACTTTTTTTTTTTATTCAAGCGTCACTGATGAATCTTTTGTAGACGAAACGTGCGTCTGGCGTAAATATAAAAGTTCGTTCCTGGTATTTATGATGAGTTTATTTACGTTCTTGCCATATTTTTATAACATTTATATCATATATGGTTATATCAGCAGTCTCTTAGACAAGTTCGAAAATCAGTGCCAATCAATATGTTTTTTAAAAGAGTGAAGCCCCTTGTATGGAGCACCAACTTATTCGTTGTCATCTGAATTCATACTTTGTAAACACAGGATACATACTATTTTTACTGCATTATATACGCGTGTTGACAATATATGTCACATCAGTGAATCTCTAGCCTAAGTGGACAATTGACAAAACTAATAGAAATATTAATAGAAATAGACGTTCTGTGTGAAATATTATGCTACTCTTCAATAATACAAACTTAGCTCTAAAAACTGAAAAGGTTAAAAGTATGTAACGGGTTTTTAAAATTTGACTGGTGGTGTGTTAAAATTTTCTAGATAGGTTTCCCCTCCAAATCTGAAATCTTTACAGGGTTTGACAGTAATATAAACCATCATCTAAAAATGATGGAGGAAGAATAATTCTAAGCTTTAAAGAAAATACGTGCATAAATTGCTGACACTAAGATCAACAGAAAGTTTAGTTACTTTCTCCTTATATTTCCTATGACTTATGATGGCAATAAGAAAAAGTTTGGACTTTACAAGTTGAAGGTTAAGAGTTTCTTTTTAAGAAGAAAAAATATTATTTTAACAGATTTTGAAGGCTTATGGTATTATCGGAGTAAATGCCCATCTTCTTCTACTATGATAATAATTACGTCTAGAATTTGGGTAAACCTACATTTGTATAAATTTTGTTTCCTTGATATATATATATATAAAAACGCCTAAAAAGTGTACATAACAACACCAATTATATAAATTGGAACTATTAATGTAATTATTTATAAATATTTCGGATAACAGATATCCTTCGTCAGTCAGATTCTGATGTTAAATGAATCATCTTTAAGTCTTCTTAGATTAAAAGTTTTAAACTAAGAAGACTTAAAGATGATTCATTTAACATCAGAATCTGACTGACGAAGGATATCTGTTATCCGAAATATTTATAAATAATTACATTTATAGTTCCTTTTTATATCATTGGTGTTGTTATGTACACTTTTTAGGCGTTTATATAATTTATTTTATTATGTACATGTGTCGTTACTTGTAACGATCCAGCTCCCACGTGGGAAAAATCGTTGACTATTTTTCAGACGTTTGATATATATATTGGGTTCGAATCCCGGCGAGGGAAGAACCAAAAATTTGCCAAAGCAAATTTACAGATCTAACATTGTTGGGTTGATGTTTAGACGAGTTGTATATATATATATATATATATATATATATATATATATATTAACATTCTAACATGACGTTCTTCGACCGCTTTGAGTACACACCCGTGGTAAAATATTAATATATTGTTTATGCTGTTCCGATCGTACTCCCAAGTTATATGCTTCTTATATATGAATGAGCTACCCGACGTCATAGATTGATGACATAAGAATACAAGCATTTTACGGAAAAAAACACACGCATGTGAAACCTAAAATCATCACTACAATGAAACGTAAACAAAAGATGCTAAAATATTTTACGGAAAAACACACGCATGTGAAACGGAAAATCACTACAATGAAACGTAAACAAACGATGATAAAATGTCTTATATAAGTCATTTTTTGTATAAATATAAGACATATAAATGCAATTGTCATTTAGAAACATCCAAACCTATTTGAATATGTCATTGTTCCGATCATTCTCCCACGCCATATGCTTTTTTATGAATGAGTTGCCCGATGTCATAGAACAACGACGTAAGAATATATATAAGCATTGTAGAAATGATTGATACAATGGTTCCTGATAAAAGAGATAGTAGAACCTGACTTACAATTTATCAGCTTGACTGGTAAATAACCTTATGTCTTCAAACTTAGTATATTTAGATGATATTTATTTTTTACTTGTCTAAAAAAATGAAAATAAATATTAATTAACTTCGTGCATCCGAGGCGAATCTTCTTCAGAACGTTTGAGAACTTTTTTTCAATTAAAGAATGTACAAAATTGTCAGATTGTGTTATGATTCTACAAATAACATAGAAAAACCTTATATCTATGTTGGATTAGAAAGAAAAGTAAGTAATAGGATTCATAATAAAATATGAATAGTTTGCTTTTATAAAGTGTTTTCAGTAAGTTAACAGAAAATTAGGAATTATCGTAATCGTGTTGTAATTATATAACAGACATGATATAGGAAAGAAGATGTGGTATGATTTCCAATGAGACAACTATTCACAAAACACCAAAATGACACAGACATTAACAACTATAGGTCACTGTACGATAGCCTAACTATATTACTTTTTAAAAATTATCTATCTTCGATTATTTATCCAATGACAAAAAACAGTTTTTAATTTTTGGAATCATTTAATAATTTTTATAATTTTCCTGTTTACAAAACTTGGAATTTTTCGAAAAACTAAGGACTTTATTATCTCAGGAATAGATTTTTGTAGCCATATTTGGCACAACTTTTGTAGAATTTTGGATCATCAATGCTCCTCAACTTTGTACTTGTTTGGCTTTATAGCTATTTTGATATGAGCGTCACTGATGAGTCTTGTGTAGACGAAACGGGCGTCTGACGTACTAAATTATAATCCTGGTACCTTTGATAACTATTAAAAAACATTGTTTTGTTTAGATTAGGTTGTTGCCAATCGATAGACCCATTATTTTTATCTCCATTATTGTATCCCATTTGCTACTTATATAAGCATTGTAGAAATGATTGATACAATGGTTCCTGATAAAAGAGATAGTAGAACCTGACTTACAATTTATCAGCTTGACTGGTAAATAACCTTATGTCTTCAAACTTAGTATATTTAGATGATATTTATTTTTTACTTGCCTAAAAAAATGAAAATAAATATTAATTAACTTCGTGCATCCGAGGCGAATCTTCTTCAGAACGTTTGAGAATTTTTTTTCAATTAAAGAATGTACAAAATTGTCAGATTGTGTCATGATTCTACAAATAACATAGAAAAACCTTATATCTATGTTGGATTAGAAAGAAAAGTAAGTAATAGGATTCATAATAAAATATGAATAGATTGCTTTTATAAAGTGTTTTCAGTAAGTTAACAGAAAATTAGGAATTATCGTAATCGTGTTGTAATTATATAACAAAAATGAAATAAGAAAGAAGATGTGGTATGATTGCCAATGAGACAACTATTCACAAAACACCAAAATGACACAGACATTAACAACTATAGGTCACCGTACGATAGCCTGACTATATTACCTATTAAGAATTATCTATCTTCGATTATTTATCCAATGACATAACAGTTTTTAATTTTTGGAATCATTTAATAATTTTTATAATTTTCCTGTTTACAAAACTTGGAATTTTTCGAAAAACTAAGGACTTTATTATCTCAGGAATAGATTTGTGTAGCCATATTTGGCACAACTTTTGTAGAATTTTGGATCCTCAATGCTCCTCAACTTTGTACTTGTTTGGCTTTATAACTATTTTGATATGAGCGTCACTGATGAGTCTTGTGTAGACGCAACGGGCGTCTGACGTACTAAATTATAATCCTGGTACCTTTGATAACTACTGAAACACATTGTTTTGTTTGGATTAGGTTGTTGCCAATCGATAGACCCATTATTTTTATCTCCATTATTGTATCCCATTTGCTACTTTACTCACATTTGAAATCAAAAAAAATATTAAGACCTATCATTTAAATTTTATTTCAACGTAGGAAGGCCTAGTGTTAAAAGAAAAAAACACCTGCGATCAGAACCTTTTTCGCGTTTGTGAAATTAGTTTTATTCCATTTGGTAATTTTGTTTTGATTATAACATTCAAAAAGTTATGAAACAGCAGACAGGTTTACAATATGGGGAATACATGTACTTCACACATGTACATGCCTCTTTGCAAGGAAAATACTGTACACGTAGATGAGTTTTCAGGCACCTTTATTGAAACATAAACTACACTTATATGCGACAAAGCTAAGCGAAAGGTAGTGCGACGTAATCAGTCAAACAAACTTTATTAGATTAACTCGTAAAGAAACGGTCGTTTTCATTGGCCAATTCAAACCTTCGCCCTTACACCTGCGAAAATAGAACACGCGTACTATAAGTTGAATGGACTGATCAGTATTCACGTGGCCGGTCAAGGTTGTTATAACCTCCATCGTAGTATTCATGTACATTATTGTGTTCTGGATGATCCCATAGCAATTCTAACTTTTCAATAATACATGTATGTGCATGTAAAATTCTTTGAATTGATAATTTTGTGCACTAGTAAAATTAAAACTTTAAAATCTTAAGGTTTCACATCTAAATATTTAACTCAACTGTCTCCTCTCAGTTGTTTCTGAATTAAGAGATCTACCATTTTATTTTGATGGGAGGGTGGACTTTGATGAAACAGTTAGTTCTTTTTTCTAAGTTGTATTCTCTGTCCTGTCTTTTTATTTTTAGTCTATTTGGTTCTGCCGTTTTAGTTTTTATTAGTTTGTCCTTTTTTTTTTTACATCAATCGTGATTCGGCCTTTTTGCCAAGTTGCTCATCCTACCTTTTTATATCTTTCGCAAGTTTTAGGTATTCGACTAAGAATAATGGGATTTTTTTTTGTAATTCATTTTCCTTAATTTTAAGAAAAAATCCCGAAATTATAAGTAAATTCAGAACATGCAACCGACCATACTTTGTATAGAGAAAAATATACTTTATAAACTCCAGCGACATACTTAATGAATTTTATACTTAACTGTTTTGCTATTCTCGGTTGAAATTCGAACATAGATTGTATATTTGTAAATATCTAAATAGTTACAGAGAAAAACAATCAGTTTTTAAACGCGTGTTTATTCTTTAAATGTATTGATAAAAAGGTTGACCCCTTCATGCATTCAGTCATACTTATTAATAATTTGTTAATATTTCGTTTATCAGTTTATCGTACATGTATCTATGATTTTGTATTTCATTTTAAATACGCATGCATACTTCACATTACTTTGACGGATTATACAGTGGCGGATCCAGAAATTTTCATAAGTGGGGGCCTACTGACTGACCTAAGAGGGGGCCCGCTCCAGTCACGCTTCAATGATTCCCTATATAAGCAACCAATTTTTTTTCCCTGCCCCCCTTAAATCAGCCTCTGGGATAATTCAACAATGTTATGTATATCACTTTCTTACGGTATTAAATCAAAGGAGAGGTTTTTAGCCAATTTAAATCGAAAACAGTACATTTATATTGTTCCTTATAAACTACGATACGTTATTTTTTTTTTAGTTCCACACATACAAAAGAAAAAATCTTCGCCAATGTAACATTTCAATCCTTTTTACATCAAAATGCCTTCACTGAATTCGTGGTGATCATGATAGTACATTGCATACTACGTCTTCATTCACGTGCACAAATGATACGATTATTGGTTTTTATTTATCTATATTTCGGGGACAATTTGCTCCGTTTATAATACGTAAATTCTTAAACCAAACGCTTAGCTCCTGTGTAACTTTCTGTATCTTCGTTTTATAGCATGAAAACACTAAAAGAGGAATATGCAACCCATCATAACTTTTTGTAATTATTATAATGGATCAGCATTATAAGATCCTTATTATAAGTAACTACGACATTGGAAGAAATTAAAATTGGTTACTTAATCATGTATAAAAGCGGCACATGTATTTTATTTTATCCTTATGTTTCATAATGCGGTACATTAAGTACACGATAATTATGTTGCTGCAGTATAATATTTCGACACAACAATTAGAAATACACAAAACATTTATTTAATTCTTTTGACCAAAGATTTGTAAACTATACATTGTCAAATCCTTGTTTTTACGTTCGTAGTAACATAGAACATTCCATAGTCAGTCACCTGTGTCAATTCACGTGCAAACTACAAATATTGTTGTATTTGAATCTTTCGGCCAATGAAATGAGACGTTTCAGGTTGTTTGTTTTGTGATACGCCAGAATGTTATCAATGAACTATCAAACGCTAAAGTTGATTACATTTCAGTGTATTTTGTATCCACATAAGGTACTTATCCCTTAAATCAAAGTGTTGTAAACGGTCTACACCAGCTACCATCCTTAATGATTTATATTGAATATAGACACTAAATCAGTCATGCACCGATGTTGCTCTTCCTTTAAAAATTCAATGCTTCGTTTTGAAAATTCATTGGGGATGTAAAAGGGTTGACCGCGCTTTATTCTAAAAATGTGCGCACGGTCAACACTTTTAAAACTTTTAAAATTCAAACTAAAAAGCGATGTAAAATATCACAGTTATCTTTCTTTCCATATAACTTTTTAAAGTGCTTTCTATTTTAAAGATGAATTAGATATTAGTCCGCTGAATAGAGCAGATTCAGTTCATTCATATAATAAGATGAAAGTAGCGTTTTAAGACAAGTTCGGTCGATTAATAAGATATTGGTAAGACTTGAAAATCACGAAGAACTCCCTACCCAAGAGAAAAGACAAATAGAAATTAAACAGATACTTCGTTGCTCTACAAAAAATACTCATAACCAGAAACTTTACATGGTGCAATTCAACAATCTTTGTCAAGCACCAGGTTTCCCATTGGATTCAGTTTGGGGGTGAATTTTCGACAAAATGGCAGGTGTGTATTGACGTTGACAGTTTTAGAATGTAACTTTTAAGGTTTAATGGTTTTTATATACTCTTATCTTAAAAAGTTTTGAAAAAGATTTGAAGGGTTCTAGTCTAAGAAACAGCAAACCAACGACAAAAGTAATCAATTGGAAACAAATTTACATAAAGAATACATCAACATTTGTACCATCATCACCAATTTTCAATTCTCTTTTGTATATATTGTATTTTTCTTATATTCTTATTCTTTTTTTAAAGACGTGAGATTGGTTTTATTTCAGTGCAATCTACTAGATGAAAAATATATATAGTATCAATTTGGTTTAATATTTAAGTTTTTTATTGCTTTGCCATACTTTACGAAGCTTTAATGGTTTCGTTTGATATTCACGCCATATTAAAATTGTTTTTAACAACTATCGATTTTGATTAGTTGTCGTATGAGGTGACTCAGATTCGATTGGCTTGAATGAGATACAATAGAATTCGGAATATGCTCCAGATAGGATAAGGCACATATAATGGTTGGGCAAGCAAGACCAGACTAACAAAATTGCTTCGTTTTGATGCTATTTATGACACAGCGAGATGTTCCGTGTCTTTTAAAATCATTAGATTAAGATTAATTTCGGCAAGCCAGGAAACGGTCTTCTAAATATACTCAAAATACTTCACCATGTTTTATAAGCATTTAAAAGGAAAAAAATCTGAAATACATTGCATATGTAAGGTGCATTTAAACACATAAGTTCTTTTTTGAAAATTAATCTCCAAATATTATAAGTACCTAAACAAGGTTGTTGTTTTTTTTTAATCGAAGCAACATGCTATATTCATACGTGTAGTGGATTTTTATACATGCTCATCAAAATCACATCTTTGTCTATTATCAAAATGTCTTAAAACATAAGTATTGGTTTGATTTTTAAAAATTGCTCTATTTAGTAATCGAGCCACTTTTACCGCTGAAAATACAACAGAAATCTATACTTTGTACAAAAATATCGGCAATATGTTGCTTTTTCTTTCCATCCATTTTGTCTGTATCAATTGTTGCAGTTACACTGTCACTTCTTCTTTCCCTCATCGTTATTTTAAAATACTGATTGACGTTGTTGGAAAATCCCGTTTCCTGAACAAAGACCAAGTATTAAATGGACCCTGGTATTCTTTCGACATCTATTATAGTCAGACGAAAGGGGAGGGATATTTCGTACATTTCGCCGTCTTGTCAGTCGTACTTAATGGGTTTACAGATGACAAAGGGAAAAGTTCCGGTTGTCCTTTTGTTAAGTGAAAAAAAAACATTTCAAAATTGCATAGCTATATTTTTACTAAATTATTTCATATTATATGAAAGGTTGTTTTATCATTTAGACTGAAGACCGGAACTGAATCAAGCTGCACATGTCGACGTAAAGTCAACCTAATGAAGCCAGTTATATATTACATTTGTAAGTTTTATGAGTATTTAATTATGAGTAGGCAAACAAATATATCGAATAATTGATTTGACGTTATTGGAATATTTTGATTGTACATGTTTGTACTTATCATGACTTTAATGCACGAAAAATATGTAATTTTGCTGTATAAAGCCTGAGGTTTGAACCTTTTTTAAATGTTGTCTGGTCGACATTTGAAAATCAGCAGCAGTTTCAGTATGTCTCATTAATTGAAAAAAAATGTTTGACTTAAAACCGTGAAAAAAAATCACGTCGCGAATATACCACCATTTTGGAAACTTACGCTCCTATCTTCTCTTATAATAAACTTGAAAAGGAAAGGGAAGAATAAAAAAAAACACGACTATCATGCTTTGATCCATCTAATATGATTATTTATTAACAGTGTCGAAATATTTTCATCGGTGACGGCGAAAATATATTTTGATACTATTGACAAATACCTAGTAAATTATAAAAATAGACCGGACTAAACCTTGTTTCCGAATCCCTTAGAATTACTAATGTATCAATGTATCACTGTATCTATATGTATATGTCATGTACATTTAAAAAAATATGTTGAAAGTACAAGGAAAATTAAAAGGAAAGCCCTAATCAAATGACAAGGTCAAAATCTCTAACACATCAAACAAATGGAAAACAACAGTGTTTTCAACAGTGATTCTAAAATAGACAACTGAAACCTTATTAATGTTCTGATTTTTTCAGAGGCTACCATAAATATGTAATTTGTATAATTGTAAATAGTAACTAGTAATTCACATAAATGTAAGTAATTTCTTTCGGGACAAATATATCTGTAAACAACTAAAACTTTGAAAATTTTCTTAGATTCTAAAAATAAAATTTATTTAACAGCGATTGATATTTTTAGACATTAGCCACACAAATGTGATGAAACATTGAAAATAATAAAAATATTGTTCTTAATATACTTGTTTTAACTTGTTTATACTCATAACAAAGGAAACTATCTCCATTTCTTAAGGTGGCAATCAATTTAAGTACAAAGTAGAGTTCTTATCTTTATGTACGATGATGTTTGCAGTTTTAATAGCACATCGTCAAAAATAAAAATGATAGGAATGCTAGCATAGAACTTCTCGAATAAGTGTTGGCATGAAAACACCCGGCATTATTTTCTTTTCCTCGGGATCATGCCCGAACGGTTGGTGCAAAAATGGCTAACTATACAAATCCGTTCATCTGCAAACGTAATGCATTTATTGTCAGCTGTATCACATTCTTCTTCAGATTTTTTTTCTTGGAGTCCGGTATTTTGTTTTATTTTTTTGCTTTTTATTTGTCAATATATCAAAACATATTTTTGCCCTCACCGTTAAACAATTTTATACTGAATTGTAAGCCACAAACTGTAACCTGAATAAAACCTGTAACAACTGAGTGTAGCTTACTCTACTTTAAGTTTCCAGAAACGTGGTATTTGAACTTTGTAAAAATAGCGGAAAGGCAGTACGCCCAATGGTTCATATTCCCGAATAAGCACAAGAACAAAAACGTCTATCTACAAAGATCTATGTTCACTCTTGTTGTTTAATAAAAACATATTACTAATTTTTGGATTATCAAACCATTCAACTACATATGTCTCACAAGACCATGTACTATGCAGCTCAGATAAAGATATCTATTACAAACTCTTTGCAAATTTGTTTTCCCGTTCAGCAAGGACCAGCTTGAAGGAATAAAAACAATACATTATCAATTGTATGCGCTAGAAGCGTTTTTCTTGATTTACCTTCATCAGCAACTCTTAAAGCCGATTTTTTTTAAAGCCAACAAATATATATTAAACTCATCATAGATAACAGGATTCAAAATTTATCTTTACGCCAGACGCGCGTTTCGTCTACAAAAGTCTCATCAGTGACGCTCGAATTAAAAATGTTTAAAAGGCCAAATATAAAATAGAAACAGTTGAAGAACTATCATATGTGATAAAAAAGCACATAAAATCATCCTAAGGTCAACTTTGTAAAAAAAAAGATACAAGACTTCTATAATCTTCACTACTGAAATATGTATATATACAACTTGTCTAAACATCAACCCATGCCAACAATGTAAGATCTGTAAATTTGCTTTCGCAAAATTTTTGTTCTTCCCTCACCGTGAATCGAACCCATGCTACTGAGATATCGTGACACAAAATCGCCTGTACTGTAACCGCCGCGCTAGACCACACGACCACCTGGGCTTCGTGGAAATGAAACTTTCGGTGGCCGGGTGTTACCTTTCCACGTCAGTTTTAATCTAGCGTCGTACTACAGATGCCTATATATCATGTATATAGGGTATTTACACCAACATATTTGTACTAAGCAGTCTGCTTCAGAAAATAAAATATGTGGTTTATGAAAATATTAAAATAAGGGGGCTCGAAAAAGAAGAAATATATTTTCAACTTAATATTTGACTACACACCTAAATTAATTCGTTTATCAAATATAATATGATTATATATCCTAACGGTTGGTTTGTATAATGGACAAAACATAGATTAGAAAATGATAAATAGTGACAATAACGTTAATATAGTATCAGTATATGCAAGTGTAACAATCCCAGCCAGATATCAGTATCTCTAACAGCCACGTGAGCAATAACCATCATAGGGCGGTTTTTATACTAAGGTAACAATTTTAGTTTCTATATGTTTACTTATAACTATGTAAACAAGAGAAAGTTTGACATTTAGAATTATTTATTTGTAGATGTTCACATGTACGGTTTTTTTTTCTATAAAAAAAGTCAACTACCGTTTTTGTTATACAAGAGAGTTTTCTGCTCATTGTCTTGTTCTTTTTTTCTGAGTTGGGTTATAAATGATTTGATTTTACACATGTATGGTCATGTGGGTATTTTACTATAAAATTGAGAATGGAAATGGGGAATGTGCCAAAGAGACAACAACCCGACCATAGAAAAAAACAACAGCAGAAGGTCACCAACAGGTCTTCAATGTAGCGAGAAATTCCCGCACCCAGAGTCGTTCTTCAACTGGCCCCTAAACAAATATATACTAGTTCAGTGATAATTAACGCCATACTAATTTCCAAATTGTACACAAGAAACTAAAATTAAAATAATACAAGACTAACAAAGGCCAGAGGCTCCTGACTTGGGACAGGCGCAAAAATGCGGCGGGGTTAAACATTTTTGTGAGATCTCAACCCTCCCCCTATACCTCTAGCCAATGTAGAAAACCTCTAATAGCCACATGTATAGAAGTAAAAATAGTAACCAGTAAAGCGTTGGTGCTACTTATTGTTTTTCTGACTCTATACCTTGAGCAAGGTATTATACTGCATGTTTTATGTCATTGGTTTCGTTTGTTGCATGCCATTCAACTCACATCATTTACTGCGCTGCATGTTTTATGTAATTGGTTTTGTTTGTTGCAGGCCATTAAACTGACATCTTTTACTGCGCTGCATGTTTTATGTAATTAGTTGTAGGCCATTCAACTCAAATAATTTTGGTATCTTGTATAAAGTCAATGTCTTGTACATGTTGGCAGCTTTCATATATTTGTTATTATGTTTTACATTTATCTTTTCTTTTTTATAATCAGTGTTCACTCATTCGCTTATTACTGTCACAGTATTTGTGAAACAGTTATTCAAGAAGTACCCAGTTATTGTCAAATTTAGGTGTAATTGTATTATGTGCAAACAGTGGTCTTATCCGCGATTTTATTTTTCTTTAATTGTAATGATGGCCGGCCAAACAAAGAGTGTGCAAATGCTGACATATGAGTTGTCTAAACAGTTTTAATGATTCACTAATTTTCGAAACCTTTCAATGAAAAGGTATACGATCATATACAATACATCAAAATAATCAAGTATTGAAAAAAATCAAATTATTTACAATCAACCTTGACAGACCGAAATATCTTCTTATGGAGTTATCTAATCAAAAGTCCTTGTCATGAATTAAGTTATAACCTCTAATAGCCACATGTATAGAAGTAAAAATAGTAACCAGTAAAGCGTAGACCCCGTTGGTGCTACTTATTGTTTTTCTGACTCTATACCTTGAGCAAGGTATTTTATTTACCATGACTGATCCATCTTAGACCTCTGTTTAACAACTGAAGTACAGGAATGTGTTTAAGAAATCATTTTGGTATTAAAGCTTGGAACTATTTGTAAGTATACTAATAACAATTTTCGTTGAAGATTCCATTATATTTTAGACGGTATCAACTGGAAAGGTATTTATCTTAAGGACCTAGACATGTGTACTCATTGGCGTGTTTCTTCATAAAGGGTAATACCGCTAAAAGTGTTAAGTTCCACCAATTTTGTTTTGGGATTAATTCGGGAATTGAACTAGAATGGGAGGTGGAAATAATAAGGGCCTGTGATTGGTACGTCTTACCACAACTTTGTTAAATTTGACCAAAATATTAACACAAAATATATGGCTGAAATTCAGAAATATCGTTAGGGACTCAAACTCTATAACTATAATATATAGCGACATAAGGTCAGCACCATTGTTCCCCTTACCATGTAGCCTTGGTAAGGTCAGGTAATTTTGACCATTTTATTTTCATTTGTCGTATACCGTAAGAATTTTGTCCTCACCAGGAACGTTAAAAGCCAGCAAGAATATAGGTACAGAACCGAATAACAGAAATATTGTCCAAAGGGCACAAGAAATAATACCCAAATCCATCTATATATATATCCCATATTATATGCAAGTTTGACAACTTAATTTCATTATAATTTAGGATTGAGGTATGCCGGAAATTGACATCAAAAATAATTATTCCAGACTATGAAAACAATGTTGATAACTTTTATAAATAAATAGGGTTAATAAAATCTGGACACTTAAGAGCAGAAAGGATTCTTTGATGTTATAAATACTTCAACTTATTAGACAAATGCATTTTACAAATGTATGAAATAGTTCTTTTAAAACATATACGAACAAAGGCTTTATACAAAAAATATGTTTTACACAAACGAACATCTTATTTAACACAATTTGTTACTAACATGATTTTGGTAAATGCCCCTGCTCAACTCTAAATATTTTGGTAAAGATCTCTACAAATTATAGGCAATTTCAGGATTTTTTAAAGATTGGTTTTAACAAAAAAAGATTACGGCTTTATAACAATGCAAATATGTCAGACAGAATACAAAACTATCAGTACTAATAAGTACGGATCTAATGTCTAACTAACAACTGTTACATGGTATTTGGTACATATATGTTTGAATAACTTTTTTTCATTTTTGAATTCAAGGGCACAAAATGTTACTGTCTCCTTAATCTACATATTGACAAATATTTTCAAGAAAACAAAATAATTTGGGAATTTCTAAAACTTTTTACAAGTTATTGTTTAGAACTGGAAAAGACCTTCTCAACAATAGCCTTAATTATATTTGATTTGATATTATCTTGCAGTTTTCTGATATGGCCTCATATTCCCAAAGTTGTGGTGTGTGTGACCTCCGACACATCAACAAACCATCAATAATCTGGTGTACGGAATGTGATGAAGGGCTTTGTCAAGATTGTCAGGAACACCATAGTTTATCCAAGGGAACCAGAAACCATAACACCATAACAATAAAGGAATATAAAACATTACCAAGTGAAGTACTTAAAATCACTCAATACTGTAGCACACACAATGACAAATTTATAATGTATTGCCGGACACACGAACGTCCCTGCTGCAGAAAATGTATAGTTGAAACTCATAAAGAATGCCTGGATATCGATAATTTAGAAGACGTCATTCAAAATGTAAAAACCTCAAATGCCTTCCACGATATTGAAGAAACATTGGTTGAAGTAGCAGAACATTTAAAGAAAATCAGTCAACATCAGCAGAAGAATCTGTTGAATTTGAAAGAAAAAAGAAAAGAAATTGAAAAAGAAATTCAAAAGACCCGTACAACAGTCAACAACCATCTGGACAAATTACAAGGAGATTTGATAAAACAACTTAATTCTATTGAAGAAACCCAGAACTCGAAAATTTGTCAGTTGTTGTCATCACTTGAACAGAGAGAAAAAGAAATAACCAAATACCAGCAAAACCTTGCAAGCATTAAACAACACGCCTCAGACCTTCAGATTTTTCTTTCACTTAAGCAAATCGAACAAGACATTAATATACATGATAGATTCCTACAATCCGTTGTGGAAGGTGAGGAATTGAAGCAATGTCATCTAGAATATAGAACCAACATTGCTATTCCAGACATCATGTCCAATATCAAAAGTTTTGGAGAAGTACAGATTGAAACTAAACCATGTGACATCGTTCTCAGCAGGAAGAAGACTAAACAAGCACAGATAATGGTACCAACCGTTCAAACAAGATCCATTGAGAATATAAAGCTGGAGATGCACAATACAGCAGTATCAATTGAAGGAAGATACGTCTACGGGTGTTGCCTGATACCAGATGGTAGAATGGCTTTTACTTACTTATTTTGTTGTGCAGTTAGAGTATTCATTGATAGAGGATTAAAAGATTTTGAGGTGAAGATGCCGTGTAACGTATACGATATACTGTATATAAGTAAGAACGATACATTAGCCGTAACATCTGGTGGTTCACGTCAGCATTGTATTTTTATTATAAACGTGGAAAAAAAAACAAATCACGAGAACAATTTCACTAGATTCGGAAATTTATGGCATAGCACTTAGAGAAAATGAATTAATATATTCGGGTCATAGTAAAGGAATACGAATCATTAATCTTTTAGACGAGTCAATTACTCAAATAGTCCAAGATAAAATGCCAGTTTGTTGTTACATTGCAACATTTCGGAACCAAATCTATCACACAAACTCGGTAACACAAGCCGTTACTTGTTATGATCAACAAGGTAAACCGCAATGGACATTCAAAAATGAAAGCGTTCTGGAGAATCCTTGTGGTATTGATGTAGATATGGATGGCAATGTGTATGTGACGGGGATGAATTCGAACAATGTTGTAGTTATCTCCCTTGATGGACAACGCTATAGAGAAGTGTTAGCAGCAATTGATGGGCTTGATCGTCCTACTTCACTTTGTTTTAATAATTCAAAGAAGCAGTTGCTAGTGGCATCCTATTATAATGTGGTCCGACTGTATGCTTTGATTTGAAAAGTCTTTTTAATTATGTATTATCTTTAATTTTGTATCGTCACAGCTACACATTTTTCGATGAAATGATTAGTTTGACAGATGACAAAAATTATGTTATGAAATCATCTTGTTTTAAATATGTTTATATTAGATTTTTCATAAACAAAATAATACATAAAACAGAACGATTTTACACGATCCATTCTCTAAAAAAAGTGTTGATTTATAATTTACAAAGTTTTAGGATCAGAATTTTGTTTACATATCTTCTAAATTTTAACCTTATTTTGGGCAAGCGATATGATTCCATAATGAAAAATATTATAATCAGATAATCAGATAATTTATTTGTTATAACTATATATATTGTCTTGCATATCTTACATCAATGTTATAACTTACATTATGTTAACGATTTTTTTGTGTTAGCACATACACTGTATGTTCTGATCAGAAAGTGCAAAAGGAATTTTGCCTTTTTCCATTGATTATTGTAAAGAAATGCATGTTAATTTTAACGTCAAAGATAGTACCTGATACATCGATTTTCATTCTACACTTTGAATTTTTTTGAACAACTAAGAATGTTCTTATCCCAGGCATAGATTACCTTAGCGTATTTGGCACAACTGTTTTGGAATTTTGAATCCTCAATGCCCTTCAACTTCGTACTTGTTAGGCTTATAAATATTTTGAAATGAGCATCACGGATGGGTCTTATGAAGACGAAACGCGCGTCTTGCGTACTTACTTATAATCATGGTACCTTTGATAAATATATACATCAATTTTCATTCTACAAACATTGCACTAACTATGTTATATTGCGATCTATTCAACCTTCGTATCTAAAGTACCACGGGAAATGTTTTGTTGGTTAGGCCAAGTGAAGTTATTCATTCAAAACAACCTAGAGAGGACCCAAACACGCAGCTTAGAATAAATGTCTCTATTCCTAGAACAGATATAGGTGCATATATATTTTTCCTCCTTCGCCTTTTGCCAAAACAAACACTCCTCTGTGGTGTTGATTTACTGCAGGTATGATTTATAATTTACTATTTAGAAATGAATCGAATCTTTGATTACATGTTATCATGTTTGCTTACTTCGAATAACGTTTTATAATATGGAAATAAAACAGTATTGTTAGTACTCGCTGAACCTAACAGCATAATCATATTCGTGAAAAATTTCATCAGTATGAATAGGTAGTTCGTACGGTACACATTTAAAATTGTACGCCTGGTTGATATAAACAAGCTTCAACTACTTATACGGTATGAGTTGTGTTCATTACCGCAAACAGTATGGTGACTCCTTGCTGTATATAGTGATAACTGTTTCTTTGTTAACTTATGGGAAGTTTTGTCATAAGCACTCATACAAGTACCTCTCATTATTTTTATCTTCATAATAATCAAATGTTATACTCATAAACATTATGAGAATTATACACGGTCGTAAAGTTACACATTTAAAATTGTGCGCTTGATTGGTATTAACAAGATTGCGCTACCTATGCGGTATGTGTTGTGTTCATTTCTACATACAGTATGGTGACTTGTTGCTGTTTATATTGATAAATGTAATAATCATAAACATTATGAGGTTAGTTATGATTACCATTGAAATAACTATCCGTTAAAGACCAATTGTAGTGGATGTTAAGAACTATAGGTTACTTTACGGCTTTGGACAATAAGCAAAATGCATAGTAAGCAATGAATGCCACAAAATGAAAAATCTTACACGAGAAATCCAACGGCCGTTTGAAAGTAAAACAAATAACGAAAAAGAAATATGTCAAACAACAAACAATGAAAACCATAAAATTACAGGTTACTGACTTTCGACATGCACATAATGAATATGACAGGGTAACCATTTTGTTAGCGTCATCCCTCCTCACCTAGCACAAGGGAATATGAATCAGCTGTAAAATTCAATTGGTATCTGTGATGAGTTTATTTACATTCTTGCCATATTTTTTATAACATTTATATCATATGTTTATATCAGCAGTCTCATAGACAAGTTCGAAAATCAGTGCCAATCAATATGGTTTTTTTTTAAAAGTGAAGCCCCTTGTAAGGAGCACCAACTTTATCGTTGTTATCTGAATTCATACTCTGTGAAAACAGGTTACATTAAATACGCGTGTTGACAATATATGTCACATCAGTGAATATCTAAGCCTAATTGGACAATTGACAAAACGAATAGAAATAGACGTTCTGTGGGAAATATTATGCTGCTCTTCAATAATAAAAACTTAGCTCTTAAAATTGAAAAGTATGTAACGGGTTTTTAAAATTTGACTGGTGGTGTGTTAAAATTTTCTAGATAGGCTTCCCCTCCAAATCTGAATTTTTTCAGGTCTTTGACAGTTATATGAACGCATCATCTAAAAATGATGGAGGAAGAATAATTCTAAGCAAATTAGATAAAGTAGCAAATGAGATACAAATATAAATCAATTGCTTTAAAAAAGCAATTGTAGGGGGTCTTTCCCCCTGTAAAATTAATTGAATTGGGGGGTGTTTGTTTGTTTGTTTGTTTGTTTGTTTGTTTCTGTATGGGGTCTATATTATTGTTACCGGAGAAGTTTCATGTTTAGTTTGGAAAGTTTTTCTTTTATTTTAGGTACAGCGCGCGCGCCACATCACGTGACACGGGTTTATAATAAAAGAGTCTTTTTATTTCTTTTTAGGTGGGGACGTTAAACAGACAACATCTATAGAGATGGAATGTACACAATGTAATTTCTTTTGTCATTGTAGGAAATTGACATTTTGATGACAGTTCACAAGTAGTGCATGTTTTGGATTTAATTGATCCGGTGTAACTTTAAAACACATTTATTGATTATTTTCTGATAATGTACATTTTTCAGCACCTGTTTGTAACACAGATTAGTATTTCAAACTCGGAGCGGACATTTTATTGTAGGTTTTTACTGAGATTTACGGACCTAGCAAGCTATTTTTACGGCATTGCCATTTCTTTTCTCTAGGAAAAGCTTTGAGAGATATCTGCACCAAGTTTTTTTGTAAACGTTTAGTACATGTATGCCCTACTGACTGCCAATTTTGAGGTCGATTGTACTTGTAGTTTCAGAGAACATGTGGATTTTTTTTTTCAGAAGTGACGTAAGAACAATATTAAATTTCAATTTTTCTTGAATAATTGAGAGTTTGTTCCTTCAATAAACTGTCATGATTAAACAGTCATACAGATTGATTGATTGATTGATTGATTGATTGATTGATTGATAAGTTGGTTAGTTGGTTGGTTGGTTGGTTGATTGGTTGGTTGGTTAAACACGTTGGATAGGGTCAATTGAAACACGGAAAAAGAAACAAAGAAGATCTTGGACCCTATATTAAACACATGAGACGGAAACATGATTGATTGATCATGATCATGATTGATTGATTAGTTGATTGATTGATTAATTGATTAGTTGGTTGGTTGGTTGGTTAAACACGTTGGATAGGGTCAATTGAAACACGGAAAAAGAAACAAAGAAGATCTTGGACCCTATATTAAACACATGAGACGGAAACATGATTGATTGATCATGATCATGATTGATTGATTAGTTGATTGATTGATTAATTGATTAGTTGGTTGGTTGGTTGGTTAAACACGTTGGATAGGGTCAATTGAAACACGGAAAAAGAAACAAAGAAGATCTTGGACCCTATATTAAACACATGAGACGGAAACATGATTGATTGATCATGATCATGATTGATTGATTGGTTGATTGATTGATTGATTAATTGATTAGTTGGTTGGTTGGTTGGTTGGTTGGTTGGTTGGTTGGTTAAACACGTTGGATAGGGTCAATTGAAACACGGAAAAAGAAACAAAGAAGATCTTGGACCCTATATTAAACACATGAGACGGAAACATGATTGATTGATCATGATCATGATTGATTGATTGATTGATTGATTGATTGATTGATTGATTGATTAGTTGTTGGTTGGTTGGTTGGTTGGTTGGTTGGTTGGTTGGTTGGTTAAACACGTTGGATAGGGTCAATTGAAACACGGAAAAAGAAACAAAGAAGATCTTGGACCCTATATTAAACACATGAGACGGAAACATGATTGATTGATCATGATCATGATTGATTGATTGATTGATTGATTGATTGATTGATTGATTGATTGATTGATTAGTTGGTTGGTTGGTTGGTTGGTTAAACACATTGGATAGGGTCAATTGAAACACGGAAAAAGACACAAAGAAGATCTTGGACCCTATATTAAACACATGAGACGGAAACATGATTGGTTGATCATGATCATGATTGATTTATTGATTGATTGGTTGATTGGTTGGTTGGTTGGTTGGTTGGTTGAACCCTATAAGAAACACATGAGACGGAAACATGATTGATTGATTGATCATGATCATTATTGGTTGATTGATCATGATCATGATTGATTGATTGATTGATTGATTGATTGATTGATTGATTGATTGATTGATTGGTTGGTTGGTTGGTTGGTTGGTTGGTATGTTGGTTGGTTGGTTGAAATTCAAACACACATAAAACTGTTTAAATAGTGCCAAAACCACATAATTTGATGACCTTGACCTTTGACCTTGTTACCTTCGTCAAGGTCATTGCTCCACAAGGTCATTGCAAAAGACCCTATGGGTCAAGGACCTTTTGTTTAAGAGTTTTGCCTAAAAATGGCCTTTTAAAAACCATCGATGGGAGTTATGTCCCTTACATGATGGTAAAATCAATATAGTCATAATGTAAAAAAAGTTGGCCCTTGAAGTACCAAGCATTTTTCACTGCTTAATTTTTTTGTATCTATAACCGTTCAAGAGTTATAGGGAAATCAAAGACATATGAAAATCTAAAATATGACCTTGACCTTTGACCTTGACCTAATTTTCTAAGTTAGGAATCAGGGGACTCAAATAAAAACATTCCAGGGTTATACGGTTAACGGTTTATGAGTTAAAAAAACATACCGACAAATTTATTCCGAAAAGATAGATAACTCCTATAAAATTTCTTCGAATCGCTTCGATCCAAATACGCCAAAAATTACTGAGGATGTAACGAACAATTTTGTAAAATAAATTTGTCATAATCTTTAACGGTTGCGAAGGAGATGCCATAACAAGGAAAACAGTGTTTGGGGAGATAACTCCTACAAAGAAAAGTATTCGTTTACGCAGGGTAAATTTCAAAAGCGCATAAACTGTTCGATATCATATACAAAATATCTAAGCGACATATTGCGAAACAAATGTTTATCGCAAGAACAAAATTAGGCGGAAGAAAAAAAAAAAATAATCAGAAGAAAAACAATAGGTCTTTCCACAGAAAAGTGGAAAGACCTAATAATGGAATTTGTCAATTGAATGGAGTTAAAAATAATGGTTTATCGATTGGTAACAACCTATTTCAAGCAAAAAATGTTTTTCAATAGTTATCAAACGTATCAGGATTATAATATAGTACGTCAGACGCCTGTTTCGTCTACACAAGACTAATCAGTGACGCTCATATCAACATAGTTATAAAGTCAAACAAGTACAAAGTTGAGGAGCATTGAGGATCCACTATTCCAAAAAGTTGTGTCATATATGGCAAAGAAAATCTATTCCTGAGATAATATAACCCTTAGTTTTTCGAAAAAATCAAAGTTTTGTAAACAGTAAATTATTTTTAAAAATTATCAAATGATTCCAAGAATGAAAAACTGTTATGTCATTGGATAGATAATCGAAGATAGGGAATTTTCAAAAAGTAATATAGTTAGGCTTTCGTACGGTGACCTATAGTTGTTAATGTCTGTGTCATTTTGGTCTTTTGTGGATAGTTGTCTCATTGGCAATCATACCACATCTTCTTTCTTATGTCATTTTTTGTTGTATAATTACAACACGATTACGATAATCCCTAATTTTCTGTTCACTTACTGTAAGCACTTTATAAAAGCAATCTATTCATATTTGATAATGAATCCTTTTACTTACTTTTCTTTCTAATCAAACATAGATATCAGGTTTTTCATTGTTATTTGTATAATTATTACACAATCTGACAATTTTGTACATCCTTTAATTGAAAAAAAGTTCTCAAATCGTGGGTTTAAGCATTTACTCCGATAATACAATAAGCCTTCAAAATCTGTTAAAATAATTATTTTTCTTCTAAAAAAGAAACTCTTGATCCCAACTTGAGTCCAAACTTTTTCTTATTGCCATCATAATTCATTGGAAATATAAGGATACAGGGTGTGTTCTCATTTCGCCTTAGCTGTGAATTCCAGGTAAAAAAGGTAAAAAATATACTAAGGCCAGATGGGAATTAAACTAAGGCGAAATGTGAATTTAGATAAAAATATTAAATAAACAATTAAACAATTAAACCTCTGTGTTTTTATAGCAATTTTAACAACATATAGCTAGTGTTTAAAGAAAGAAACACCTGCGATCAGAACCTTTTCGCGTTTGTGAAATCAGTTTTATTCCATTTGGTAATTTTTGTTTTGATTATAACATTCAGAAAGTTATGAAACTGCAGTCAGGTTTACAAACCGGAGTATTGGGAACATATGTACTTTACACATGTACATGCCTCTTTGCAAGGAAAATACTGTACACATTGATGTGTTTTCAGACACCTTTATTGAAACATAGACTATTTTGTATCCACATAAGGTACTTATCCCTTAAATCAAAGTGTGTAAACGGTCTACACCAGCTACCATCCTTAATGTTATATATTGAATTTCATTTCGATACTGAATCAGTCATGCACCGATGTTGCTCTTCATTTAAAAATCCAATGCTATGTTTTGAAATTCATTGGGGGTGTAAAAGCCTTGACCGCGCTTTATTCTAAAAATTTGCGCACGGTCAACACTTTTAAAACTCTATGAAATTTCTAAAAGAAGCATTCAATGCATATAAGTATATTCATTTGCTAGAATCTTGATAAAAGCGATTGCTATCAACTGTTTCTTTTATTTACCTGTGCACTTAACCGCGGAAGCTCGTGTCATCATGAATGTTAAATTTCAATTAAGAATTGAATGCTTCTTTTTGTAAATCTATTGGGGTGTAAAAGCGTTGACCGAAGTACATTTTGTATGAAGCGCGGAAGCGCTTCATTCTAAAAATGTACGCACGGTCAACGTTTTTAAAACCCTATAAAGTTACAAAAAGAAGCATTCAATACTTATAGTTACATTTTTTAGCTAGGATCATGAAAACACGATTTTATTCAAGTTTTATTTAATTCACCTGTGCACTTTATTGTGGGACCTCGTGTCATCATGAATGATACATTTTATTGTCTAATGTAATTGCTTACGGAATAACATGTGATGTGCAGTTAGCCAATCAGAATAACGTATTATAATGAAACATACATCTAATGTAATTATTTTGTAATGAAGGTTGATTTCAGAATGACGCGAGATTGCTGTTACCAATTCAAAATAAAAAAAAAACGAAGTTAAATATCACAGTTATCTTTCCATATAACATGTATAACTTTTTAAGATGCTTTTTATTTTAATGATGAATTAGATATTAGTCCGCTGAATACAGCAGATTCAGTTCATTCATATAATAAGATGAAAGTAGCGTTTTGAGACAAGTTTGGTCGATTAATAAGATATTGATAAGACTTGAAAATCATGAAGAACTCCATACCCAAGAGAAAAGACAAATAGAAATTAAACAGATACTTTGTTGCTCTACAAAAAATACTCATAACCAGAAACTTTACATGTTGCAATTCAACAATCTGTGCCAAGCACCAGGTTTCCCATTGGATTCAGTTTGGGGGTGAATTTTCGACAACAAAGCAGGTGTGTATTGACGTTGAGAGTTTTAGAATGTAACTTTTAAGGTTTAATAGTTTTTATATACTCTTATCTTAAAAATAAAGAAGATTTGAAGGGTTCTAGTCTAGAAAACAGCAAAACCAACGACAAAAGTAATCAATTGGAAACAAATTTACATAAAGAATACATCAACATTTCTACCATCATCACCAATTTTCAATTCTCTTTTGTATATTTTGTATTTTTCTTATTTTCTTATTCTTTTTTTAAAGACGTGAGATTGGTTTTATTTCATTGCAATCTACTAGCCAAAAAGTATATATTGTATCAATTTGGTTTAATATTTAAGCTTTTTATTGCTTAGCCATACTTTACGAAGCTTTTATAGTTTCGTTTGATATTCACGCCATATTAAAATTGTTTTAACAACTATCGATTTTGATTAGTTGTCGTATGAGGTGACTCAGATTCGATTGGCTTGAATGAGATATAATAGAATTTGGAATATGCTCCAGATAGGATAAGGTACATATAATGGTTGGGCATGCATGTCTTTTAAAATCATTAGATTTAGATTAATTTCAGCAAGCCAGGAAACGGTCTTCTAAATATACTCAAAATACTTCACCATGTTTTATAAGCATTTAAAAGAAAAAAAATCTGAAAAACATTTCATATGTAAGGTGCATTTAAACACATAAGTTCTTTTTGAAAATTAATCTTCAAGCGACTATTTTTAAAATTAACATGATAAGCACCAAATATTATAAGTACCTAAACAAGGTTTTTTTTTTTAATCGAAGCAACGTGCTATATTCATACATGTATTGGATTTTTATACATGCTCATCAAAATCACATCTTTATCTTTTATCAAAATGTCTTAAAACATAAGTACTGGTTTGATTTTAATAAAAATGCTCTATTTAGTAATCAAGCCACTTTTACCGCTGAAAATACAATAGAAATCTATACCTTGTACAATGATATGGGCAATATGTTGCTTCTTCTTTCCATCCGTCTGTATCCATTGTTGCAGTTACACTGTCACTTCTTGTTTCCCTCATCGTTATTTTAAAATACTGATTGACGTTGTTGGAAAATCCCGTTTCCTGAACAAAGACCAAGTATAAAATGCACCCTGGTATTCTTTTGTCATGTATTATAGTCAGACGATCGGGGAGGGATGTCTCGTACATTTCGCCTTCTTGTCAGTCGTATTTAATGGGTTTATAAATGACAAAGGAAAAAGTTCCGGTTGTCCTTTTGTTAAGTGAAAAAACATTTCAAAATTGCATAGCTATTTCTTTACTGATTTTTTTCATATTATATGAAAGATTGTTTTATCACTTAGACTAACGACCGGAACTGAATCAAGCTGCGCATGTCGACGTAAAGTCAACCTAATAAAGCCAGTTTTATATTACATTGATACGTTTGTATTAGTAATTATGATTAGGAAAACAAATATATCGAAGAATCAATTTGACGTTATAGAAACATTTTAATTGTATATGTTTTGTACTTATAACTTTAATGCATGAAAAACTATAAACTTTTGCTGCATAAAGGTGGAGGTATGTTCCTTTGTTCCGTTTTTCATAGACATTTGAAATTCTGCTGCAATTACAGAGGAGTGCGTTCGGCGTTTGTTCCATTAATTGAAAAAAAGGTTTGCTTAAAACCGTAAAAAAATCAACTCGCAAGTATTTCACCATTATAGTCAATTCCGCTCCTTCCTTCTCCATACACTTGATTTATTCGTGAAAATGGGAGGGATTGAGTTTTTTGAATACTAAAACAAGGCACAAGTTCAACTTTAATAGTTGGTCGATAACAAAAAATGTAGAAAAATAAAGTTAAATACAACAATTTCATCACAATTATAACTAGAGGCTCTTAAGAGCCTGTGTCGCTCACCTTGGTCTATGTGAATATTAAAGGAAGCAGATGGATTCATGACAAAATTGTGTTTTGGTGATGGTGATGTGTTTGTACATCTTACTTTACTGAACATTCTTGCTGCTTAAAATTATCTCTATCTATAATGAACTTGGCCCATTAGTTTCAGTGGAAAATGTTAGTAAAAATTTACAAATTTTATGAAAATTGTTAAAAATTGACTATAAAGAACAATAACTTCTAAAGGGGTCAATTGACCATTTCGGTCATGTTGACTTATTTGTAAATCTTACTTTGCTGAACATTATTGTTGTTTACTGTTTATCAATAATAATATTCAAGATAATGACCATAAACAGCAAAATTTCCTTTAAACTAACAATTCAGGGCCAACAACGGGTTGTCCGATTCATCTAAAAATTTCAGAGCAGATAAATGTTGACCTGATAAACAATTTTACCCCATGTCAGATTTGCTCTAAATGCTTTGGGTTTTGAGTTATAAGCCAAAAACTGCATTTTACCCCATGTTTTATTTTTAGCCGTGGCGGCCATCTTGGTTTGATGGCCGGATCACCGGACACATTTTTCAAACTACTAACCCAAAAGATGATTGTGGCTAAGTTTGGATTTATTTGGCCAAGTAGTGTCAGAGGAGAAGATTTTTGTAAAAGATTACTAAGATTTACGAAAAATGGTTAAAAATTGACTTTAAAGGGCAATAACTCCTAAAGGGGTCAACTGACCATTTCAGTCGAGTTGACTTATTTGTACATCTTGCTTTGCTGAACATTATTGCTGATGATAGTTTATCTCTATCTATAATAATATTCAAGATAATAACCAAAAAGAGCAAAATTTCCTTAAAATTACTAATTCAGGGCCAGCAACCCAACAACGGGTCGTCCAATTCATTTGAAAATTTCAGGGCAGATAGATCTTGAACTGATAAACAATTTTATTCCGTCAGATTTGCTCTAAATGCTTTGGGTGTTGAGTTATAAGCCAGAACATTATTGCTGTTTACTGTTTATCTATATCTATAATAATATTCAAGATAATAACCATTAACAGCAAAATTTCCTTAAAATTACTAATTCAGGGGCAGCAACCCCACAACGGGTTAGATAGATCTTCACCTGTTTAACAATTCTACCCCTGTCAGATTTGCTCTAAATGCTTTGGTTTTTGAGTTATAATCCAAAAACTGCATTTTACCCCTATGTTCTATTTTTAGCCATGGCGGCCATCTTGGATGGATGACCGGGTCACCGGACACATTTTTTAAACTAGATACCCCAATGATGATTGTGGCCAAGTTTGGTTTAATTTGGCACAGTAGTTTCAGAGGAGAAGAATTTTGTAAAAGTTAACGACGACGACGACGGACGACGACGGACGACGGACGACGACGAACGCCGGACGCCAAGTGATGAGAAACGCTCACTTGGCCTTTTAGGCCAGTTGAGCGAAAAATGAGAATGAAAACGGTTATCATACTTTAACCCAATTAACATGACTATTTATAGACAGTGTCGAAAATTGTTCAACGATGAGGTGGAAAATATGTTTTTTGACTCATGCTCCCTATAGACAGAAATTTCCTCTTAAGGGGGCACTAGCTGTCAAATTCATGGTCACCGATTTGACTCAAATTCTCATATTTGATTTATAACAATGTAAAACATTTATCCAAACTATAAAAAGTCTAAAAAAAAACAGTTTACAGAGCATGGGGTAGATAATATATAGGTTCGTTTCGAGTGTAATTTAGTCCAGACGCCATCTAATTAACTATCGATTTGACCTCAGATGACCATATAAGCGATGTAAACATAAATAGAAATATGAATAGATTAAACCAGAGACATTGTATTATATGTCTCTGATTAAACCAACACGTGCAATTGGATTTGTATAGGTCTGTTTGATTTTATTTTATAGATTAAAAATAGATGTTTCTCATTTTTTTTTAACCGTATAAGAATTATTTTATGTGCATTGAATTAGTATTCAAATGATTTACCGTAGTTTCACTTTCATTGTTGACATTCTTTTTCTTTAAATAACCAGTACACGTACAATGCATGCGTTGTCAATCTTTAGCTAGGGGCTAAATTGAAGTTCACATGAATACGGATTTAAAGAGGTCGATTCATTCACTTGCAAGTGAATAACTAATTATCAATGTTTCTTAGCGTAATTTGACAAAATTGAACCTTTTTTGCTGCAAAAAGCGAATTGTTATTCCACTATTTCACTTTCATAATTGATTGAACAAAAAAAAATAACTTTAGATTTTTTATATATCTCGTAGCTAGTGCCCCTTTAAAAAGACTATATATGTTCTGGTTTTATTTACAACTGGCATATTTTTATGTCATCCTTTAAACATAAATACCTTAATTGATTGTACGTGTGTTTAAAACAATTTAAAATAACTTTTAAAACTAGGCATAGTATTTTAAAATTCGAGATAAATCCATAATTAAATAAGTTTTGACCTCATAGAATTATACTCGAAAAAATCATCATTAATACCAGGATCGTTTAATGTTATATTTAAGGTGGTACCCAACATTTTCACTTAAATTAATTTGGCTCGTTTAATTTTCATTAAATTTTTACAAAGTATTTACTTTGACCCTTTAACAAAAATATGAAAAATTGAAAAAATTTGAACCAAGCGTTTGATCAGAAAAATTACACTGATTACATAGCAGTTTGACAAACAAACACTAATTTTGATCATTGAGAAGCTTTATATTGCCTTCACAACGCAACGTAATTAAAACTTTTAGCTGATATTACAGAGTTATCTCCCTGTAGTGTTAGGTACCACTTGACATTGCCATTCAAGCGGGAGGTTTGGCATTCCACAAAACCAGGTTCAACCAACCATTTTTCTTAAAATGTCCTGTACCAAGTCAATGTAATGACCATTGTTATATTATAGTTCGTTTCTGTGTTTGTTTAATTTTAATGTTGTGTTTATGTTGTGTGTTTCGTCTAAAAAAAAAAAAGGGTTCACCACTGGCAATCAAATAAAAATAAAAATCTGACTTTTCAAATTATGGTTAGATAGACAAACATACAAATTGAATAGTTCACTCCAAACCCTGTATATTTCACAAACCTGTATATACCTTGTAAATATTGTATCGTGAATAACAACAGGCCTTAAGCTAATGTTTAAAAATTATAACAAAAACGTTTGTACTTTAATATTGTATAGAAGAGAAATATGAAGTAGATGTTTCAGATAAAAGAAATCCCATTTGATTGATATAGTATCTAATCAAACTTCAATTCTATAGATATGAAACAGTCATTGTTTAAGAACGGATATACAAGGTATACATTTGAAAATGCCTGTACCAAGTCAGAAATATGACAGTTCTTGTCCATTCGTTTTTGATGCGTTTTGTTATTTGATTTTGTCATGTGATTATGGACTTTCCGAATTGATTTTCCTCTAAGTTCAGTATTTTTGTGATTTTACTTTTTTCAATATTGAAATATCAACTATCAATACGTAAATGTGAGAAATTGAGAAACTTCAATTCTATAGATATGAAACAGTCATTGTTTGAGAACGGATATACAAGGTATACTAAATTACACTTACATACAGTAAACGTGTGTCAATAAATAAAGTGTACTGAGTAAATTGAACTTTATATTTGTTAATACAATTATAAATAACCAGCTTGTTTCTCCTACTATCAAACACCAAACATTTGATAATATTTCTCAAAAGCATATTTTTTATTCCCAATACGTTCTTAAATAAATGCAGTTTAAATCTTACTTTAAAAGAAACAAAAAGAGGAGCGTAGTATACAAATGACGAAACTGTCAAAATAGTTGATACTAACGTACGTGTATTCGTCCTTACCTATTCAAGTCGGTACGTTTTTATTAAATCAAACGTTGGCTTTTTTGTCATATAACATTCATCTTTAAAAAGTGCAATAAAATGCATAAATTGAAATAAAGTATTTCCCGATACATGCATCAGTGTACTAACGTAACTTAAATGAACAAGGTACTGCGCCGTATCATATAAGAAACGAGATAGCAATTAAAACCTTGAAAAAGCATTTAATCTTTTAGTGCCTCAAGCACAAGGTGTTCTAATGCAATATTCTGAAGGACAAAATACCTTTTGTTGATTTCATTAGCACTTAAGCTACTATAGTATATACTTAAGACGCCCATTAATTTGTCGTACATGTATATCATCTATTTTGTAAACCAAAAGCAATATCAAAATGAATGCAACATTTTTATTAAATCACTTGTCATTTTCATCCTATGGTTTAAACATCCGTTTTTAAAGCTTGAAATGGAACCAGTACATATTTGTACAAACTTCAATCGTAACACATCCATTAAGTTGTGTATGAACCTTGGTATAAAATTAGATTATACTTCGGACTAATTTCCTTCGGCAGCAACAGTCTTGTTAAAATAAGACATACGTTTGGTTATGAGGGATTAACAAATATATGCAACCACGTTGATCATAACGTGTACGTACAATATGATGACGTTGATCAAAATGTGTACGTACAATATGATGACATTGATCAAAATGTGTACGTACAATATGATGACGTTGATCAAAATGTGTACGTACAATATGATGACGTCGATCATAACGTGTACGTACAATTTGATGACGTTGATCAAAATGTGTACGTACAATATGATGACGTTGATCATAACGTGTACGTACAATAAAATGACGTTGATCAAAATGTGTACGTACAATATGATGACATTGATCAAAATGTGTACGTACAATATGATGACGTTGATCAAAATGTGTACGTACAATATGATGACATTGATCAAAATGTGTACGTACACTATGATGACGTTGATCAAAATGTGTACGTACAATATAATGACATTGATCAGAATGTGTACGTAAATATGATGACGTTGATCAGAATGTGTACGTACAATATGATGACGTTGATCAGAATGTGTACGTACAATATGATGACGTTGATCAGAATGTGTACGTACAATATAATGAAGTTGATCAAAATGTGTACGTACAATATGATGACATTGATCAAAATGTGTACGTACAATATGATGACGTTGATCAAAATGTGTACGTACAATATAATGACATTGATCAGAATGTGTATGTAAATATGATGACGTTGATCAGAATGTGTACGTACAATATGATGACGTTGATCAGAATGTGTACGTACAATATGATGACGTTGATCAGAATGTGTACGTACAATATGATGACATTGATCAAAATGTGTACGTACAATATGATAACGTTGAGCAGAATGTGTACGTACAATATGATGACGTTGATCAGAAACTGTACGTATAATATGATGACGTTGATCGGAATGTGTGCGTACAATAGGATGCCCTGTCAAGAGAGTGTGTCAATTAACCATTGCAACAACTTATTAATGGGTCCGCAAATGTCCCATATGAGGGCACTGATCCATTGACGAAATACCACCATTATAAAGTAGTTCTCGAAATTTGCGTCCTTCATACCGGTCGATCTACTTTTGAAGAACCTAGCTTTTAAATTTTAAAATATTTTTCACTGGACATTAAAGGAGCACAAGCTACGAGATATATAAAAAGTCAGAAGTATGATTTTTTTTGTTAATATATTAACGAAAGTGAAATAGTGAATTAATAATATGCTTTTATCAGCTAGAATGGTTCAATTTTGTCAAATTAAGCTAATAAACATTGATAATGAATTATACACTAGCAAGTACATAACTCGACCTCATTAAATCCGTATTCATGTGAACTCCAATTTAACCCCGTGTAAAGAGACAGAATAACGCATGCATTGTTCGTGTACGGGTATTTAAAGGAAAAGAATGTAACATTGAAAGTGAAACAAAGGTAAATCATTTGATTAACTGATCCGACCCACTCAAAATCATTCTCATAACGGTAACAACGACGATAAACATATTTTTTTTATCTATAATACAAAATTTAACAGATCTATTAAAATCCAATTGCACGAGCTGCTTAATCTATTTATATCTATGTTTATGTTTACATGGATAATATGGTCATATAAGATCAACTCGATAGTTATTTAGATGGCGTCTTGGATAAAATTCACACGAAACGAAGCGACCTTTTATTGAGATTATGTCCTGTAAATTGTTTAACTGATACTTTTGATAGTCTGGAAACATGTTTTATATTGTTATAAATCAAATATGAGAATTTGAGTCAAAACGTTGACCATGAATTTGGCAGCTAGTGCGCTTTAAGCAAACAAAAAAATAATACAGTCAGAATATCTTGTCGTTATGATAATAAGCACGTCCTGAATAAAGACTCATAATTCAACCAGATTAACGGAGCACCTTTTCGAAACATTTACATTTTTCATAGCTGGAAAAGTTTACTTTTACCTTATAATTTCATTGGTATTATTTGTGTCTCATATCGAAAGAGAAGAAATATATAGAATTTGCTGATTTTTGGAAAATGACCTTCTATGAGCTATTGAAGCCTTAACCTTAGAAGAAAAGAAAAATGGGTGTTACATGAGAAAATATTGGTCCGAGACCACAATTGTCGTCCCTTGATTTTCGTTGTTCACGAATATAGTCCCTAGTGTTGACAGTGGGTTACTTGCCAATGTTTTTTTATATCCCTTCCAAATTTATTTCTCCATGTTTTATGCCTCAAATTGCAAGTATGGGGGTGAAATTAAACTGTAAAAATAAAAGTAATGATTTGGTCCAGCTGAAAAAGGTTAAAAATTAGCACTCCGAAGGCTGTCAAAAGATTTCAAGACGCCCTAAACATAAAATTGTCTATATTTTGAGTTAGAGCCGATGAAGTTTTCTGTAATTTTTATATAATTTGTCTTACAAGTAGTACAACACACTGTAAACATTTAATTGAGAAAGCGCAGGTGGGATTTTTTTAATTTTCATTTATGTTCTTAAAGAAATGCACTACGAAATAATTGTGGTCTCGGACCTATTGTATCCTGTATAGAAAACATCCGACACAAATTCCTAAACATGAACTATGTACATCCTCAAGTAACTTCGTATTGGGTTTTCTACTACCAAAACATTGACTTTATTTGCCATTTCTGCTTAAATCCGTATGCCTATCGGCAACTCCTAGAATACAAGTTCCACCAAACCTATAAGAGAAGACGTTGATAATGTGATACCCAAGTTTAATATGGTAGATATTGTCAAGTAGTCCATTTATATGTTCGTTGGCGTTTGTTTTTGTAGCAGTTCAGTGTTTCTATTGTTTCATGTTTTTTTCCTATATAGTTGATGTATTTCCTTCGGTTTTGATTTGTGACTCGAATTTGATTCAGTTTTTATTATTTTTGAACAGCAGTATACTATTATTACCTTTATTTATTAATGTAGCTTTCATGGAGGGAGTTCATATACCAAAACATGCCATCAGCAGGTTGCACACGTCTTTCCAATCAGATTACACATTTTTGTATAATAATTAGAAAGAAAGTTTTCATTTGAAAGATCATTCACAAAGAATTGTTCCTGTTTCAATTTTAATACGTTCTGACTTTAAACTGCTTTATACTCGTATGTTTGGAGTTGGTTCTTTGTTAAAAAGAGGTGAAATAACCCTATTAGCGCGTGAGCATCATTTCAAAGCTAAACAATACCGTGTTTCTAATTCGTTCCTTATTCGCTTATAGTACGTGTGAAAATCTTTTTTTTTTTTAACCGTGAACCGTCTACCACACGTATTATAAATGAGTGTATGGTCGCTTACATATTCTTAATTCTTTTAACGGTTTTGGGTGGAAATCGGCAGTTCGACACAAGAAATTCGGTTTTAAAATGGCAAAATTTTCCCTTTTTTCATATCTGTCATTTTTCAGAGTGTTTTTTCTTTTTATAAACCAAACAAATGACATTTCATTTTTTCTTGTAACATATGGAATGGTCCATATCTTTTCTTTATTTGAATTTAATCTATTTTTGACTGACTTTATATCAATACAAACATTTATTTTTACTTTTTTATTTCTGTTGTCTGCTTTATGGTCAATGTTAAATGTAATATTATGAATATCATTGTTGATATTATCTAGCATGTCTAGTTGTCATTTCCACTGACAGTCACTTGACATTGCAGTCTGATTATATTGTCAAATGTCGGAAGTCGTTTAAGTGATGTTTTCCGCTACTAAATATCAGTGATATGAAGTGTATTTGGAGTTTCAATTTGCATCTTCGTTACTCCGGAAGTAGTTGGGTAGGTAAGCTTTAATCAGTTTACGTCTAGAGCGAAATAACTGCCATAAATACAACATTCGGATAAATCTAATATACCTTTAACTGTCAGTACGGTCGATACGTCATGGCTATCATACTTCTTTTAATATCATTTCTTCACATGCGCACAGGCTACTATCATTGGAAGTAACATTTATAAATCCCTTAACCAGTCTAGCTTCTACACATTGGTCAGAGCGCATCGCAAATACAAGCGAATTCCAGTTTATAAATCCATTAACCTGGTTCTCAGTTGACCGTACTACACTTTGTTTAGAGTGCATCGCATATATAATCAGATTCCAGTTTATAAATCCATTTCATACTTGAGGAAATCAGTCACTTTTTAATTCAATAATTCGTTGGATGTAACATTAACTTGTACTACATAAGTCACGCCGCGGATTACCAATAACACTGTTAAATAAGCGTTCAAACAGGTTTGGTGTTTTGAATGTTAACCACGCTTCATATAAATATTCTGTACTATTATAATTGTGACATGATATTATAAAGTTGAAGTTCATTCTCCTTAAATCAGAGTTAACGAATCTTTCATTGTGTAATATCTGTACACCTAATTTCTGTGCAACTAATGACACATACACATCGTCAAGAAATATCGGTTTCATATAAGGAAAGGCAATTCTCAATTTTCGTACTACATTAAAGTGAGTAAGAATAGATCCCCCGGAAAGAAACGGCGGTAGAGTAAGTGGCTGGTATTCTGCTTCTGATATGTACCATTTTCTATATTTAGATGCTTTTGATCTCACCGGATCTCTATTACACTGCTTATGTCCAAACATCACATCTCTTCCGGATTGAATATTTTCTCGAGAAAATTTTATCAGGTTTGGTATGGTTACAAAATAATCGTCGTCAACAAAAAAGACAAACTGACTATTTGAACAATTCGATACAACCCAATCATATGCCATCAATGTTTTATATATATTATTCCTGTATTCATCAGTAAATGAACCTTGGACTATATCTTTGTGTTCATCATATTCGTTCCTTGTATGTTCAGTTAACTCAGCAGAATATCCAAGAAGGAAGACAACTCTAACATTTTCCCCATGACATTTTCCCCATGTTGAGCGAATCGCTTGTCTTTGATCAAAATGTCCAGTGAAAGACTTAACTAGTATTACTAGTTCGATATCAGCTGAACATGTCACACTGAATATTGTGGTATACTGGTTGTACATATTATTAATCGGTTTGCTAGAGGTCATACCTTGGTCTATTATCTGATTCACAATATATTTCACATCGTTTAGAGGATAATTATAATGAAACCCATAACAATGTTGCTGTTTCTTTAAAACTTCCATATAGAAACAAATCATAAAAGTCATGATGAACAGAACAGATAGAATTATAATGATAAATTCGTTTCTGTGTAATAATATAGAAAACATTACTATCTTGACGTTTTCTTCTTTCTTTTCACTGTTATTTCAGGCTATATAACCTATAAAGAAAACGAATATTAAAAAAATATTATAGTATTGCATTTGACATCTTTGCTTCCTCATTTTCACAATTATCTATTATATATTTAATGACAACTTATAGTACACACAACGCATAAGCCGGAAATAAACGAACCTATTAAAAATGAAAACCACAAAATATAAGGAAAAATATTAGGATTGCACTTCTCTTTATTTTTGAAACTAATATTGAACATACTTGTAATACACACTATACGAATGCCGGAAATAATTCGATAGTACTTAAAAAAATATGTATCATGTTTCGTTTGACTGATTGAGTGAACACACAACTGTCAAAGGTTAGGGGATAACAAAAGTGTTCAGTCCCGCAACATTCTTTATACGTGAATGTGTGTTTGTCGAGAAGTAGATGGTTTCCCTTTCAATCGTTTAATCAGTACATTTTGTTTTGCTTTTAAACTCTTTCACTTTTGAACGCCTGCAGCCTTTCACAACTTACTAAACGGTCTAAGGTACTTACATTGTCGAAGGTCATACATTCACCGTAACAGTTATTAACATCTATGGTGGATGAATATGTCTCGCTGACAAACAGATCACATTACCTTACCTAAATTGTTTATTTACTTACTTAGTTATGCAAAAGGGATGATACACAAGGTAATCAAACTTATATGTATGGAACAAGAGGACGGTGTCATGGAGAAAAATGTTTTTTTGTTGATATTTTGATTGTGTTATTTAATTTCCCATGTAATATATATACATAGATTTGTTCATATATATAATTACACATTGTATGTATAAGAGTAATTATACTAGAATAGGATCGTTTATATTTGCGTTGTGAAATGACGCAATTTAAAGTGGTTTCTATGCTATCAATTAATATTTTCCTCGCTTTCTCTGACAGAGCTTCATTAATAGAAAACAATGGACGTATACCTGTGCCGCACATACATGAGGGTTGACATGGGTTTTACATCATGAAGAGTAATTGGGAAAACGTGCAGAATAAATAGTAAAAATAAAGCATGGTAATATTGGGCAACAGATTTTAAAAATACAGAAAGAATACATAATAAATCAAAGAATACAAATATGAAGAACACCACCACCCCATAAATACCCTCATATATATTATGGTTAAGGCATATCTAAATTGGAGAAACCCTTTCTAAAATGATTCGGTTCTGTGTATAAAATCGGGACCGGTAAAAGGAAATTGAATATAAATATAACTTTCAGAGATTTTGTTAGGTGCTTGGGGGCAAAAAGTATGGCCTTCTTTAAACGCTTTTAGATAAAGTATTTTGTCATCACAATTCCACAAAGCAACTCGTTATCTCTAAAATTATTCATGGTCATCTCTAAATTGCTACACCCGAAAAGGTTTCTCATGATCTTTCTCGAAATTACTACACCCCAAAGGATTGCTCATGGTCTATCTCTAAACTGCTACACCCCAAGTATTGCTCATGGCCATCTCTAAATTGCTACACCCAAAGGGTTTCTCGTGGTCTTCCGCTCAATTGCTACACCTAAGGATTTATCATAATATTTCTCTAAATTGCAACACCCCAAGTATTGCTCGTGGTCATTCTCAAATTGCTGAACCCGTTTTCATATGGTCCTTCTCTACATTGCACCAACCCAAAGCCATCTCATAGTCCTTCTCTAATGAGACAAAAAAAGTAATGTATAAGAACATAAATTCAACTATTTGTTTTATATTTTGATTTTACTGACATATGTATCGGCGAATTATATATATTATCAATTGAAATAGTGAAGACAAAACAAACACAAGTTTGAGCTTACTGAAAATATATGGACTGTTTCGTTCGACCCTATTTTTTTAGGTAGGATGTGTGTATATTGTTGTTGGATTAGTATTGGAAATGTAGTATTTTTAGATATTTTTTTTATATAAAATGAATGTACTTCAAGAGTGTGCGTTATCCACCCATGCTTTTAAAAATAAGGCCGTGTTCACACCAAACGCCGTTTACAGTAAACATTTTACATTTGGATTAATGTAATGTACACTAGTTTCACATTAAATTTGTTCACATCTATACACCTTTTTTAGCTACCCGAACATAAGATTTGTTCACACTTGTAAACTATATGTCATTTAAATGTTCATTACGAAGAACCGAATTAAAATTTTCGAACAACTTTTCTAGGAGTTATGGAACGACCATTTGACATTAAAAAAGGGGGATGGATTTTTCCCCAATTTGATTTAAAAAGCGGGTCATTCAGATGATTAGAATGAACAAATATTCTGAAACCAAAGTTTCCCCATAAATTATAGTGTTAAATATTGAATTAGTACCATCGAAAAAAAACCAACTAATTATAAACTTTCGCGTGAGAAAAAAAATATGACTCAAAACCCCCCTCCCTTTTTTTAAGTAAAGTGGTTGCTCCTTAAAGAAAGTCATTTCGGATGATTTTCAGTAGTTTAAAGATGTCTTGGTTACGCATTAAAAACGTAGGTTCGCAATCAGCGTGATTACCGACGAAGAAAAATAATTGCGATGTTAAGGATCAATACATTTCTATCTTTTCTGTGTGTTTCAAATGGTGTTTTTTTTCCAAGGAGTATTTGACAAAGGGAGGAGGTAATGGTTTTTTTTTTTTTTTTTTTTTTTTGTATTTCTAACTGTATTTTTAACGGATCTGAGATACTACACAAACAATCGATTAACCTCACCCTTTTAAGTAATGCATTTATGAGTGAATCGTTGTTTGAGTATAAAGAGCAGTGGCAAATATTTCTGTCAGTGTGTACGTCTAATCGATTCGCGAAGACCATTTCAAATGAATTATGTGTTCAGCAATGATGATGGATGAGTCTTGATTAGGGGTTAATAAGGCTACGTAAAGTGTATTTATAACAAATAAATATCTCAGGTTTAGACAAATATTTCTGTAAAGAACTTTATTAATAAGTGTTATAAGTATCAATTTAAATAAAAATTGTTTCTTTTTTAAATATACATGGGAAAATAAAAGTTCTGAATGCCTAGTTTTGTGTTCACTTAACCTACACAAGGCCTCTTTCGACTATCAACTGCATGTAGACAAAACATGATTTAAATATACTACATGTAAACATTAAGTTTTATCAATGGGAACGTAATTGTGTTTAGTTTATGTGTGAGTTACACTAACACAACACCGAGTTTAGGTCAATGTGAACACGGCCTTAATTTCTCGTTGAAATTAAAACAATAATAAATAGAAACGACTCTTGATGTGTGCCTTTCCGGAGGTGTACCCAGATTGTTAGAAGTTATAAAATACAGATAACATTGTTTAGGAACATTGTTTAGCAAAGCAAATCTCGCAAATTGCAGAGTTACATAGCAAATAAACACATTTACTAAATTTAAACAAAACATTTACTAAATTTTATCAACGGCGTAAGGAATCATTCGAAAATATAACTCAACATGCAGACATCTTATACGTTCACGTATTTCACATCGAATCTTTTCTAGGAATATTCATTACAAAGCACAAAAAAATCAGCATTCACCTCAAAATCTAACAAAAACTTTAAACAGACTTATTTAGAATGGATGTAGTTACGATACTGTTGTCAGGTCATTAAGAATTGCATATTTAGGCTTAAATATTAATTCACTTATATAGGGTCTTTGCATCCTAATTAAACACATTTATTCTAAAACCAGTTGTTGGCATGACACGGGTTATGTTCTTTTCGTATATTTCATGATGGTTTATACTAAACCCCTAACAGGAGAGGGTGTGCCTGATATTCACGTGACAAAGACATAAGTTTTCAATCAGTTTAAGTTAGGTCTGGAGCTGACATGTCAGTAACTGCCAGTAGTCTGTTGTTATTTATGTGTGAATGTTAGGTTATTTTGTTTATTTTCCTTTGTTTCATATTCTGACATCAGACTCGGACTTCTGAGTTTTACGTGTTTTTTTGTGTGTTTGTTTTGCTTCATTGGCTAGATGTATAGAGGCATAGTTGAGATATAAAAAAACATGTTAAACCCCGTTGTAATTTTGCGCCTGTCACAAGTCAGGAGCCTCTGGCTTTTGTTATTCTTTTATGATTTTTAGTTTAGTTTCTTGCGTAAAATTCGGAGTTTAGTATGACGTCTATTATCGCTGAACTAGTATACATATTTGTTTAGGGGCCAGCTGAAGAACGCCTCCGGGTGCGGAAGTTTCTCGCTGCATTGAAAACCCATAGGTGGCTTTCGGTTGTTGTCTGCTCTATGGTCGACTTGTTGTCTCTTTGACACATTCCCAATTTCTCAATTTCTCAATTTGTACGTGTTGATAAATGATATTTCAATATTGAAAAAAGTAAAATCACAGAAGTACTGAACTTAGTGGAAAATCAATTCGGAAAGTCCATAATCACATGGCAAACTCAAATAACAAAACGCATCAAAAACGAATGGTCAAGAATTGTCATATTCCTGACTTGGTACAGGCATTTTTAAATGTAGAAAATGGTGGATTAAAGATGGTTTTATAGCGCTAACCCTCTCACTTTGATGACAATCTCATCAAATTCCGTTATATTTACATTGATGCGTTAACTAAACAGACACAATAAAAAATGGTCAAAATATGGGTACATCAGTCATCATCGTATAACAATTTTAAAAGAAACAATTTAACAGAACACAAAAACATATATCTACAAACACATTCATTGATTTGTGGATATCTATGAAATGTATGCATGATAAAACGAACATGAATTAATGACAGTTGATCGGAACTGAAATACATCTTATCCAGAACAAAAAAGTCTGTAATTCTTTATTTTACTTAAGCCAATAGATGTGGTTGTATCTCAGCCGCATCATAATGCAACCAATCAGAATCATTATTTGCTTAGTAATTTATTCCAAGATGGCGAAACTTATAGCTCCGCACCGTGATGGGAAGCTAAAACACGACATAATCTTCATCAATGATGCAATGGTAGTAAATTCCTATAAGCTTTAAAGAACTCTAGTGTTGAAGTCTTTTATGGATGCATTTTTTTTAATTAAAGCTGACTATGCGGTATGAGCTTTGTTCGTTGTGTATTTAAAGGCAGTACGATGACCTATTATAGTTGTCAATTTCTGTGTCATTTGGTCTATTGTGGACTGGAGAGTTGTCTTATTGGCAATCATACTATATCTTCATTTTATATTTACTACTTGAGTTATGTAACGATAAATAATATGATAATGTAAATAAACTGAGAACGTTTAGAAGTTATAAAAAAAAACTATCTGCAACCAAGCAGGTATGCAAGATCCAAAAAGATTAAAGACTACTTTACAATTTATCAAACTTTTGTTGTTGAAAATCTAATATACTTTTAAATCCTTTCATCTGGTATGTGAGAGTTCATTGTGTAATATTAGAATTATGACACTGTGATATAAATAAACTCTTTAGTATACTTACTTACTTACTTATCAACATCAATCGAAATATTAATTTTCATTTCTGACAGTAAATACCATATATAATAGCTAAGACCAATGTCAAATATCAAATTTCGTACATTAGATGTCCAGTTTGCTTTGTCATTATAGATTACTACAAGTAACAATTTATACACGTCATATATAATTGGTGGGGTTTTCTTCTAGTTACAATTTTCAACCCGGATTTAAACGTTCAAAGGAAAATTGTCCTATTCATCATTCAGATAACAGTCGGCATATATTTACCTTGAAAATGTAGTGTCAAAAACAAATGTAATAAATTATCTCAACCTCATTACCTCGAGTCAGAGTGTAACCATGACAATAAAAAGTAAAATCACAATAATACTGAACTTAGAGGAAATTCAAATCGGAAAGTCTATAATCTCATGGAAAAAACAAATGAAAAAACGAATCAAAAACAAATGGACAAGAACTGTCATATTCCTAACTTGGTACAGGCATTTTAGAATGTAGAAAATTGTGGATTCAACCTGGATTAACCTCGTGATGAGACACACATTTCTATGTATGAAAGAACTTTACATTTTTTTTAATGTTTTCAGTCTTTACTTGCATGTGTAATTACAAGTTTATTTTTCAGGTGTATTGACAAGATCTTTTAAGGAAACACATTAATTTTTAAAGATGTGTGTTTCCTGAAAATAATCAATGTTCCAGAATTTTCCCCATCATTAAAATAAGGAGGTGTGGTAAGTTTGCCAATGAAATAACTATACGCTAGACCACAAATGACGTGGTTGTAAATTATAAGTAACTGTAGGCTACTTTCATCAATAGGCCAAATCAACATCATATGGTCAGCTATTTTAAAAAAAAGTCCCGACATGAACAATGTTAAAAAAATTCAACGAGAAAACCAACGACTTGATTTATGACAGAACAATAAATGAAAAACAAATGATAGAGCAACCAACAACTATCGCTGATTATAAGTTAATTTATCAGTTGTGTTGACAATATGTGTGTTGATTAAACAAATACTTGAAACGTTATGTCTTGTAATGATTATTTAAAGCTATTTGACGACTCAATTGTCATATCAATAAACCAGGTTATTACAGATTTAATATAACCTTTTACATTGATTTCATTTCAAGTAGTCCATGTTTATCAGACGACTAAACATTTACAGGTATAAGATATCGTACAATCAATTAACAAATAGGGTAGGTATGTTGGGGCTGTTGCATGAGACAACATTCTGAAGTAACTATATGTTATAGATGGAGCACCCTACGACAACTGGAAAAGATAGAGCGCTCTCATTTATTTGCTTGACAGGTCTTCAATAATGAACCAAAAACAGACACACCTAATAAAGCAAAATGAAAACGCCTGCTTGACGGATAGAAGTTTGATAACAATTGCACTAAATTGTCTTAGTAATAAGCTCTTTTGATTTGTACCAAAATAACAACAATTTACATTCCTCATGTCCAAACAAAAGGGTCTTTAGAAAGTAATATAATAGAGACAAATGAATGAAAAATATGAATATATAAATAAGTCTACATTAATAATCATGTGTTGATTAAATATGTCAACGAGATTCAAAAATAACCAAAGGAATATTCAAGCTCTTAAGTCGATCGACAACAAACCTACAATGACATGGAACACAATGATGAGCAACACGAACATACCAAAAACCAGCGTTGATAAAATGTGCTCCGGAAGAGAAGGCAGACCCTACTCCACATTCGGCAGCCGTCGTTTTACCACTATATGTTTTGTCAATGTGGCGTTGAAGGTGTGAATACGTTGTTGATATTCCTGAAAGTCGTAATGGGAAAGTGAGTTAAATAAATAACTGATATGCCTGAAAGAAAAGTATGGTCATTGCTTGTCCGGAAAAACCCATCACTATAAAACGGAAGCATATCACAGGACACAATCCAAATATTCAAAATAAAGACTTAGGTTAAATAAGATAGAAACATGGATTAAAACAAGATTTTAACCTTTAGTGCTGACCATTTTGTCCTTCTTCATTTAGTAATACATGTATAAGAAAGTCAAATTTGTGTATAACGGCAATAAATATAGTTAATTTTTTTTTGTGGGTTGAATTTGAAAGACCTTTTAATTAGTATGTTTTAAGATGTAGATAAACAATAAATGTTTAGTTTTTACCTAGAACAGTTATTCTTACATGTTATTCTTTTAAAGTTTTCCTACTGTGATATTGACGTCAATCTATCAAGATAACATTTTTAATAACGAGGGCGGTTGTTAAGGTCGAGACCTGAATGTTTATCTGCAAGCAAATATCAAACGATTAGAATAAATGTCCATACAAGGGGGCATGAGAGGGTATTATTATGCAGAAAAATGGGGAGAAAAATGAATATAGAAAAAAATATGAATATCGATAAAGAGGGTTAACAAATCAGAAATATAGAATAATGGGTTGTTGTAAATTAAAAGCCTATAGAGAACTAAAAATAATAAAGAATAAATAATCATAGTCTAAACTATCAATACAGAAATGGAGATCCCTCCATTCCCCCCATACATTAATCAAAGTGATCGAAATATTGAAAGAAAGCTTTCATCACTTCAATTTATATTAAGTCTGACATTGACGTTTGGTGTGGACTAAAAATGTATGATATTAGTACTATTCCATAAAGTTGCATTTTCTTCAGATCATCTGTGTATACAATCAA